>WOXC01003627.1:0-401549 GCA_011680675.1 Gymnobelideus leadbeateri | reverse complement strand
TCTCTTGCTTCTTGTGTCTGGATGTCAAATTTTCTATTCAATTCTGGTTTTTTCCTCAAGAATGCTTGAAAGTCCTCTATTCCACTGAATGACCATATTTTCCCCTGAAACAAAATACTCAGTTTTGCTGGGTAGGTGACCCTTGGGTTCATTCCCAGTTCTTTTGCCCTCTGGAATATCATATTCCATGCCCTTCGATCCCTCAGTGTAGAAGCTGCCAGGTCCTGGGCTATTCTGATTGTGTTTCCACAATATTGAAATTGTTTCTTCCTGGCTGCTTGTAGTATTTTCTCCTTGATCTGGGGATTCTGGAACCTGGCTATAATATTCCTGGGAGTTTTCTTTTTGGGATCTTTTTCAGGAGGTGATCAGTGGATTCTTTCAACCTCTATTTTGCCCTCTGGATCTAAAACATCAGGGCAATTTTCCTTGAGAATTTCTTGAAGGGTGATTTCTAGGTTCTTTCTTTGATCATGGCTTTCAGGTAGTCCAATAATTTTTAAATTGTCTCTCCTGGATCTATTTTCCAGGTCAGTGGTTTTTCCCATGAGATATTTCACATTGCCTTCTAATCTTTCATTTGTTTGGATCTGCTTAACAGCATCTTGATTTCTCATAAAGTCATTAGCTTCCATTTGCTCCAGTCTAACTCTGAAGGAATGGATCTCCTCAGTGAGCTTTTGAGATTCTTTTTCCATCTGGCAAATTCGACTTTTTAAGGCATTCTTCTCCTCATTGCCCTTTTGGGCCTCCTTTGCCATTTGAGTTAGTCTATTTTTTAAGGTGTTGTTTTCCTCAGTCAGGCTGTTGACCCTCATTTCATACTTTTCCTGCATCCTTCTCATTTCTCTTTCCAATTTTTCCTCCACTTCTCTTATTTGATTTTTAAAGTCCTTCTTAAGGTCCTCTATGGCCTGCAACCCACTCATGTTTTCCCCTGGGGCTTTTGGAGCAGGACTTTTGACCTCACAGTCCTTTTCCGGCTCTATGCCCCCAAAATAGGAGTCTAGGGTTGCATTTTTCTGTTTCGTTTGCCTTGGCATGTTGCCACTTAATTATTTGACTTTTGGGCTTGTTGCCACACTATGGCTTTAAGGCCAGATAGAGGAATTTTCGTCCTGAATGTGTGGGGGGCAACTTTCGTTTCTGGCAAGCTGTAAACCCACCCACGACTTTCACCCTAGATCACAATCCAGATCCAGGAAGGTTAAAGCAAGAGTAATTACCCCCCAAGACTGATCGCTGGATCTCCCTACAATTTTCAGGCCAGGAGTTGGAGCTGCCTCTGAAAACTACCAAATGGCGTGTCTCCTCAGTGGCTTCTGGCCCCCAGGGGAGGGAGCCAACGCATTCCCTGAATACTGGTTCCAAAGTCCATAGGACACTAACCTCTTACTTTGTCCTAGGCGTGTCTATGTTGATAATTCTGGAGTTGCCACAGCTGCTGGTGTTCTGGGGTTCCTCCAGCTGGCTGGCCCTGCCGCCCTGGGGCTAAAATCTCGGCTCATGGGGACCTGGGCTCCGCTGGGCTCTGCTTCCTGCACTCTGCACACTGCACGCTGCCGGCTCCCAGACTGCTGCGCTGGTCCTTCCTGCAGGGCTGCTGGGCTGTCCTCAGTGGGAGGTTAGCTTCTCTGTGTCGTTCTGTGGGAGCTGGGGCTCCAGAAGTTGTTCAGAGTCCCCTTTTACATAGTTTGGGGGGAATGTGGGGGCAGAGAGGCTTGGATGAGCTGTTTCTACTCTGTCATCTTGGCTCCGCCCCCACTCATATACTTTTTAAACAGGGATGGTCCTATGCTGAGTTGTGAAGGAGGTAAAGTTTGTCTTTAGGAAAGCTCTCCTTTCTACCCCTTCCTCCCACCTATATTTCTTTGTCACCTTCCTTCTTCTTGAAAGTGATGCTCAGTTGCCTTCGAATAATTCAGGGGTTGTCATTAAGCTTCACACCCAAGTCTGCCCTCCCAGACCAAATTCCATGCTAGATTACATAATCCCCAGGTTGTATTACATGTTTCTCCCTTCTCATTCAGCATATTTTACATGACTGGCAAGGGTTCCTTCTCAGGAACTGATTAATTAGGACAAAGATGTGAATGAGTGATGTTATTCCTTTCAGATATTTCTTATTTCAGCTGCAGAGGCCTACCTTCATTTAATTGGTCCCTTCTGTTCTGATCAGAAATTCTCAGATTCCCCTCTCAGATGGATTCTTTTGTGAAGGCCATCTTTTGCCTCATTGCCTATCTAGCCTTAATCACTGAATAGGTTTTGCCTTAGGCAAACTGAGACCTGGGAAAACCTTAACTTAAAAAGTTGAAGGTCTCCCACTGCATCTGGGGCCACCTCCAGTGGTCCTGACCTGTGCCTTGCCCAGGATTCTGATAACTTTTGGGCAGAGAATGGGGCTGATGACTTTGCACAGCTCTGTCTCACTTAAAGCCAATTCACATAATTTAATATATACGATTTACATATGTGTGCATAAACATAAGTTATTGCAGTAGTTGAAATCTAAACACTGTGTTTTGATCCTCTCTTTAGATACAAGCCCTCCTTGGCTCCTAGCAGCCCATGTAGCAAAGTTCATGTGGGGTAGTTTCTAGGAGAACAAGAATGAGGCATTTCTTCTCTTGCAGATCTTGGAAAAACTAGGATTGTACTAGATAAAAGAACATCGAGTATTAATTTAAGTTGCCAGGGAGAGATAACATGTAGATTTTATTCGCTGCCTCTTGAAAAAGGATGGATTAGGATTCAAGAAAATTGAAGTTGAAGTCCTGGTAGTGTTACTTTCTTTTTGACTTTCTGAGTGTTTGCTTCTAGAAGAGATCATTTAGGAGTGATTTTTTATTGTCCAAAATATTTCAATATTGTCATCATTAAGTGATGTTCTACTTAGTGTGAAAAGGAAGAATTAGGAAACTACAAGGAGGCATATTTTGACCCAATATAAAGAGAAACTTTGTGACCATTAGAAATTTCAAAAGAAGAATGGGTTCCCTTGGAGGTCGTGAGTTCTCTGTTTCTGGAAATCTTTAGGCAAAATATTGGTGACCCCTTGACAAGAATATTGTTGATGTAATTCATGCTTGAGATATGAATTAGACTTAGTACTCTCTGAGGTCTTAAAATTCAATGTTTTTGAATGATTCTTCATTTAAAGGCAGCATAATATCAAGAAAAGAACACGACCCAGTCTTGGTCTTAGGAACCTAGTTAGAATCCCAGTTCTGATATCGTGTGAATGTTTCTTTGTCCACAAAATAGCGTTTTCTAAGATTCCCAAAAGCTTTCCTTAAGTGACATTGGTTCAGGAATGAAAATGAAACATTTTTCTCTTTTCACTTTCTTTCCTTCTCTCTCTCTCTCTCTGTCTCTGTCTCTCTGCCTCTGTCACTCTGTCTCTCTCTGTCTCTCTGTCTCTGTCTCTTCTTAAGGTTTATATAAGAATCAGGTATAAACAACCTAGATTCAGGAAATATTGGTAATAATTAACAGAGAAAATGCATTAGAATTAAAGAAATCACAGGAAAATCTTGCTGAATTGTGATTTTAGGTGGGACTTTAAGGAAGCAAGGGAATCCAGGAAAGGACTATGAGGAGGGTAGGAATCCTGACCATTGGGTACAACCAGTGAAAATACCTGGAATTGAGAGATGAAGATTCTTATTTGAGAAACAGTGGCACGGGAACTCAGAGTACAGGGAGGGCCCTCCATACTTACATCCTTTCTTCCTCCCTTCCTTCTTTCCTTCCTCCCTCCCTCCCTTCCTTCCTTCCTCCCTTCCTTCTTTCCTTCCTCCCTCCCTCCCTTCCTTCCTTCCTTCCTTCCTTCCTTCCTCCCTCCCTCCCTCCCTTCCTTCCTTTCTTTTTTCCTTCCTTCCTTCCTTTCTTCCTCCTCTTCCTCTTCCTTCATCTCTTCCTTCTCCTCTTTCTTCTTGTTCTTTTTCTTGTTCTTCTTCTCTCTTTTCTATCTTCACTCTTTTGTCTAAGTACACTAAGTACACTTTGGAGTTATTATATTCTTCTCTGTGTCCCTGATTCCATACAATTTCTTTCTTGTCAGTGTTATTTTCTGTTCATCCATATTTTCAGCTTTTCCTGAAATGAACTTTTGTCAGCATCAGCTTTGTACCACTTTTGCACTGATAGATGGTGGGATCTTGCTTTATTTTGACCTGTATTATCTGAACTCCCATCTCTGGGTTGTACTACTACAGATGTTTGTGTTTGGAATGCTGGCAGGTAGATCTGTGTTCAAGCTGGTTCTCAGACACCCTGGGCAAGTTACTTACACACAGGAGAAGGAAATGGAAACTGCTTCAGTGTCTTTGTCAAGAAAACCCCATTGACAAAGCCTATTGTTGAAAATGACTGAATGACTGAACAACAACATCAGTAGCAAAAACAGAGTGCTGAATTTTCCAAGGTTATGGGATATCTCTGGCCAGAGTGCTGTAATAAATGCAAAAGCATTTCAGATGGATTTGTAAAAACAAAACCGTTTAAGGTAAATCAACCATAACTGTAACTTAATATGATAATATAATCTGTACCTTGTTTTTGTGCTACTCTACCCTCCTGAGAGGGTTATTGATTATCTGATTTCTAGGACCAATATTGTTCACTACAATGTTAGGCTTCAATAGGCCTAAAATCTTAAAAACTGGTAACTTTTTGGAAATATATTTTAGAGTTTGAAATTTTTATTTCACCAAGTTTCATGTCATCCATTTATGGTCTTCTGATGGTTATTTAACTGATAGTAGAATATTTTTCCTTGTTAAATTTTAGTTTCATTAACATTCACTAAACATAGCTAACAGAACTGACAGTTTAGAAATTGTTCTTCCCCTTATTTGGCATTAGGGGGAGCTCTTGTAACAAAGGAAAAATATGTATCCCAGGATCTTAGCAGAGAAATACTCATAACAATGATGGTGATGATGATTAAAATAGTAATAACCATGGGCTATAATATGTAAGAGTTTCCAATTTAATTAGGTGGAGAATGAACAAAATGAGCTAGTCATTTCATGTTTCTGGGCTGCAGTTTTCTCACAGATTCACTTTTTTACCCCTAAAGTCTTCTCCAGTTTCAAATCCTATCATCCTCTGGATTTAAATGGGATCTGCCTAGTCACCAAAATTTCTACTGGTGACCAAAGTGGGTTAATGTCACCGCAAAATTTTATTGGATGTTAGATAAATTTTCCTCAGATTTTTTACTGAAATTTTAATGATCCTTGTGTCCCATACATAGATCCATTTAGGTTGACACATTAATTGTAGTTTAAGTTAAGTCAACCAGCATTCATTAAGTGTCAACTATGGGTAAGTCACTATACTAAGCATGGGGAGTTCAAAGACAGGCATAAGACAGCCCCCTGCCCTCAAGGAGCTCTCATTTAAATGGGGGAGTGAACAAGCAAACAAACATGTACACACAAGATAAATGTTCAATTTTGATTCTCAGAAACAAGGTAAAGACCGTTGGCTGATAGTCATGGTACGACTGTTTTTGGGGTCCATGAATAATGGGTGCTAGGTTAGCAGGGAATAATATTGATGGTACTTGTTTCCTCCTTGAGTTTATGTGCTGGGATGGTCCTTTCTGAGTTCTATTCATAAGGCTGGTGTCAAAGGCTCAAATACTTTGGCTGTGTTTTCTCTTTTCAGTCTCCTTTTGACCCACCCCTTGAAGCAGTTTCCTCTCCAAACCAATGGAGTACTTCAAAAAGGGAGCTGACCCAGTCCATAGTGACTATGCAGGCCTCCTGAAGAAAGAAACCAAGACTTTTCAGATAAAGATGTGTGGATCATTTACAAATGGGATTTTCAAGGGAAATCCTTCCTCAATAAATGTAAAAAAAAAAAAAAGTGCTGCTTAGTGGCCATCCCGCAACCTAATAACAATTTTTTGTTCTGCTGCTGACAGTGATGGTGATGATGATAATTGTAATAGTACAATAATAATAATTGCCACAAGATTAATAAGACTCAAATCTCTCTCCTCCAAAGAGAAGCTTCAAATTTCATGAATGGCAAGGTGGTCTTCCAGAAGAATGCCTCATACTGGAGAATGAGCAGGCTGCTTCTTGGCAGGCATGAACCAAATAATTTAACAGACAATTACATCTGGCTTTAATTTTTAGGGTGTCCCCCAAACTATGTAAGTTTAAAAGGGCACTAAAACTTTTGGGACAACTCTTAGGTACCTTTCACAAATGGAAGCAAAAATATCAACAAAAGGAAGTTATGGTTTAGATGGAAATATGACTTTTCTGCTACAAAGTACTTCACCTATACTGTCCAGTCTGATCTTCACCATAACCCTGTGGGGGCAGAGAATACAAGGATTTTCATTCCCATTTTAGAGATTAGGAAGGTGGTGGGCCTAAGATGGTGATGCAAATGGTGGACTCAGAGCCCAGGTCATCTAAGTCCTTTCTGGTGCTCCATAAAGTTTTCTTTTGAAGTGAATGCAGATTGTATTTGTTAATGAATTCAACTTTGATTTAAAAGAATGACTTACTAACCAACTATGGTGCTGGTATGGGTAAACCCAGAACCATTCAGTATTTTAAGACCCTCTTCTTAAGGACTAATTCCTTTTTTCAGATGTAGGGAGAAACTCAATGGGAAGAAAACAAAATGAAGTGTTTGGTGACAGAAGAGTTGGATGAGAAATGCATGCAACCGGAGAAAGAAAACAGTCAACAGATTCTGCTGAGTATGGAGCATAGCTTGCAGAACCCTATAATGCTAAGACTGGAAGAAAGGGTGGAGAACCTTGAGAAAGACCTGTTTGAAATGAGAGTGTCGAATGACATCATGAAAACTCAGCTGAAGAGAATCATCCACTTTAAAGTAAGTTGAGATAAATGAGGTTGTTTCAGAAACTCAATCAGAGTCTTTGTCACTTTCCCCCAAATCTCCTCTATTTCATTTAAACAAACAAGTCGCCTTCTGGCCTTCATTTAAGGAAATTGTCATAACTATTAGTCATCTTCTTTTCCTCTGGACCTTATACGAGTTCTTCACTGAGGGTTTCAAATCAACTTCTACATTTCACCAGCTATTACCATTCTATCCAGAGACAGTTGGTATAATTCATAGTGGGCTAATCTGGGAGTCAGCCAACCTGTGTTTGAATTAGCAGCTCTTTGACCATGGGAATGGCTCCAAGCCTCAGTTCTCTCACTGTAAAATGGGAAAGCCAGAACTATAGTACTTATTTCATTGTTTTTGTTGGGAGGCTTCAAGTGGGTAACAAATAAGAAGTTTAGTTATGAAAGGTGACTGTTGTTATACACTCCACGGATTAGCCAGTGAAAATGTCAGTTTACTGGCTACAGTCTAGCCTGACTTTCCAAGCTGTTTCTCAATGTGTTGCCAGCACAGACTGGCTTCTTGAAACCACGACCTCATGCTATACTCCATATTGAAATTCTGGTCTGAGACACAACGTCCTGCCTACTTTGCTTCATTGTGAGTAGATTCTTAAGACAATTTTTAAAAATTTGTCAATAATGGTGATTTTGTTGTTGTTGCTGTGTGTCCTTGCTCCTCAATTACTATCCACTAAGTGATAGAGCTTTGGCCCTGGAGTCAGGGAGATCTGAGTTCAAATCTAGCCTTAGACAATTACTAACTGTGTGACCCTGGCTACTAACCTCTGTTCCACTTCAGTTTCTTCAACTGTCAAATGGAGATCATATGAAACCTACCTCCACGGTTGTGAGAATCAAATGACATGATCTTTTTAAAGTGCTTGGCTCAGTGCCTTGCTCTTAGTAACTACTTGATAAGTACTCATACCATCCCCCACTTTTATATTTGTCCAGCATTTTGAAGGGAAAATACACAAACTAGATCACTCTCTCCTCACCCCAACAGGAACAAACCACTGAGAAACTCCAGAAAGTTTTAAAAGTGGTTAAAAAAGTAACAGATGAGGCATCTCAAAAAGTGATCAGTCTGAAAGCAACATCAGACGACCCTGAGCAAGAAGCCAGAGATTTTTGAGAAACAGGAATGAGAGGGACAGTATCTGCCACTAATTAACATGTATGGTAAAAAGAGTGCTCGAAGTAGCAAAATAAGAAAAAACAAACAAACAAGAAGCATTTGAAAAAAAAGGAATGTCTGAAGAGTTAATTACAATTTAGCATGGATTCGATTAAGAGTCAGTTTCTTACAGCACAATAGTATCCCATTACATTCATATACCACAACTTGTTCAGCCATTCCCCAATTGATGGGCATCCCCTTAATTTCCAATTCTTTGCCACCACAAAAAGAGCTGCTATAAATATTTTTGTACATATGGGTCTTCCTCCCACTTCTATGATCTCTTTGGGATACAACCCTAGAAGTAGTATTGCTGGGTCAAAGGGTATGAAATTACTTATAGCCCTTTGGGCATAATTCCAGATTGATCTCCAGAATGGTTAGATCATTTCACAACTACACCAGCAGTGCATTAGTGTTATAATTATTAGTCCACATCCTCTCCAGCATTTGTCATTTTCCTGTTTTGTCATCTTAGCCAATCTGACTGGTGAGATGTGGTACCTCAGAGTTGTTTTGATTTGCATTTCTCTAATCAATAGTGATTTAGAGCATTTTTTCATATGCTTATAGATATCTTTAATTTCTTTCTCTGAAAGCTGCCTGTTCCTATCCTTTGACCATTTATCAATTGGGGAATGACTTGGATTCTTACTGATTTGACTCAATTCTCTGTATATTTTAGAAATGAGGCTTTATCAGAGACATTGGTTGTAAAAATTCTTTCCCAATTTTCCACTTCCCTCCTAATCTTGGTTACATTAGCTTTGTTTGTACAGAGACTTTTCAATTTAATGTAATCAAATGGACTTCATATTTACCTGGAGAGGCTTATACGAACTGATGCTGAGTGAGAAAAGCAGAACCAGGAGAAATTTGTACACAATCACAGACACAACATATATGTGATGATCAACTTTGATAGAACTTTTCTCAGTAACACTGGGTTATAAGCCAACCCCAAAAGACGCATGATGGAGAGAGATGTCTACATCCCAAGAAAGAACCAGAAAGAACAGAGTTTAAATCCAGATTGAAGCAAACTACCTGTTCTTTTTCTTGTTTGGTTTTGTTTCCTCTTTCCCATTGTTCATTCCATCTGATACAGTTCTTCTTTATAACCTGACTAATGTCTAATGTGAAAGTATTTTCACATCCTTTACCTGATCGTATGCGCCATGGCGGGGGTGGGGGGAATGGGGAGGGAGAGGGAGAAAATTTTAAACTCAAGGAATTGTGGAACTGACTCTTGGAAACTAAAAGTAAATAAATTAATAAAGACCAAAAAAGTCAGTTTTTCATATTTATTGCTCAGGGAGTTATAGTCTTATTGAATTACTGTGGAAATCCCTTTTGCCCTTTTGATTTTTGGACAAGGATGAGTTATCTCTCATTTGACCAAGTTTCCTAGAAAATCATTCTTTCCTAGTATGAAAAGTCTCCACAAAATAAGCTTGTATTTTCAAATATGTTTCTTTCTTTATATATATATATATATTTGAAACATTTAATGTTAAGACCTCGAATTTCAGATCCATTTCCTTCCTCCCTTGTCACACATTCCCTCTGGGGAGATAAGTAATTCAGTATATGTTGTACATGTCTAGCTATGCAAAACATTATCATAGTAGATATATTGTACAAGGCTGCTTATAATTCCCTCCCACTCATCCCACCCCTGACCTGGTCATTCCCTACATGATCCTGTCCCTCTTCTATAGTGGGTACTTCCAACCTCCCCTCCCCACAAGGATGCCCTCCCATCCATCATCCTTCCTCTCATCCCCCTTCCCCCTATTCTGCTGTAGGTTGAGATATCCCATTTAGTATGTATGTCATTCTCTCCCTGAACCAAATTCAATGAGAATGTGGTTTTGCCTTTTTGCCTTCCTATTCTCCTCCTCCCTTGCAACCACTTCCCCTTGCTTCTTCTACATGAGATAGTTTACCCTACCCTGTCTCTCCCCATCTCCTCTTGCCACTTTCCTTTCTCACCTCATAATTTCATACCTTGAGTATTCTCCCTTCCCAACAAATTCAACCTATGCCCTCTATCCATATATAACTGTAACCATATACACACACATTCACATATGTATTCATATGACCACACACCCTTCTTCCATTGTTTTCATAGTGAGAAAGATACCATCAGTCACAGTTATTGCTTTTCCATATAGGAATGTAAATAGTTCAACTTTGATAATTTCCTTTTGATTTCTTTTCCCTGATTACCTTCTTAGGCATCTCTTCCTTCTTGTGTCTGGATGTCAAATTTTCTATTCAATTCTGGTTTTTTCCTCAAGAATGCTTGAAAGTCCTCTATTCCACTGAATGACCATATTTTCCCCTGAAACAAAATACTCAGTTTTGCTGGGTAGGTGGCCCTTAGGTTCATTCCCAGTTCTTTTGCCCTCTGGAATATCATATTCCATGCCCTTCGATCCCTCAGTGTAGAAGCTGCCAGGTCCTGGGCTATTCTGATTGTGTTTCCACAATATTGAAATTGTTTCTTCCTGGCTGCTTGTAGTATTTTCTCCTTGATCTGGGCATTCTGGAACCTGGCTATAATATTCCTGGGAGTTTTCTTTTGGGGATCTTTTTCAGGAGGTGATCTGTGGATTCTTTCAACCTCTATTTTGCCCTCTGGATCAAAAACATCAGGGCAATTTTCCTTGAGAATTTCTTGAAGGGTGATTTCTAGGTTCTTTCTTTGATCATGGCTTTCAGGTAGTCCAATAATTTTTAAATTGTCTCTCCTGGATCTATTTTCCAGGTCAGTGGTTTTCCCCATGAGATATTTCACATTGCCTTCTATTCTTTCTTTTGTTTGGATCTGCTTAACAACATCTTGATTTCTCATAAAGTCATTAGCTTCCATTTGCTCCAGTCTAACTCTGAAGGAATGAATCTCCTCAGTGAGCTTTGAGATTCTTTTTCCATCTGGCAAATTCGACTTTTTAAGGCATTCTTCTCCTCATTGCCCTTTTGGGCCTCCTTTGCCATTTGAGTTAGTCTATTTTTTAAGGTGTTGTTTTCCTCAGTCAGGCTGTTGACCCTCATTTCATACTTTTCCTGCATCCTTCTCATTTCTCTTTCTAGTTTTTCCTCCACTTCTCTTATTTGATTTTTAAAGTCCTTCTTAAGGTCCTCTATGGCCTGCAAACTGCTCATGTTTTCCCCTGGGGCTTTTGGAGCAGGACTTCTGACCTCACAGTCCTTTTCCTGCTCTATGCCCCCAAAATAGGAGTCTAGGGTTGCATTTTCTGTTTCCTTTGCCTTGGCATGTTGCCACTTAATTGCTTGACTTTTGGGCTTGTTGCCACACTATGGCTTTAAGGCCAGCTAGAGGAATTTTCGTCCCCGAACGTGTGGGGGGCAACTTCCGTTTCTGGCAAGCTGTAAACCCACCCACAACTTCCACCCTAGATCACAATCCAGATCCAGGGAGGTTAAAGCAAGAGCGATTACCCCCCAAGACTGATCGCTGGATCTCCCTACAATTTGCAGGCCAGGAGCTGGAGCTGCCTCTGAAAACTACAAAATGGCATGTCTCCTCAGTGGCTTCTAGCCCCCAGGGGAGGGAGCCAACGCATTCCCCAAATACTGGTCCCAAAGTCCATAGGACACTACCCTCTTACTTTGTCCTAGGCATGTCTATGTTGATAATTCTGGAGTTGCCACAGCTGCTGGTGTTCTGGGGTTCCTCCAGCTGGCTGTTGGCCCTGCCGCCCTGGGGCTAAAACCGCGGCTCTCAGGGACCTGGGCTCTGGCTCGGCTCATCTTCCCATGCTCTGTGCGATGAGTGCTGCCGGCTCCCAGACTGCTGCGCTGGTCCTTCCTGCAGGGCTGCTGGGCTGTCCTCAGTGGGAGGTTAGCTTCTCTGTGTTGTTCTGTGGGTCCTGGGGCTCCAGAAGTTGTTCAGAGTCCCCTTTTACATAGTTTGGGGGGAATCTGGGGGCAGAGTGGCTTGGATGAGCTGTTTCTACTCCGCCATCTTGGCTCCGCTCCCTCAAATATGTTTCTTAATATTTAACTTATTTATTAGTCACCTACTGGCATTATTCTGTGCTCAATAGTTTCTACTTGAGTAAATGTATATATACTATATATATAATATAATAAATATAAATATAAAAATAAGTACATTTTATTTTAAAATGTTTCATTATACTTTCTGCTCTTCTCATGTACTCGTGTTCTACCAAAAATATTTAATCAAATCCTTTATGTGGTCACATTGCAGTTTGCTAGGGGGCTTATGGGGCAGCTAGGTGATGCAGTGGATAGGGTCCTGGGACTGAAGACTCATCTTCCTGAGTTCAAATGTTGTATTAGACACTTACTAGCTGTGTGACTCTGGACAAATCACTCAGCCCTCTTTGTCTTAATTCATTATCTCTAAAATGAGTTGGAAAATGAAATGGCAAATCACTCCAGCACATTTTCCAAGAAAACCCCAAAGAGTCATAAAGAGCTGGAAATGATGGAAGGATGACATTTTATTATGTCTTCAAATGCTCTTTTTACTGTTCAGTCATTGTTTATTGTTTACTGGGAGATAAAATGTAGATAAATGAACAAATATAAGGTAATTTGAAGAGGGAGTGTGCAATGGGAAGAGAAGTTTTTTTATAGGAGGTGCCATAGAGAAACCTAAAGATTTTTGAGAACAGGAGTGATAAGGACAGTACCAGGTCTTAGAAACAATATATGGACACCTACTTCAAGTGTAGATTGGAGGAGGGAGGAAATGGAAGGCAGGAGACTAATTAAGAATCTTTACAGTCCTGAAGGCTAGAAATGAGGGCAGGGTTTGCATGAATACAGAGAAGAGAATGAAAAAGAAATTTTGAGCCTAGACTCAACAAAACTTGGCAAAAGATTATATTACATTTGCTTGTGTGTGTTTCTTATAGCCCCTACTAGATTGTGAACTCTGTAAGGACAGGTGCTGTATAGGGGTCCGAGTGTAGTTTTAAGATGCTGAAGTTTATTCTCAGCAATGCACAAGGCAGTTCCAAAGGCCTCCTTATGAAAAATGCTATTCAGTTCCAGAGAAGGAACTGATTAAGTCTGAATGCAGAGGATAACTTAATATTTTCCCCTTCCTTTTTTTCATGATTTTTTCCTTTGGGGTGGTGTCTTCTTTTAAAACATGACCAATATGGCAATATGTTTTGCATGATTGAACATGTATACCCTTTATCAAATTATTTTCTATCTCGGGGATGGTGGGGTTGAATGAAGAAAGGGGAGAGAAAATTTGTAACTCAAAATTAAAAACAAATGAATGTTGAAAGCTTTTATAGGTAATTAGGAAAAATAAAACATTTTTAAAAGATCCTGTAGTTTTTGTTATTATTACATTTTTTAAATTTATACTTAAAACTGCTCTAAGGCTTTTGGGACAGACTATATCTACTCTAATAAAAACTCTACCCTTGTGTAGAAAAGGTAGATTCCCAATAAATTATGAATTGATATTAAGAAATATATTTGAAAATGCAATATAAGTTCATGGAGGTTTCATAATAGAAATGAACACTTTTCTAGGAAATTATTTAAAAACCTGGCTTGATACTCTGTTATCCTTGTTCATAAAAAGTGGCTTTGTTAAAGAAGTGAATGTCAAAATTCCTGTGTCCCTCATGCTACTTTTTTCTTTTGTATGACTTGCTTTCCCCTTGTAGCTCATGATTTTAGAGTATCTGTTATGAAGAAGATGGCTTTAACACCAAAATTCTAGGCAATGAAATCATTAATCAAGTCAAGGCCATCACACAAGCTTATGAAATCTCTTTAATTATGTCTAACAGAAGATCAAAGGTTAGTGTTGATTGTTAGACTGTCACCAATCAGACCAACTTCGTTTTTTAAAGTTTGTTTTATTATAATTGTTTTTATATATGATGCTTAGAAGATAGCTGGAAAATAAATAAAATATATTTGGCATTTTTATTTATTTATTTTGTAGTGCTTGTCACTTCATTTTTTCCTCTGTTGTTTCACCATTTCACCTTGTTTCACTTTAATTTTACTGTGACTTATATTTAATTTGTCATTTGTAATTTTTTGAGGTAGTCAACACCTGAGATTTCATCACTGTGGGAAATGCACTAATGCCCATAGGGAATTCTGTAATTCATAGTACTGGCTTACATTTATATTTTAGTCTGTAACTTACTGTCTTAATTACTTGGGATGCTGGCAGGTTAGATTGCAAACCCAGAGTAACATATCTAGTTTGTGTAAGAAGTAGGATTTGAACCAAATCTTCCTGTCTCCATGGCCAATTCAGATTCCATTAAATACACAAAGTTGTTAAAGCAGGACACTTCACTTTTTCTGTAATATTTCATTGTACCCTTTCTATATAGTTAGACAATTTTTAATCCATAGTTAAAGATGTGGGTATTGTCACGATGAAAATTTATTATTACTTTAATCTCTCTAGCATAGAACAAACACAGATGAGGATTGTAGGGTATTTTTTGGATGATGTTTCGCTTTTGAGAGAGATGAGCACTTAATGATCATGCATAAAATATCTAGGGACAGGAAAATCTTTAAAATGTTTTAAAAGCTAATTACAATTTCACAATACCAATTCAACGTCGGCATACTGGCTATAGGGGAGCCAGTTCTTGGCACATGGACAGGTTCTTGGCCAAGTGGAAAATTGTTAAGAACCTGTTTATTCAGGTCATGCCTAATTAAGGAGAATGAGCTATAAAATGAAGAAAAATCTTCTACCTGACCCTAAGAAGTGATGATTAGAGTTTCCAAATTGAACTCAGTTTTCATATAAAATGAGTGACCCATCTTGCTCCACCTCTTTCTCTTTCCGTCTCTGTATCTATGGCTCTCTGTCCCTCTGTCTCTCTTTCTCTTTCTTCCCCTTGGCTTTGAAGCAGGAAGGCTACCTGATGAGCTAGGTGGAGGAAGAGTGGCTGCCTTGTCTCTTTGGGTACCACCTAGCCATAGCATCTGTAAACCCATGCCTATCTGTCTTTACGTGATTGTTTCTTATCTTAGGCAAAGGAGCCTCCCTAAATGGAAGTTTTTTGTGACCTAATGAGCTCCAAGTCCCACTGGCTGTTGGAGCTAAAGGACTGTCCTTTCAACCTGCCTTAGAGGCAGAAGAGGAAGTGTCCCCTAGAGGGATAGTTTGCTGACGTTCTTGGAGGACTGGTTATGGAAAGACAATCACCTGAGAAGGACAGCTGTTTTGGGAGTGTGACCTCTGTAAGTGGAGTTGATGGAATCCTAATAAAGCTGCTCCCAGTCCCAACATTCTAACTTCATTATAGGCCTGGCCCCACTGAGCAGCAGGCTGCTGTATCTAACTAGGCAAGGCCCCCCTTCCCTGCCAATGTCCTAACTTCTTCATATATGCCTCACTGCTCACTAGAACAACAGGTGTGTCCATGAACTCTTAGTTCCCAAAGAAATAGCAGGTATATCCATGTGATGGGAACTCAGCTGCTGCCTCTAACTAGTCACTGACCCCCCCATACATTCATTTCCACAGAGACAGGTATGTTCTTGTACTCAACCACAATCACATCATCCATCTAACCCAAGACAGGCCCACAATATCTAAGTATCTTGACCAGACAGGACCATAATAGCTAGCCAATTGGAGGGCAGCATGACTAGAATGTTTAACACTGAACCATAGATGAGACCCCTTCTCCATTACCTAACCCCCTAACAAACTCCTCCTGCCTTTTAAATATTAGTCATATTCCTATATTCTAGGTAAATTTTGATTGTTTACACAATCAGTATCTTTACATTACAAAAATCCATCTTGCTTTCTCTGAAGTTGCTGGTTCCTCTTGGAACTTAGCTGCTTCATGAGAGGCATCAGTCTCAATAAATGCCTACACTTGTATTAAAGTGGTTCCAGCACAACACATTATGCAACTCCAACAGTTTTTGGGTGGGCAGAGCCCCCACCACAACAGAGAGAAGCACCAGTATGCAATCTAGTAAGGAGTCAGCCCTCAGAATCCAGCTGAAAGCTTTACTTAGGGGAACTTTAGGAGGATTCTACAGAGGAGGAAGAAGACTCAAAGTGCCCGAGTTATGAGTTATGCCTTTGTCACGAATTCTCCTCACATGTGCTTCACCTCCATTGTACTCTAAGAGCTCCCCACTGGATAGTGTATTTCTATGAGGTAGAACATGACCCAAGTGTGGGGGGACTATGCTCTTGGAGCAATGCCTTTTCTAAAAGCTCATTAAGTCTGGCTGGCTGATTGTTAATAAGGAGCATAGCAATAGGGGCTTGTGGGCAATGCTACTAGGAGAAACACAGCCCCTCTGAGTTTTCAGTCAGTCACTTAATAAATATTTCCTAAGCACCTACTACTTGCCAGGGACTGTGCTAAGCACTTGGGATACAAAAAGAGGCAAAAGACAGCCTTCATGCAGATTACTATCTAATTGGGGAGACAACAAACAAACAAGTTTGTACAAATGAGTTATATACAGGATAAATAGGAAAAATTAAGGGGGGGGGGAAGGTACTAGTATTAAGAGGTATTGGAAGGGGCATCCAGGTTGCATAGTGCCCTGGAGTCAGTGGGACCTGTGTTCAAATCCAACCTCAGACACCTATTTACTATGTGACCCTGGGCAAGTCACCTAACCCCAATTGCCTTAAATTTTTAAAAAGGGATGTGCTAGAAAAGGTTTCCTGTAGAATATGGGATCTTTTTTTTTTTGTTGGAATTGAAAGAGCAACAGGCAGAGATGAGAAGGGAAAGCATTCTATGCATGCTAGACAGTCAGAAAGTGTCTGAAGTTGAGAGATGGAGTATCTAATTTGTGGAACAGCTAGGAGGCCAATGTCACTGGATAGAATCGTGGTGGGGAGTAAGAAGATTGGAAAGGTAGGGCTGGCAAGATTGTGAAGGGCTTTGAACACCAAAGAAAGGATTTTGTTTTTGATCTTGGAGGTGAGATTTATTGATTAGGGAACTTTATTGATTAGGGAAATGACGTTTTTTTTTTTCCCGCTCATTAGGAAAATCACTTTACCTCTGGAACTCTGGGAAGTGTAGTTAGACAACACTTAGGGGGCCCAACCTGCCAGTACCAGTGTGAGTTGGAAGACTGAGCCCAAAGGAAATAATATGTCACTTTGCCCTTTGTGTGTGTCTGCTCCCTGTGCAGGTGCTTCCACTAACAATGTTCCTTATTGCATTGAGGAAATTAGGATTATCTTCTATTCTGTCTACTTATGGGAACTCACCAGGTCAGTTGGATGGTTTCATCTCAAAATACTCACTTGCTTGGGATCAGAAAATAAAAACAAACACAGTTAGATGTTGCCATGTGCTCCCAGGAACCATTGCCAGGTGAGAGTTAGGGGAGTCATCTTTCTTCTACTGAACTCTCGAGAAGGCAACTCAATATTGTCCTCTTATTTCAAAGACAAATGGCACATCCTGGTAAATACTACACAAGGCAATGCCTACTTTACTTCCCCTTGTTGTTATTCAGTCATTTTTCATTATGTCCAACTCTTTATGACTCCATTTAGGGTTTTCTTGACAAAGATGCTGGAGTGGTTTGTCATTGACTTCTCCAATTCTTTTTACAAATGAGAAAGCAAAAGTAAACAGGGTTAAGTGACTTAACCTAGAGTCACACAGAGTTAAGCATCTGAGGTAAAATTTGAACAGAGCTTGATGATACTTCCTGACTCATAGTTTTCCTGATCTTGAACCATCCTGGCATTCTTGGTATAAATATGAACTGATCTAAGTGTATTATTCTTGTGATAAGTTTTGGTAATCTTTTTGCTAATATTTTGCATCTATATTCATTGGGGAAATTGGTCTATAATTTTCTTTCTCTCTTTTGACCCTTCCTGGTTTAGCTATCATTACCATATTTGTATTATAAACAGAGTGCTCCTTCAACTTTTCCAAATACTTTATATAATATTGGAATTAATTGTTTTTTAAATGCTTAATAGAATTTGATTCTAAATCCAAATGGTTCTGAAGATTTTTCCTATGGAGTTCATTGATGGCTTGTTCAATTTATTTTTTCTGAGATGGGTTTATTTAAGTATTTTACTTCTGTTAATATGCACAATTTACATTTTTGTAAATATTCATCCATTTCACTAAGACTGTCAAATTTATTGGTATACAGTTGGACAAAATAGTTTCTAAGTGTTGTTTTAATTTCCTGTTCATTGGGAGTAAATTCACCCATTTCATTTCTTATAGTGTTAATTTGGTTTTCCCCTTTCTGTTTTTAAATCAAATTAACCAAAGGTTTGTCTATTTTATTGTTTTATTTTATTAAACCAGTTCTTAGTTTTATTTATTAGTTCCATAGTTCTCTTAATTTCAATTTTATTAATCTCTCCTTTGGTTTTCAGTATTTCTAATTTGGTATTTAATTGAAGATTTTCCATTTATTCTTTTTCCAGCCTTTTTAGTTACATGCCCAATTCATTGATCTGCTCTTTCTCTATTTTATTCATGTAAACATTCAGAGATATGAAGCTTCCCCTAAGAACCACTTTCGTTGCATCCCATAAGCATTGGTATGTTGTCTCATTATTGTCATTCTCTTGAATGAAGTTATTGCTTGTTTTCATGTTTTGTTGTTTGACCAGCTTATTCTTTAGGATTAGATTATTTGGTTTCCAATTATTTTTTAGTCTTTCCATGGTCCTTTTTTACCTATTAAAAATTTTTGCATAATGATCTGAAAAGGATACAGTTAATATTTTTGCCTTTCTGCATTGGATTGTAAGTGCCCTAGCACGAGATCAATTTCTGTGTATGTGCCATGAGTCACTGAGAAAAAGGTATATTCCTTTCTATCTCTATTCAATTTTCTCCAGAGTTCTACCATATATACCTTTTCTAAAATTCTATTCAACTCCTTGACTTCTTTCTTGTTTATTTATTAAATGTATCAAGTTCAGAGAGGGGGAGGTTGAGGTCCCCCTCTAGTATAGTTTTGCTGTCTATTTCTTCCTGTAACTCTCTTAACTTCTCAAAGAATTTGGATGCTATATTACTGGGTGCATATATATTTAGTAATGATATTGCTTCATTGTCTATGGTGCCTTTTAGCTGAATATAATTTTCTTCCTTATCTCTTTTAATTAGATTTGTTTTTGCTTTTGCTTTGTCTGAGATTAGGATTGCTACCCCCTGCTTTTTTTTTTTTTACTTCAGCTGAAGCATACTATATTTTACTCCAGTCTTTTATATTTACTCTGTGTTTATGCCCCTGTTTCAAATGTGTTTCTTGTAAACAGCATATTGTAGGATTATGGTTTTTAATCCATTGTGCTATCCACTTCCCTTTTGTGGGAGAATTCATCTCATTCACATTCACAGTTATGGTTACTATTTGTGTCTTTCCATCCTATCCCCCCCCCCATTTCTTCTTTTATTTCTCCTTTCTCCCTTATCCTCCTCAAAAGAGTTTTGCTTTTGAACACTGCTTCTCTCAATCTTCCCTACATTCTATCATCTCCCTTCCCTTTTCTTTCCCTTTTCCCTTACTACTTCCTCCCTCCCTTCTAACTATCCCCACCTATTTCTTTTCCCTTTCTCCTCCTACTGTCTGGAGGGCAAGTTAGATTTCTATACCTAACTGAGTATGTTATTCTCTCCTCAAACCAAATCTGATGAGAGCAAAGTTCAAACCATGCTCATCTCTTTCCCTTCTTTCCCTGTTATATGCTTTTGTACCTCCTCATGTAATGCAATTTACCATTTTCTGCTTCCTCCCTTCCTGTTCTCCCATTACAATCACTTACTGTACATAGTTAATTTCTGGCAGCTTCCCGGGTCTGCTAGGCCAAGAAGCTAGGCTGAGCTTCTTGTTTGGTGTAGTCTGATGGGTTTTTTTTGTTTTTTCCAAAGTGATCAGTTTTTCAGCTGCCTCCTCAGTACCTAATACCATCATTATTAAAGATTCCTGGAGTTTCTCAATGGTTTCTTTCTGTGGGGATAAGGAGAGAATAATTATGATGCTGTCTCTCCTTTATATGATAAGCCAGTTCATGCATTTTCCCTTCAAAGTTCTAGACAAATAGAAAAGGGGGGGGGGAGGAGGTACTTTTGAACACTTTACAAAGATCTTATCATTTGATTCTCACAACAGCCCTGGATACTAGGTTTGATTATGATCTCCATTTCACAGTTGAGGAAATTGAAGTAGAACACAGGGTAGTGCCCAGGAATTACACAGCTAGTCATGGTCTATGGCTAGATGGCCAGGGCCAGGGCTGTAGCCACTGCTCCACCTAGTGGCTCACAACTGAGTAGCAAATACAATAAAAATGTCTTTAT
This sequence comes from Gymnobelideus leadbeateri, assembly GCA_011680675.1. Taxonomy (NCBI): domain Eukaryota; kingdom Metazoa; phylum Chordata; class Mammalia; order Diprotodontia; family Petauridae; genus Gymnobelideus; species Gymnobelideus leadbeateri. The sequence continues at coordinate 381,132 of WOXC01003627.1, read as the reverse complement.
TATTGGCAAATAACAAAAAAAAGTCTACTCACAATGAAGTAAAGTATTCAGGGTATTGTGTCTCAGATCAGAAATTCAATATAGAGTGTAAAATAAGGTCCTGGTTTCAAGGAGCTTGTAGTCTTTGCTAACAATACACTGAGAAACAACTGGGGAAAGTCTGATAAGACTTGCCAGTAAACTGCAATTTTTACTGGTTAATCCCTAAGTGAAATGTAGAAGTTGATTAGGGACACTTAGTGAAGAACTTGGAGAAGGTTCAGAGGAAAACAAATGATTAATGGTTTGAAAAATTTCATTTATGTGAAGAGCAAAAAAGGGACTTGTTTATTTACTGGTTTTTTCTAAATTATTATTTTTCCCCCCAAATTCTTTATTAACTTCTGGTTTACATCATTCATTTCCACCAAATTTTGAGTTACAATTTTTCCCTATTTTTCCCCTACTCACCACCCCAGGATAGCAGTCCCACAGGATATACCCTCATCCAATCTGCTCTCTCCCATATCTTCTCCCATATATCCTTTGACTGTTCTAGTAGGGCAAGGTGAATCTCTGTGCCTCAATGCCTGTATATCTTATTTCCCAATTATATGTAAAATAGTATTAATAATAGTATTTATATATTTTTAAAACATTTGATTGTAAAACTTCAATTTCCAGATTTGTTCCCTTCCTCCCTTGTCACCAACTCTTACTGGGAAGATAAGCAATTCAGTATATGTTGTACATGTGTAGCTATGCAAAACATTACCATAGTAGATATATCGTAAAAGATTGACTATATTTCCCTCCCTCCTATCCCACCTCCCACTTGGTCTATTCCCTACTTTGATCCTGTCCCTTTTCAAAAGTGGGTGCTTCCAACTTCCCTCCCCCCAAGCCTGCCCTCTTTTCCATCATCCCCTCCTCTCATCCCCTTCCCCTCTACTCTCCTGTAGGATGAGATATCCTATTTGGTATGTATGTCATTTTCTCCCTGAGCCAAATTCAATGAGGACAAGGTTTTGCCTTTTTGCCTTCCTGTTCTTTCCCTCCCTTGTAACCACTTTCCCTTGCCTCTTCAATATGAGATAGTCCACCCCATACTGTCTCTCCCCATCTCCTCTTGTTATACTTAGATACCAATCTCACCTCTTGATTTCACCTTTTAAGTATCATTCCTTCCTATTAAATTCCACCTGTGCCCTCTAATTATGTACACCTATAAACATATATACACACATTCACATATGCATTCATATGTCCATATACCCTTCTTCAACTATTTTCATACTGAGAAAGGTTTCATAAGTTACAGTTGTCATTTTTCCATGTAGGAATGTAAATAGTTCAACTTTGATAAGTTCATAGTGATTTCTTTTCCCTGATTACCTTCTCAAGCATCTCTTGCTTCTTGTGTCTGAATGTCAAATTTTCTATTCAACTCGTGTTTTTTCATAGAGAATGCTTGAAAGTCCTCTACTCCACTGAATAACCACATTTTCCCCTGAAACATGATACTCAGTTTTGCTGGGTAGGTGATTCTTGGTTTTAATCCCAGCTCCTTTGCCCTCTGGAATATCATATTCCATGCCCTTCGATCATTCAGTGTAGAAGCTGCTAGATCCTGCACTATCCTGACTGTGTTTCCACAATATTGAAATTGTTTCTTCCTGGCTGCTTGTAATATTTTCTCCTTGATCTGGGAATTCTGGAACCTGGCTATAATATTCCTGGGAATTTTCTTTTTGGGATCTTTTTCAGGGGGTGATTGGTGGATTCTTTCAACCTCTATTTTGCCCTCTGGATCTAAAACATCAGGGCAATTTTTCCTTGAGAATTTCTTGAAGGATGCTTTCTAGGTTCTTTCTTTGATCATGGCTTTCAGATAGTCCAATACTTTTAAAATGACCTCTCCTGGATCTATTTTCCAGGTCAGTGGTTTTTACCATGAGGCATTTCACACTGTCTTCTATGAGTGAGTAGTGAGTAGAGCGCCGGCCCTGGAGTCAGAAGGACCTGAGTTCGGATCCGGCCTCAGACACTTAATGCACACACAAACAAAAACCTAGCCGTGTGACCTTGGGCAAGTTACTTAATCCCAATTTCCCTCAAAAAAAAAGCAAAAAAACATAAGTTACAATTATCATTTTTCCCTGTAGGAATGTAAATAGTTCAACTTTGATAAGTTTCCTTATGATTTTTTCCCCTGTTTACCTTCTCATGCTTCTCTTGTTTCTTGTATCTGAATGTCAAATTTTCTATTCAACTCTGTTTTTTTCATCAAGAATGCTTGAAAGTCTTCTATTCCACTGAATGATCATATTTCCCCCTGAAACATGATACTCAGTTTTGATGAGTAGGTGATTTTTGGTTTTAATCCTAGCTCCTTTGACCTCTGGAATATCATATTCCAAGCCCTTTGATCCCTCAGTGTAGAAGCTGCCAGATCCTATGTTATCCTGACTGTGTTTCCACAATATTCAAATTGCTTCTTCTTGGCTGCTTGTAGTATTTTCTCCTTGATCTGGGAATTCCAGAACCTGGCTATAATATTCCTAGGAGTTTTCTTTTTGGGATCTTTTTCAGGAGGTGATCGGTGGTTTCTTCCACCTCTATTCTGCCCCCTCATTCTAAAACATCAGGGCAATTTTCCTTGAGAATTTCTTGAAGAATGATTTCTAGGTTCTTTTTTTGATCATGGCTTTCAGGTAGTCCAGTAATTTTAAAATTATCTCTCCCAGATCTATTTTCCAGGTTAGTGGTTTTCCCAATGAGATATTTCACATTGCCTTCTATTTTTCCTTTTGTTTGCTTATGTTTAATAGTATCTTGATTTCTCATAAAGTTACTAGCTTCCAATTGCTCCAATCTAATTCTGAAGGACTGATTCTCTTCAGTGAGTTTTGAGATTCTTTTTCCATCTGGCAAATTTGGCTTTTTTAAAGCATTCTTCTCCTCATTGGCTTTTTGAGCCTCTTTTGCCATTTCATTTAGTCTATTTTTTAAGGTGTTATTTTCTTAAGTCAGGTTGTTGACTCTCATTTAATAATTTCCTTGCATCATTCTCATTTCTTTTCCTGATTTTTCCTCTCCTTCTCTTATTTGGTTTTCAAAATCCTTCTTAAGATCCTCTATGGCCTGTAACCAACTCAATATTTTTCTTGGAAGCTTTTGGTGAAGGAGTTCTGATTTTGCTGTCTTCCTCCTGTTCCATGCTTTGATCCTTTTTGTCCCCAAAATAGGAGTATAAAGTTGGATTTCTCTGCTTGCTTTGTTTCTTTTGCCTGCTCATGTTGCCACTCAATTACTTGACTTTTGAGCTTTTTGCCACAGTAAGATTCTGCTACTGGACAGAGGAGCTTTGTCCCAAATTGCTGGGGTTTTCTCAGCTGCCAAAGGTATTAGTTAGGTGCCCTCTCTGAAGCCTCTACCTGTTCTGGTCACACACCCCAGGACCTCCACCCTAGACTGCAATCCAGATACAAGTAGGTTAAAGCAAGAGCAATTACCCCTCAGATTGGTTGCTTGGTTCCCCTACAGTCTGCAAGCCAGGAGCTGAAGGTGGCGATGGCTGCACGTCCCCAGGGCCTCAGCCGATTCTCCCTGCAGGGGATAAAGGATGGAGTGTACTCCCAAATTCCCAGGTCTCCAAGTCCACACTGCACTGATCTTTCCCTTTGTCCTTAACATCTATGTGTTGATAATTCTGGAAACCGCCACAGCTGCTGGTGATCTTAAGTCCCTCCAGCCAGTGGCTGGTCAGGCTGCCCTGAGGCTAAAACCTTGTGCTTGTACAGGGCTGGGCTTGGCTCCCAGAGTGCTATGCTGGTCCCTTCCTGTTGGCCTGCCAGGCTGTCCTCAGCAGGAGGTTAGCTTCTCTGTGTCATTTTGTGGGTTCTGTACCTCCAAAGTTTGTTCAGAGTCCCCTTTTATATGAATTGGAGGAGGTGGGAGCCGGATCTGAGTGGAAGTCCAGTTTCTATTCCGCCATCTTGACTCTGCCCAGTAATGAGGCTTTTATCAGAGACACTGGTTGTAAAAATTCTTTCACAGGGGGAAGAGCCAAGATGGTGCAGTAAAAGAAGGAACTTACTTGAGCTAATCCCCAATTATCTCAAATACATGTAAAAAATTACTCCAAACAAATTATAGAGCTACGGAACTTAAAAAATGAACTATGTCTCCAGCTGAGAACAACCTGGCAAACAGACAGGAATGATCAGTCACACCCAACTGGGAGTGGAGCACAGTTTGACCAGCCTGTGAATGCTGGCACAGACCAGTCACAGCAGAACTCAGGTGAATGAATCACTGGCAACTGCAGCAGTTTCCAGATTTCTCAACCCATAAACACAAAAAAGAAAGTAAAAGGTCAGTGGGAAACTTTGTTGGAATCAGGTGAGAGAAGAGCACAGTCCAGCTTCTGCCCTGGGAGCTGAACACTTTTAGGGTGGAAAAGGACAGAGGGAAATATAGGTAGTCTTTCACAACATTACTACTATGGAAATGTTTTGCATAACTATACATGTATAACCTATAACGAATTACTTATCTTCCCAGTAGGGATGGTAAAGAGGGAAGAAGGGAGAGAATCTGGAACTCAAAGTTTTAAAAAGAAGTGTTAAGAAAAAAATGTTGTTACATGCAACCGTGAAATAAGCTATACAGGCAATGGGGTATAGAAATCCATCTTGCCCTACAAGAAAGTAAGGAGGAAGGGGAGGAATAGGGAAGAATATATGAGAGGACAGACTGGGAGAAGGAGTAATCAGTATGATTGCCATCTTGGGGTGGGGGTTAGGGGACAGTGATGGAGAGAAAATTTGGAGCTTAAAATCTTGTGCAAATAAATGTATAAAACTAAAAATAAATAAATAAATTCTTGAAAATGTGTTTGCTTTTGACTACTCCTTCCCCAATCTAACCCCCTTTCTATCATCCCCCATCTTATTCCCTTCCCCCTATTTTCCCACAGGGTAAGACACCCACATGAGTGTGTATGTTATTCCCTCCTTAACCTAAATGTAATGAGAGTATGGTTGATTCCTTCCCTTTGATCTCTCTCCTCTTTGCCTCCATTGTGATAGCTTTTTGGTGCCTATTTTATGTGAGATAATTTACCCTATTCTATCTTTCCCTTTCTCCTTCTCTCAATATATTCCTCTCTCACTTCATAATTTTAGTTTTTAGATACCATTCCTTCATATAAAACTAACCTTGAGTCCTCAATGTATAAATATACACAGATGTGCACATATATACATACATACATGTATATACATACATACATACCCATATACATACACATATACAAATATACATACATACATGCATACAGATATATTCCCTTCAACTATCCTCATACTGAGAAAAGGCTCATGAGTTACAAAATAACGTCTTTCCATGTAGGAATGTAAACAGATCAACTTTAAGAAATTCCTTATGATTTCTCTTTCATGTTCCCTTTTTCATGCTTTTCTCTCTCTCTTTTTTTTAGGGCAATTGGGGTTAAGTGACTTGCCCAAGGTCACATGGCTAGTTTTGTGTGTGTGTATTAAGTGTCTGAAGCCGGATTTGAACTCAGATATTCCTGACTCCAGAGCTGGTACCCTATTCACTGTGTCATCTAGCTGCCCCCTTTCATGCTTCTCTTGATTCTTGTATTTGAAAGTCAAATTTTCTGTTCAGCTCTGATCTTTTCATCAAGAATGCTTGAAAGTTCTCTATTTCATTGAATATCCATATTTTTCCCTGTAAGTATTATACTCAGTTTTGCTGGGTAGGTGATTCTTGGTTTGCATCCTAGCTCCTTTGACCTCCAGAATATCATATTCCAACTCCTTTGATCCCTTAATGTATAAACTGTTAGGTTTTGTGTTATCCTGATTGTTTCCACAATACTCAAATTTTCTCTTCCTGGCTGCTTCTAATATTTTCTCCTTGACCTGGTGAAAGAAGAACCTAGTTCTCCTATAAATTAGTGAGTCCACTAAGTCCATTATGGGAACGTGTCCTTTGTTTAAACTACAGACATCTGGATTTACTACATGTGATTTGGCCATATATCTTCTGTTCCAGGGATTAGCCACCCCTAGGAACATAAACATTACTGGGGAGAACTGGCTATCCTCCCCCGTGCTGACATGAATTAAAACACACCTTTCGGCTCCTTCTGGTAACTCCCAGTCTGGTATCTCCTCGTAGGTGACACAAGTTATTGATTTACTGGCTTGTATTCAGAGCATCTGAGAATCCCGCCAAAGTTTTTTGGTATGCAGCCTTCTTTGTTCTCTCAGCATAAAAATCCTGCGCTTCAGAGCACTCTTTGGAATCTCACCCATGGAGAGGATGCTCTACCTGGGACCCTCCCGTGTGGGACCCTGATGGCTGTATATGGGATTCCCCAGCTTGTGTGGTCAGGTGTTGGTGCTTCCCTGCAACGGTGATGCTTGTAAATATATATCCACTATTTATCATAGTTGTTCTCATTCTGTTATCTTTGAGCCTCTTATTCTGTTATCTCCAGTTTCTTTCTCACTTGCCTTTTTTTTTTTATATATATATATATATATATATATATATATATATATATATATATATATATATATATATATATATATATTGAACAAATATTCTAAAGAAATTGCCTTGGGACTTTCTTGGAGTGCTGAGCATTCTGTTTATGGGAATTCTGAACCTCCTTAACAAAACACCTGGGAGCTCTGGAATTTGGCTATAATATTCTTAGAAGTTTTCTTTTTTGGGATCTTTTTCAAGAGACAATTGGTGAATTCTTTCAATTTCTATTTTACCTTCTGGTTCTAGAATACCAGGGAATAATTTCTTGAAAGATAATGTCTAGGCTCTTTTTTTTTATCATGACTTTCAGGTAGTCTAAAAATTTTTATATTATTTCTCCTGGATCTATTATCCAGGTCAGTGGTTTTTCCAATGAGATAGTTCACATTACCTTCTATTTTTCATTATTTTGGATCTGTTTCATATCTTGATTTCTTTTTTTTTTTTTTGCTTTTTTTTTTGGAGGGGAATTGGGGTTAAGTAACTTGCCCAAGGTTACACGGCTAGGTTGTTTTGTTTGTGTGCGTTAAGTGTCTGAGGCCAGATCCGAACTCAGGTCCTTCTGACTCCAGGGCGGGCACTCTACTCACTGCGCCACCTAGATGCCCCCCATATCTTGATTTCTCAAAAGAGTTATTAGCTTTTATTTGCTCTAATGTAATTTTGAAAGAATTATTTTTTTAGTGAGCTTTTAAAGTTTCTTTTGCATCTGTCCAGTTCTGCTTTTTAAGGCACTCAGCTCATTGACTTTTTGGACCTTTTTTGCCATTTGAGTTAGTCTATTTTTTTAAGTTGTTATTTTCTTCAGGATTTTTGGGGGTCTCCTTTAGCAAGCTGTTGATTCATTTTTCATGATTTTCTTGCAACACTCTCATTTCTCTTCCCCAATTTTTCCTCTATTCCTCTTAATAGATTTTCAAAATCCTTCTTGAGTCCTCCATGGCCTGTGACCACTTCATATTTTTCTTGGAGGCTTTTGAAGCAGGAGTTTTTACTTTGTTGTCTTCTTCTGGCTCTGTTTTGATCCTCTTTGTCACCAGATAAAGATTCTATAGAATGATTTCTCTTCCTCTGTTTGCTCATCTTGCCAGTAAAAAACTTGACTTTTGAACTCTTTGCCACAGTAAAATGCTGCTTCCAGACTGAAGAATGTTGTGTTCCAAATTTCTGGGTTTTTGAAGTGTTGTCAGAGCTTCCTCTAGGCATCTGCCTCAGAACTTTGAGGAGGACTGCCTATCCATAGCCTCAACAAGCTCTTCCATACCAGTGCTCCTCACCCCAGGACTGCCACTGAAGACTGCTACCTAGATCTAAGCAGGGCAAGGTGAGAGAATCCTGCCTCAGAGCCAGCTGAGAGATTCCTACAATTTCCCTCTGGTCAGTTGTTTGGTTCCCCTACCATCTATGGGCCTGGAGGTCTGGAAGCAGCTGCCATGGTGGCAGCAACAGAAGCTATCCCCTCTGCCATCCCTGAAGCAGGGACCTGAACCTTGTTCTGACTCTCACCCATTTGCAACAGTTTCCCCACTGATCTTTTTCTTTTTGAAGTTTATGGATTGAGAAATCTGGAAACCACCACAACTGTCAATGATTTGATCCCCTGACATCTGCTCTGACCAGTCTGGGCTGCTGGTCTGTGACAGCTTGATTGTACTCTGTTCCCACTGAGGTGCAATAGACCCTTCCTTTCAGTTTGCCAGGCTGTCCTTAGCTGGAGACATATTTTAATCTGTCATTCTGTGGGTTCTGCAGCTCTAAAATTTGTTTAGAACCTTTTTTTGGGCAGGTATTTGAGGTAATCAAGAAAGAATTCAAGTAAGTTTCTGCTTTTACTTCACCATCTTGGCTCCCCCTACACTCCCCCTACCAAAGGAAAGACTTTTGAAAAGGGACAGGGTCAAAGAAGAAAACAGAATAAAAGGAGGGGGGATAGGATGGAGGGAAATACAGTTAATCTTTCACAACATGACTACTATGGAAATGTTTTGCATAACTACACATGTATAACCTATATTGAATTGCTTATCCTCCCAATGTTGGTGGGTGAGGAGGGAAGAAAGGAGAGAGTCTGGAATTCACAGTTTTAAAAACAATGTGAAAAAATTATTGTTACATGCAAGCAGGACATAAGATATCCAGGCAATGGGGTATAGAAATCCATCTTACCCTACAAGAAAGTAAGGGGGAAGTTAAGGGGAGGGATAGGGAGGGAATATATGAGAGGGCACAGTAGAGTAAAGAGTAATCAGTATGCTTGCCATCTTGGGGTGGGGGGTAGGGGAGAGATGGAGAGAAAATTTGGAACTCAAAATCTTATAGAAATGAATGTTGAAAAATAAACTAAATAAACAGATTCAGAAAAAAATCTCAATACCTGTATATTAGTATAAAAATAAATAAAAGTGAATGTTGAAAAGAAAGAATAAGTAAAATTAAAAAAAATCTTTCCCAATTTTTCACTTCCCTCCTAATCTTGATTACATTGACAATGTTGGTAAAAAAAAAAATCTTATCACTTTATTGAAATCAAAGTTATCCATTTTGCATTTTGCTCTCTGTGTCTTGTTTGGTTATAAATTCCTCCCCTTTCCATAAATCTGACAGGTAAACTAATCCCTACTCTCCCAGATTGCTTACAGTGTCAGCCTTTATATCAAGACCATGCACCAATTTAGACTTTATTTTGGCATACAGTATAAGATATTGGCCTATGCCCAGTTTCTGCTATATTGTTTTCCAGTTTTTCCAGTAGTTTTTGTCAAATAGTGAATTCTTATATAGGAAGCTGGGGTCTTTGGGTTTATCAAACAGTAGATTACTATATTCATTGACTACTGTATCTCATGTACCTAATCTATTCCATTGATCCTCTACTCTACTCCTCAGCCAATACCAAGTAGTTTTGATGATTTCTGCTTTATAATACAGTTTAAAATCTAGTTTGACTAGGCCACCTCCTCTAGCATGTCTTCATGAATTCCCTTGACATTCTGGAACTTTTGTTCCAGATGAATTTTGTTGCCATTTTTCTAGCTCTTTAAAATATTTTTTTGGTAGATTGATTGGCATGGCACTAAATAGGTAAATTAATTTTTATAAAATTGTCATTTTTATTATATTAGCTTGACCTAGCCATGAGCAACTGATATTTTTCCAATTATTTAGATCTGACTTTATTTGTGTGAAAAGTGTTTTGTAATTGTGTTCATATAGTTCCTGGTTTTGTTTTGGCAGGTAGATTCCCAAATATTTTATAATGTCTACGGTAACTTTAAATGGAATTTCTTTCTGCTTCTTGATGTTGGGCTTCATTAGAAATATATAGGAATGCCAAGGTTTTATGTGGGTTTATTTTATATCCTGCAACTCTGCTAAATTTAATTACCTCCATTAGTTTTTTTACTTGATTCTCTAAGATTCTCTAAGTATATCACCATGTCATCTGTAAAAAGTGATAACTTAGTCTCTTCATTGCCTAATCTAATTACTTCAATTTCTTTTTCTTCTCTCATGGGTACAGCTAACATTTCTAGTATTAAATTGAATAAGAGGGGTGATAGTGGACATCCCTGTTTCACCTCTGATCTTATTGGAATGCTTCTAGCTTATCCCCAGTACATATAATACTTGCTGATGTTTTTAGATAGATGCTACTTATTATTTTAAGGAGGACCTCATTTATTCCTATGTTTTCTAGTGTTTTTAATAGGGATTGGTGCTGTATTTTGTCAGAAGTTTTTTCTGCATCTATTGAGATAATCTTATGGTTTCTACTAGTTTTATTGTTGATATGATTGATTTTACTGATAGTTTTACAAATGTTGAACCATCCTTGCATTCTTGGAATAAATCCTACCTGATCAAAGTGTATTATTCTTGTAATAAGTTGCAGTGATCTTTTTGCTAATATTTTTTTAATTTACATTTCTCTTTATAAGGGAAATTGGTCTATAATTTTCTTTCTCTGTTTTGGCTCTTTCCAATTTAGGTATCAGTACCATATTTGTGTCATAAAAAAAATCAGTAGGACTCCTTCTTCTCCACTTTTCCCATATAGTCCATATAGTATTGCAATCAATTGTTCTTTAAATGGTTAATAGAATTTGCTTGTAAATCCATCTGGCCCTGGAGATTTTTTTTTGTGAGATGGGGTTACTTAAATGTTTTACTTCCTCTTCTGTTAATCTGGGCAACTTATATTTTTGTAAATATTCGCCCATTTCCTTAAGATTGTCAAATTTATGGGCATGCAATTAGGCAAAATATTTCCTAATTATTGTTTAAATCTCCTCCTCATGGGAGGAAAATTCAACCTTTTAATTTTTTATATTGGTAACTTGGTTTTCTTCTTTCATTTTTTAAATCAAATTGAATAAAGGTTTATCAATTGTATTGATGTTTTCATAAAACCAACTATTAGTTTTATTTGTTAGTTCAATAATTTTCTTAATTTCAATTTCATTATTCTCTCCTTTGGTTTTCAGTATTTCTAATTTAGTTTTAATTGGGATTTTCAATTTGTTCTTTTTCTATCTTTTTCATTTGCATGTCCAATTTATTGATCTCATTTTTCTCTATTTTATTCAGGTAAGCTTTCAGAGATATAAAACTTCCCCTAAGAACTATTTTCACTGCATCCCACAAATTTTGTTGTTTCATTATTGTCATTCTCTTGAATGAAGTTACTGATTTTTTCTGTGATTTCTTTTTGACCCACTCATTCTTTAGGATTCAATTACTTAGTTTCCAATTTGTTTTTAGCCCCTCCTTTCTTGGTCCCTTATGACATATAATTTTTATTGTATCATGATCTGAGAAGGATGCATTTAATATTTTTGTCTTTCTGCATTGAATTGTGAGGTTTTATGCCCTCATAGATGGTCAGTTTTTGTGTATGTCCATGTACTGCTGAGAAGAAGGTATATTTCTTTTTATCCTCATTCGATTTCCTCTAAAGATCTACAGTATCTACCCTCTCTAAAATTCTATTCACCTCCTCAACTTATTTCTTGTTTATTTTGAGGTTAGATTTATCAAATTCAGAGAGGGGGAAGTTTGAAGTTCTTCACTACTATAGTTTTGTTATCTATTTCTTCCTCTAACTCCCTTAACTTCTACCCTAGGAATCTGGATGCTATACCACTTGGTGCATATATGTTTAGTAATGATATTGCTTCTTTGTCAATGGTGTCTTTTAGTAGGATATAGTTTCTTGCCTTTTATCTTTTAATTAGATCTATTTTTTGCTTTTGCTTTGTCTAAGATAAGAATTGCTACCCTAGCTTTTTTTATACTTTAGCTGAAGCATAATATATACTACTCAAGTCTGTTACATTTACCCTGTGTGTATCCCCCTGTTTCAAATGTGTTCCTTGTAGACAGCATATTGTAGAATTATGATTTTTAATTCATTCTTCTATCCCCCTTTGTTTTTTGGAGAGTTTATCCCATTCACATTCACAGTTATGATTACTATGTGTGTTTTTCTCTCCATCCTATTCCCTCATCGTTTATGCCTTTATTTCTCCTTTTTCCCTTTCCCTTGTTAAAAGTATTCCCTTTGACCACTTCCTCCCTCAGTATTTCCTTTCTATCAGTACCCCTATCTTTTTGTTCCCTTACTATCTCTTCCTTCCCTTCTAACCAGTCTCCCTTTTCTTCCCCTTTTCCTCTCCTACTGTCTGTGGGGCACGATCGATTTTTATACTTAATAAAGAATGTTATTCCCTTCTTGAACCAAATCTGATGACAGTAAATCTCAAACAGTGCTCTTCTCCCTCTTTTCCTTCCCTCTACTGTAATAAGTTTTTGTGTCTCTTCATGTTAGAATCCAATACTTAACTGATTAGGCTGTTCCCTCCTTGAACCAAAACCAATGAGAGTAAAGTTCATACAATGTTCATCTCCCTCCCTTCTTTCCCTCTGCTACAATATCTTTGTATGCCTCTTCATGTGGCATAATTTGCCCTTTTCTGCCTCCTTTCCTCTTCTCCCATTACAATCCCTTAATAAGGTTTTTGATCATCACTTTAATTTATACCCATACCCTCTCTCTATGTATATCCATTTTAAATGTCATGATAATTATACCATTTTCAATATTGACAGATATTATCTTCCCATATAGGGATTTAAACAATTTGCTCTTATTAAATTGCAAGGGGTGTGTGTGTGTGTGTGTGTGTGTGTGTGTGTGTGTGTGTGTGTGTGTGTATGTTCCCTGTTTACCTTTTTATGTCTCTCTTGAGTCTCATATGAAGATCAAATTTTCCATTGGGCTCTGGATTTTTCATCAGGAAGGTCTGGAAGTCCCTTATTTCATTGAATGACTATCTCCTTTCCTTAAAGATTACGCTCAATTTTGCTGGATAGTTAGTTGATCTTTGGTTGTAGCTCAAGCTCTTTTGCCTTATGATATATTCCAATCCTTCTGATTTTTTAATGTAAGAGCTTCTAGGTCCTGTGTGATCCTGACTGTAGTTCCACAATATTTGCATTGTTTCTTTCTGACTGCTTGCAGTATTTTCTCCTTGACCTGATTATTCTGGAATTTGGCTTCAGTTTGGGATGTCTTTCAAGAAGTGTTCTGTGGATTCTTTTGATAACTATTTTACCCTATGTTTCTAGGACCTCAAGGCAGTTTTCCTTGATGATTTATGTGAAGATGTTGTCCAGGCTCTTTTTTTCATCATGGCTTTCCAGTAGACCAATAATTATTATATTATCTCTCCTGGATTTGTTTTCCATGTCAGTTGTTTTTCCAAATAGATATTTTAAATTTCCTTCTATTTTAGATTTCATTTGACTGATTCTTTACTGATTTAAATTTTTAGCAAATTTTTTCCCCCAGTTATTTTTTGAAGCTCCTTTTTCATTTCTTCAGATTTCACTTTTAAGGAATTATTTTCTCCAGTTAGATTTTGAACCTACTTTCCCATTTCTCAAATTTTACTTTTTTTTTCATTTCTTTTTTTTTCTGTTTAAACAAATGCTTTATTAACTTCTGTTTTACATCATTCATTTCTGCCAGATTTTGAGTTACAATCATTTCCCCCCCACACTGTTTTTCCCCTACCCACGCTCCCAGAACAGCAGTCCCGCAAGACATCGCTTCCTCCAATCTGCTCTCTCCCATATCCTCTCCCACACCCCCTTCGACCTCTCCATTAGAGGAAGGTGAATCTTTGTGTCCCAATGCCTGCACATCTTATCTCCCAATTACAAGCAAAAGAGGATTAATAATAGTATTTATATATATTTGAAACATTTAATCTTAAGACCTTGAATTTCAGATCCATTTCCTTCCTCCCTTGTCACCCATTCCCTCTGGGGAGATAAGTAATTCAGTATATGTTGTACATGTCTAGCTATGCGAAACATTATCATAGTAGATATATTGTACAAGGCTGCTTATAATTCCCTCCCCCTCATCCCACCCCCCACCTGGTCCATTCCCCACTTGATCCTGTCCCTCTTCCATAGTGGGTACCTCCAACCTCCCCTCCCCCCAAGGATGCCCTCCCATCCATCATCCCTCCTCTCATCCCCCTTCCCCCCATTCTGCTGTAGGTTGAGATGTCCCACCTAGTATGTATGTCATTCTCTCCCTGAACCAAATTCAATGAGAATGTGGTTTCCCCTTTTTGCCTTCCTATTTTTCCCCTCCCCTGCAACCACTTCCCCCTGCTTCCTCTACATGAGATAGTTTACCCCACCCTGTCTCTCCCCATCTCCTCCTGCCACTTTCGTCTCTCACCTCACAACTTCACCCCTTGAGTATCCTCCCTTCCCAACAAATTCAACCTATGCCCTCTATCCATATATAACTGTAACCATATACACACACATTCACATATGTATTCACATGACCATATGCCCTTCTTTCATTATTTTCATAGTGAGAAAGATTTCCTCAGTCACAGTTATTGATTTTCCATATAGGAATGTAAATAGTTCAACTTTGATAAGTTCCTTTTGATTTCTTTTCCCTGATTACCTTCTCAGGCATCTCTTGCTTCTTGTGTCTGGATGTCAAATTTTCTATTCAATTCTGGTTTTTTCCTCAAGAGTGCTTGAAAGTCCTCTATTCCACTGAATGACCATATTTTCCCCTGAAACAAAATACTCAGTTTTGCTGGGTAGGTGGCCCTTGGGTTCATTCCCAGCTCTTTTGCCCTCTGGAATATCATATTCCATGGAGTTTGGTCCCTTAGTGTAGAAGCTGCCAGGTTCTGTGCTATTCTGATTGTGTTTCCACAATATTGAAATTGTTTCTTCCTGGATGCTTGTAGTATTTTCTCCTTGATCTGGGGATTCTGGAACCTGGCTATAATATTCCTGGGAGTTTTCTTTTTGGGATCTTTTTCAGGAGGTGATCTGTGGATTCTTTCAACCTCTATTTTGCCTTCTGGATCTAAAACATCAGGGCAATTTTCCTTGAGAATTTCTTGAAGGGTGATTTCTAGGTTCTTTCTTTGATCATGGCTTTCAGGTAGTCCAATAATTTTTAAATTGTCTCTCCTGGATCTATTTTCCAGGTCAGTGGTTTTTCCCATGAGATATTTCACATTGCCTTCTAATCTTTCATTTGTTTGGATCTGCTTAACAGCATCTTGATTTCTCATAAAGTCATTAGCTTCCATTTGCTCCAGTCTAACTCTGAAGGAATGAATCTCCTCAGTGAACTTTTGAGATTCTTTTTCCATCTGGCAAATTCGACTTTTTAAGGCATTCTTCTCCTCATTGCCCTTTTGGGCCTCCTTTGCCATTTGAGTTAGTCTATTTTTTAAGGTGTTGTTTTCCTCAGTCAGGCTGTTGACCCTCATTTCATACTTTTCCTGCATCCTTCTCATTTCTCTTTCCAATTTTTCCTCCACTTCTCTTATTTGATTTTCAAAGTCCTTCTTAAGGTCCTCTATGGCCTGCAACCTGCTCATATTTTCCTTTGGGGCTTTTGGAGCAGGACTTCTGACCTCACAGTCCTCCTCCCATTCTATGCTTCAACCCTCCTTGCCCCCAAAGTAGGAGTCTAGGGTTGCATTTTTCTGTTTAATTTGTTTCCTTTGCCTTGGCATGTTGCCACTTAATTACTTGACTTTTGGGCTTCTTGCCACACTATGGCTTTTTGCCGCCAGATAGGGGAATTTTCGTCCCGAACATGTGGCGGGGGGGCTTCCATTTCTGGCAAGCTGGAAATCCACCCACAACCTCCACCCCAGATCACAATCCAGATCCAGGGAGGTTAAAGCAAGAGCTATTACACCCCAAGACTGATTGCTGGATCTCCCTAAAGTTCGCAGGCCAGGAGCTGGAGCTGCCTCTGAAAACTACAAAATGGCATGTCTCCTCAGTGGCTTCTAGCCCCCAGGGGAGGAAGCCGACATGTTCCCCAAATACTGGTCCCAAAGTCCATAGGGTACTAGCCTCTCACTTTGTCCTAGGCATGTCTATGTTGATAATTCTGGAATTACCACAGCTGCTGGTGTTCTGGGGTCCCTCCAGCTGGCTGCTGGCCCTGCCACCCTGGGGCTAAAACCGCCACTCAGGCGGACCAGACCTGTGCTTGGCTCCCTGTGCTCTGTGGCTGCGCGCTGCCAGTTCCCAGAGCGCTGAGCTGGTCCTTCCTGCAGGGCTGCTGGATTGTCCTCAGCGGGAGGTTAGCTTCTTTTTGTTGTTCTGTGGGTGCTGGGGCTCCAGAAGTTGTTCAGAGTCCCCTTTTGCATAGTTTGGAGGAAATCTGGGGGCAGAGTGGCTTGGATGTGCTGTTTCTACTCCGCCATCTTGGCTCCCCCTCAAATTTTACTTTTTAAGGATCTGTTTTCTTCAGTGAATTTTTTTCCCATTTTGGCAATTGTAATTTTAAAATAATTGGTCAATTTATTTTCTTCCTCTCGAATTTGTCTTTTAAAATCCTTTTTGAACTCTTCCAAGAATGGTTTTTGTACTTGAAACCAGTTCATATTCCCTTTTGAGTTTTTAGATGTGGGTATAGGGTCCATGTTGTCCTCTTCTGAATTTGTTTCTTCTCACTCTTTATAATAGCATGCAGTAGACCTGTTTTTCCAACTTACTTTTTGTCCATTGTGATTGTCTATTTCCTGGCTTTTAAAGTGGATCTATGCTTCTGGGGTACAGAGGGCTCTGATCCATACTTCTCATGCTGGAAGCTAGGGGTCTGTTTTTTTGGCTTTGTTTACTGTGATCTGACTGCCCAGACTGAGGCCAAGGCCAGGACTATTGATGTTTCCCTTGGGAAGCTCACAGTTGGAGGTGTGAGGGAGGGTTGGTCTGGCCATTTCAGGATTCTGTCTCTATGCCACTGGGTTAGAGGTTAGTCAGGCTCAGCCTCTGGTAGCTAGGGTTATGCTGGTGTCTGCACATTGCCCAGGTTGTGCAAAGGCACACCTGGAGTTCTGGTGTTATCTCCTGCAGGCTCCACCCCTGTGGTGTTCAGGATTTCCTGCTGGTCTGCTGAGATGGGGCTTGTTGGAGAGCCTCCAATCCTGCACTTTAACCTCAGCACAGTCACAGTCATGCCCTTCCTCTAAGACTCCCAAGCCTCCTGCTGGTTCCACTATTTCAGGATTTTACTTTGGAGCAATATTCTCTGGATTTTCAGGGTCAGAGGGGAGATGACAGCAGCTAAAGTTTACTCTGCCATATTGGCTCCTAGAAGTTCAGGTAGGTGATTTTTTAAACATTAAACATAATTTAAACATTTTAAACATACAGACTGTGGGCTTATAGCCCCAAGAGAGATTATTGCCACTGCCTCAGGTCCTTTGCTTTTCTATTACACAGTTCCTACAGTTTCCCCATCCCAGTGTGAGAGGTCTGGGAATCACCCCTGTGGTAGGTGAGTCAGATCTCCAGAGCTTGCTCCAGCTCTGATATGGTAAGGTCTGTGATGGTGCAGCCCCCACTCTCCACGTTCCCTCCCCCCCAGCTCAACAGATCCCACCCATCTCTACTTTCCTGGAAAGGGAATCTTCCACACTCCACCTTCCAGTGAATTCTGCCTCTCTAAAATCCATTCAGATTCACTTTTTAGAGGTTATTGAAGGAATTCATGGGCAAGTTCAGGTGAGTTTCTGCTTTCACTCCTCCATCTTGGCTCCACCTCTCCCTCCAATCCAATTCTTTAGAATCTATTTGAATAATAAAGAAAGCATTGGCTAAATCAATAACTGGACCAAGTTCCATCATATTTCTGGATTCTTTCTATTAAGGTAATGGTATCTGAAATGGGAGCATACAAGCTAGAAGTCACCTTATTGAATTGTCTATAATCCACCGTCATTCTCCATGTCACATCTAACTTCCATACTGGCCAAACAGGATTATTACATTGAGTGGTTGTAGGGACTAACACTCCTGTCTGAACATATTCTTATATAGTATTGATAATTTCATCTTGCCCACCTGGCACATGACACTGCTTTAAAGTAATTACTTTAGAAGGTTCAGGTAAAGCGATTGGGTCCACTTTTATTTTACCTAGTAAAACTGTATTAATTTCTGTCTTCCTTACTGCAAATTGGTGTTTCCTCTCAAGTAAATTTAAAATCATACCTTTCAATATATCTATTCCAATGACGTATTCAGGAATGGGCACAATGACCACTCTGTATTCCTTCTTAGGTAATTGTCCAGTTTTCATCATTAATTTAACTTATCTGGTTGATATTTCAGCCCCTCCCAGTCCTGTGGTGGTAATAGGTGTGAATTGATAAGGGTTTCTATGTATAAAAGAGGCCTCTACCCTAGTTACAGTAGTTGATCGATTTTTCCAATATATGGTTAAACTAATATGAGGTCTGTAATCCTGTCTGTGTATTTCTTTAATCTGAACTGGGACTTGGTCAATCTTCTATTCTCCCTGAAGATGGGACAAACTTGGATACAATAATTCAGTAGGATCTTAGGGGCAGTTCCTACTTCCCTATTCCATCTAATATTAAATCCCTTTTCTTGGTACATCTTATGTAGGTCGTTAGTTGGAACACCATCTATTCTTCCAAAATCTCTCCCTGTCCTTAATAAAGCAGGAAACAATTCTTTCCTTGTTAATCTATTCCGACTTTGAGTCTGCTGGCTATTTGCTTTTCTCTTTGGAGGAAATTTCTTTTCCCCATTCCCCTAAGTCACCTAGGAGTGAAATCTCATGTAGCACCTCTGAAAGAGTGTGCCCAATTTCCCCAGTTAGTAGAGTCAGAATTAGGTGCTTGTAAGCAGGGGCAGCTCTATATTTCTATGAGAAACTGTTAAGGGAATATCATGATATGCCTCTGCATCTTCAATTGTCACTGTGGTTTTTATTACCTCTTCCTTTAGCTTTCTCTTACAGTCTCTAAATGAATGCCAGGGTCTATATCCACTAAGCCAAGAGAGTCTGTGGGATACTGCTTACTGCATCCCTCTGCAACTAAAGCTAACAGATTAGTGTCATTGTTGCCTCCTTGCATATGGTAATCCCTAAAAGCTTGCTGTACAAAAGGATTCTATTACATATAAATTTCAAACAATCTATGTTATATATCCCCTGGCACCTTCCTCACTGATTCTCAATCTTACTCTCATTGGATTTGGCTTTAGGAGGGACTAACATACCCACTCAATTGGTTATCTTACCCTACTGGAAAGTTAGAGGAAGGGGATAAGGAGGGAATGGTAGAAGGAAAGGCATATTGGGTGAGGGGGTGGTCAGATGCAAACACTTTTGAAAAGGTACAGGGTCAAAGGAGAAACTAGAATAAGTGGGGGATGGTATAGGGTAAAGGGAAATTTAGTTAGTATTTCACAACATTACCTTTATGGAAGTATTTTGCATAAGTATACGTGTAAAACCTTTATTGAATTGCTTGCCTTCTCAATGAGGATGACGGGGGAAGAAGAGAGAGAATTTGGAATCCAAAACTTTAAAGACAAATGTTTTAAAAAATGGATTTTTACATAAGATATATAATAATTTAATTTAATAATTTTAAATAAGATATACAGGCAACAGAGTATAGAAATATATCTTGCCCTGAAAGAAAGTAAGGGAGATGGGGATGGGGGGGTGATAGAAGGGAAGGCAGAATGGGGGAAGGGGTAATCAGAATATATGCCATCTCAGGGTGGGGGAAGGAGGGGAGAGATGGGGAGAAAATTTGGAACTCAAAATCTTGTGGAAATGAATGTTAAAAACTAAAAATAAATAAATTAAGAAAAAAAATTTATAAAGAGATAACAGACTCTCATCCTTGAAGATGAAACCAAGACATTTATTCAAACACCAGCAAGCCAAATCCATATGATGGAACAAAGAAATCTATATATATTTCCAATGCTGAGAGCACCTATATCACCAAACCTCCCAAAACAAGTTCCCCCAGGCAAAAATACTCACTCACACTAGCTGCTTTGCCTACTCTGCCTGCTATCTCTCTCTCTCTCTCTCTCTCTCTCTCTCTCTCTCTCTCTCTCTCTCTCTTTCTCTTTTCCTCTCAGCTCTGTTTCACTATCACATCCTGTTCCACCCTTCCTTCTCCACCTGTTGTGCAAGTTCCTCCCACCATGTGATCACAAAGGCCTATTATGTGGCAGGGAAGGGCTTCAAAGTCCAATAGGCTTATTAAGGTGCAGGGAAGATCTTCAAATTCCCTTAATATTACACTAATCTATTCTGCTGACACATCTTGCTATTTCTTAGCCAATACCAAGTAGTTTCGATCATTGCTGTTTTGTAGTACAATTTAAGGTCTGGTGCAGCTAGGTCACCATCTTGCATTTCTCTTCATTAATTGTTTTGACATTCTCGACCTTTTGTTCTTCCAAGTGAATTTTATTTTTTTCCAGTTTTCTAAAACAATTTTTTAGTAGTTTGATTAGTAGGGCACTGAATAATTTAATTTAGGTAGAAGTGACATTTTTGTTCTATTAGCTTGGCCTCCACATGAGCAAATGATATATTTTAATTATTTAGATCTGATTTTATGTGTGTAAAAAGTGTTTTGTAATGTGTTCATATATTTCCTGAGTTTCTCTTGGCAGGTAAACATCCAAATATTTTATAATGTCTACAGTAACTTTAAATGGAATTTCTCTTTCTATCTCTTGATTTTGGGCTTTGTAAGTAATATATAGAAATGCTGATGACTTGTGGAGGTTTATTTTGTATCCTGCAACTTTGCCAATGTTGTTTATTATTTCAAGTAGTTTTTTACTTGTTTCTCTAGAATTCACTAAATATTACCATAATATCATCTGCAAAGTGTGATGGCTTTGTTTCTTCTTTGCCTATTCTATATTCTATCCTATATATTTTAAAAGGAATCTTCAATTTCTTTTTCTTCTCTTTCTGCTGAAGCTAACATTTCTAGTATCATTGAATAACAGGGGTGGTAATGGACATCCTTGTTTCCCCCTGAACTCATTGGAAATGCTACTGGTTTATGCCCATTACACATAATGCTTGATCATGATTTTAGGTAGATTATTTTAGGTAGCCCTTTAAGGAAGATTCCATTTATTCCTATGTTCTCTAGAGTTTTTGATAGCAATGGTTGTTGTATTTTGTCAAATGTGTTTTCTGCATCTATTAAGATAGTTATATGGTTTCTGTTAGTTTTGTTGTTGATATGGTCAATTATGCTGAAAGTTTTCCTTATATAGAACCAGTCCTGCATTCTTCATATAAATCCTACCTGCTCATAATGTATTATCCTTGAGATAAGTTGCCATAATCTTTATGCTACTATTTTATTTAACATTTTTGCATCTATATTCATTGGTAGAATTGGTCGATAATTTTCTTTCTGTTTTGGATCTTACCAGTTTATGTATCAACACCATATTTGTATCATAAAAAATTAAGTGACAAACATTTCAGAATGCCAAACATAATTTTATTCGTTCTATGTTCTTTCTGGATTTTTGCTAATTGTAGTCTGGTGTTTTCAAATTGATCACTTTTTGAGCTGCCGTCTCTTTAACTCTTTCAAACATTTTTTAAAATTTCCAGATCTTCTCAATGGTTTTGTCCTGTGGGGGTGAGGAGAGAATGATTATGATGCTATCTCTCCTTTATATGCTAGGCCAATTCATATATCTTCTTTCCAAAATGCTAGGTAAATATAAAAATGGGGAAGTGTAGGAGTGTTTATCAAGTACCTACTAAGACAAAGGCACTGAACTAAGCACTTTACAAAGATCAACACATTTGATTCTCACAACAACCCTGGGAAATAGGTTTGATGGATGTCAAATAGGTTTCCATCTGACATTTGAGGAAACTGAGGTGAAACAGAGGATAGTTCCCAGGTTTCACACAGCTAATAATTGTCTGAGGATAGATTTGAACTCCAGGATCAGGCCTCCATCCACTGGCCCTCCTAGTAGCTCACAACTGAGGTGCAAAGACAATCACAAATATCATCATTCCTAAAAAACAATGAAAATGATCATTAAGAGTCTATTCAGTAGGCTCGCTATTTTGGAGTGGGGGTAGGGGAAAGACTGGGAGAAAAATTTGTAACTCAAAATCTTGTGGAAATGAATGTTGAAAACTAAAAATAAATAAATAAATTTTGGGGGAAAAGAGTCTACTCACAGTGAAACAAAGTATACAAGGCATTGTGTATCAAACCAAAAATTCAGTAAAAAGTATAAAATGAGGTCCTACCTTCAGGAAGCATATAGAATGTACTAGCTATACATAGAGAAACAAGGGGGGAAATCTGGTTAGACAGTTGTCAATAAACTGCAGATTTCATTGGCTGATCCCTAACTGTATTCGGGTCTGGCTGCCCCATTTTATAGGTGAGGGAATTGAGGCTTGGAACTTTTCCTATGGTCAAGGAGCTGATAATTCAAACACATGTCTGCTGACTCCAAGTCTAGCCCTCTATGAATTGTGCCAACTTTCTCTGAATTGAATGGTATTATATGGTGATATGTAGACATTGATTTGGTACCTTCAGTGAAGAACTTGGAGAAGATATAGAGGAAAACAAGATGATTAATAGTTCAGAAAATTTGCCTTGAGTTAAGAGC
The DNA here is from genome assembly GCA_011680675.1 of Gymnobelideus leadbeateri. Taxonomy (NCBI): domain Eukaryota; kingdom Metazoa; phylum Chordata; class Mammalia; order Diprotodontia; family Petauridae; genus Gymnobelideus; species Gymnobelideus leadbeateri. Next base: position 358,533 of record WOXC01003627.1, on the reverse strand, counting down.
AAAAAGGGACCTGTTTCTTTAAAGTAAAAACAGAGGGTTGGGAAACACTGACAGAGTGTAGTTGAGTTTCTGAAATAACTTTGCTTACTTTGAGGTAAGTGACTCTCCTCAGCTGAGTTTTCATGATTTGATTTGAGGATTTCATTTCAATAAGCTCTTTCTTAAGTTTTTCCACCTTTTCTTCCAGGCTTAGTGTTGTAGGGTTCTGCAAGGTTGGCTCAATACTCAGCAGAATCTGTTGACTTTTTCCTTTATCTAGCTTCATGCATTTCTCATTCAATTCTTCTGTTAACCATGTCTTCATTTTCTTTTCTTCCCACTGACTTTCTCCCTATATCGAAACAAAGGAGTTGGTCCTTATGAATATCTTAAAATATGGAATGTTTCTGGGGTTACACATACTGGAATCATAGTTTATTAGTAAGTCACTCCTTTGAATCCAAGTTAAATTCATTAACAAATCCAATCAGCATTGACCTCAGAAGCAAACTATATAGAGCACTATACAAGGACTTAGATGGCCAGAGTTTTTAATCCAAATTTTGTGTCACCTGCTCAGGCCTCAATTTCTTTTTTTCTTTTTTAAGCAATTGGGGTTAAGTAACTTGCTCAAGGTTACATGGCTAGTCATTATTTATGTGTGGGTGCTCATTTTCTGAGGCCGGATTTGATCTCGGGTCATCCCAACTCCGAGGCCGGCGCTCTTACTCACTGCGCCACCTAGCCGCCCCTTTAGGGCAATTGGGGTTAAGTAACTTGCCCAAGGTCACACGGCTAGGTTTTTGTTTGTGTGGGTTAAGTGTCTGAGGTCAGATCCGAACTCAGGTCCTTCTGACTCCAGGGCCGGCGCTCTACTCACTGCGCCACCTAGCCGCCCCAGGCCTCAATTTCTAATCCCTAGAATGGGAATCATAATCTTTGTACTCCTACCCCACTGGGGTATTGTCAGGATCACTTTCTACAATATAGGTGAAGCACTTTGTAACAGAAACGTTGTATCTCCCTTTAATCCATAACTTGTTGTTTTTAATGTTTTTGCTTCCATTTGTGAAGGGCAGTTAAGAATTGTTGTCATTAGCATGAAACCAACCTTTGGCTTAGTTGGAATGGGGTGTGAGGTTATTTCCAAAGGCTTCATTTGACAACAGAAGCGATGTTTTTATGATTTCCATTGTTAGATAAAGTGGTCACTGTGACAGAAACAAAATCAAGGAGTCACACTAGGCCCAGACTCATGAGTCTGAGCTCCAACTGCCATCTGGGCCTAAACAGGCTACATTCAATCTCAGGAACATCAGAAATCACTTTCTCTTCACCTTAGTTTACTTATCCTCCCGTGTTGCCTCCAAGGAAATTATAGTATGATATTTGAATATAACAAACATCTAGGTCTCCACAGGTGTGGATAAAGTCACTCAAGATGAGAAATGCATAATTGAGGTGAGGGATGACCTTTGTTACACACCTCAGAAAACATAGAAAGCACTAACAATAGTTCGTAAACAATTTCTACCATTTTCTTCCCCCTCTGTTGAGTTCCATATTTTCCCCAAACATGTAATGACCTTGAGAAACCCTATTGTTTGGACTCCTTGTGGGAGGAAATTAACTTGGAATTACCAGAGAGGAAATATACTAATATTCTTCATTCATCTCCACAGACCCAGACTGAACTCCATAATTACGGTACTACCTGAGGGCTTTACTCTCTTGGAGGGCTATTCCAGACCAACTGACCTACGTTGGCCAAGTAACACATGGTAATATTTGGGGCCAAAATTCAGTTCTTTTGCTCCCCCAAATTGTGCTCTAAGTTCCACTGCTGCCATGTGCATGAACCTCTTCTCATATCAAGACTATCAAGACAACCCATAAGCCAGGAAATCACCTTCTCAACTTCTCTTGATAAAATTCTGGATTGTGGGTCTATGCTGCCAGAGAATTCCTTTTCCTCTTTTTTACCTTGAGAACTGGGGTTTTCTTCTCAAGTTTTATAGTTGAGAGGCCAAGGAGCTCATGTGTTTTTGCTTCAAGAGAGACATTAATGGATTCCTGGGGGAGTAATATCCTCCCTCCCTTCCCACCATTACTCTTCCCTCACCACCAGCAGGATTTAAGTTCTCTTTATTATGCCAGGCCTTACTCTGGAAAGGAGGAGAAAAAGAAGTTGAAAATGAGCATTGATGCCTCCCTTCAAAGGTCAGCACCTGGGATCCCACTGACCCCTGGAACTCTTGACTCCTGATTGATGAGCACCCAATCCTCTCACCTGAATGCTAAAAGAATCTGAACCACTGGAAGATGCTAGTGTGGTCAGTGGACATACTCACACCCACTACAAAAGGGTAAGCAGCCCCAAAGATTTACCCCTCTGTGTACTTATCAAGTTGAGTTAGAGACCTGTCATGTATTTTGTATTTTAAGGTCTGCAAAAACCTGCACATATAATACTATATGTGAAAAAAAAATAGTCCAGGCATTTATGTATGTAACCATACTAAAATGGACACTGAAATAATTCTTTTTTATGAAACCTTTGTTGATGCTGAGTCCAATTGGTTTAGGGAGGGAAGGGGGAGAGGAAGAGGAAGAGAATACATATTGAAATTGCTAAAGTGTAGCACTAGCCAGCTTTTATTCCCAATGAAATCAAAACCTTAGAAGCCCTTAAGAAAAGGGTTCAAATTTAAAGAAAAAAAATTATCTGATAAAGTTAAATTTTTTCAAACAGGGTCATCTGATTTCCAAAATATTTTGGATTGATTGATTTTCATTAATTGCAACCATATTGTCTAGATATACACCTAGGATATTTAAAAAAAATAAATGCACACAATTTATTGCTAGTGCTTCCCCCTCAGGCAATCACTTCCTTTTTTAAAGCAATTGGGGTTAAGCCACTTGCTCAAGGTCCCATGGCCAGTCATTATTTGCGTGGGGGTGCTCGTTTTCTGGGGCCGGGACCGATCCCGGGTCATCCCGATGCCAGGGCCAGCACTCTTACTCACTGCGCCACCTAGCCGCCCCCAATCACTTCTTTTGCTGGTATATAATTTTGTTTGAGATTTACAAAGCATTTTTTATTCACTTATTAATTTGATCCTCACAACAAGTCAGTTAGGTCTTTTCATTTCCATCGTATAGATGGGAAAACAAATCATAAAAGGAGAGGCTGTTTATTCAAGGTCACCCAAGACCCAATGGATGGAGCCAGGATCCAGATTCAGATCTCATCCTGAGTCCCACATTACACCACGATGCCTCGCAGGAATGGCATGAACAATAGCAGTGTACAGTGGATGGCCTGGAACCGTTTGTGCCTTTACTGAATCTTAGTTACTTGCATGCTGTGTCCCACACAGTGACTGACCAATGAGACCCCAGTCCTTAGGAGCATGTGCAGTGTACTTGACCTGATGCAAGTTGGAGGATCCTGTTTCTTTTTTTCTTTTTTTTTAAAGCAACTGGGGTTGAGTAACTTGCCCAAGGTCACACGGCTAGGTTTTTGTTTTGTGTGGATTAAGTGTCTGAGGCCGGCTCCGAACTCAGGTCCTTCTGACTCCAGGGCCGGCGCTCTATTCACTGGGCCACCTAGCCGCCCCGAGGATCCTGTTTCTAAGAATAAAATGATAATCATTAAATATTATTTTTGGACCTCAATTAGAGCCAAAGTTTGAACTAATCAATAAGACTGCTTTGCTTTGCTTTGCAAATGCCCTTTCATGTGTTAGCAACTGATAAGACTGAACAGTATAATTTCTCTTATCTTGGGGACTTACTCCATGCAGGGTGAAAACAGAGACATCCTGAGATTGTAGATTCCAACTGACCCTACTATGTCTATTGTTTTGTCAATCTGTATTTGCAAGTAAGAAACTTCCTTTCCCATGATATGGATAGAAAATATAAGGAGACCATAAATCCGGGACACAGATGTCCTGGGATTGTCCAAAAACATATAAAATAACTTTGTCATTCTTGTATCAGGCAGACTGAACTTGGGTTCTGGCTCCATGCAGCATGTAGCTGCTAGCTTTAAGGGAATAAATGATATAAATGCATATCACCTAGCCTGTTTGTCTTCTTTAACCAAACTTTAAGGTGGACAGTAGTAATAGAGGCCCCTACTCTTCTCTTCAGAGCATGACCAGAAACAGGTTCTGCAAACATCCGTGAAGGTAACTGCATCAGTCAGAGTATATTGTGCCCAGTGATGGGCTCTCATTGCTCAACCCATCATTTCACCAGCAATTCTCTCTGCTCAAAAATACTTCTATCTAGTTGGGGTTTTGGGGGGGATGCTTTTTTGGGGGGGGAAGGCAGGGCAATTGGGTTTAAGTGACTTGCCCAAGGTCACATGGCTATTAAGTGTGAAGAGTCTGAGGCTAGATTTGAACTCAGGTCCTCCTGACTCCAGGGCCTGTGCTCTATTCACTGCACCACCTAGCCCCCTTGCTATCTAGTTTTTATTACATCTGAAATTCCATGATTAGATAATCTTTCTTATAGGATATAATTTTAGAATTATAAAATCAAGTATATTTATAATGAAGAGGGAGGAGCATGGACTTTCTGTTTACTTCTGTGCAAAATCAGGAGTATGGGAATTAACCAAGTCATCATTCTTCTCCAATGCCAATCCCCCACCCCACAGCCCCCCCAAAACAACTTTCAGAATGCAAATAATAATGTTATTTATGCACATTGGGGAAAATTGAGGATATTAATATAATTTTCAAAATATTCATTTTTCCTTGCCATATCGTTCAATGGAGCCTTACTTCCTTCTTGTTTAAATCCCATCTCCTTTGAAAGAAGTCATCAGTGGCATTTTTTCCTTTGGAGAAGTTCTGGCATTTATCTTGATCTTGAAGCTTTTTTTCAGTTTGGGAGGAGTGGCACACAGCCTCTTTATACAGTTGGTGCAGCTGCTCAACCTGATGAGTCAGTAACTGGATCTCTGACTGAAGGACATCAGTTTTCTGCAGGTAAATTACAATAGTGAGATTTGTTCCTATATCCCATGTTTGCTCCTTCCATTCAAAGCCAAACATGTAAGTCAAATTATTATAAGTCAAAATATGGATTTCATTATGTTGCTAAGTCCTTCCCTAAGGGACATCTGTGGTGTAGACCATTGGTTGAAAGGAATAAAAGAGAAGAGAGGCTGATGTATGAAAATAGAACACTTCAGTTTAAACTTGATGGGCCCATCTATTAACATTTCAGGACAACTGAAAATCCTGCACAAAGAAAAAAGCTACAACACTAGGCAAGAAACAGATTTCTATGGAAAGACTCTGCAACAAACATTTAATTCAAAATAAACATCAAGATTTGTGTGAATTGGAGGTGGAGAAAGAGGAAGAGACATTTCTTACTACAATGATTTGAGGGCTATGAATTATCTACATGAGCCTATTAGTTCAACTATTCCGATAAATTGGACAAGTGTTTTCACTTAAAAAAAAGTCTTATCGATGTCCTTTTGGTTTTATATACAGTAAGTAACCATACTCTAAAGGGAAAAAATGTTTGATGACCATCACACATTCTCTAGATATGCTCCCAAGTGACTTTGGGAAATTTCCCTCAGAAGTATGAGGGAGCGTGATTGGGTTTAAGAATTGGAAATATCCTGATTTGACAAATGGCAAAATTGGCTATGTAGATTTTTTTACTCCTTCTCTTGCCTTTATGTGACAAAAACTTACAGAAATGGGCTTAAAATTAAAAAATGAGACACAAGCATTTCTTTCTTTCTTCTTTTTGGAGGGCAATTGGGGTTAAGTGACTTGCCCAAAGTCACATGGCTAGTAAGTGTGTCAAGCTTCTGAGGTTGGATTTGAACTCAGGTCCCTCCTGACTCCAGGGCTGGTGCTCTATTCACTGTGCCACCTAGCCGCCCCTACACAAGCATTTCTTAACTAACGAACCATCTTTGTTATACCTTATGAAAAGAAAATTTTAAAGTGAAAGCATTTCTACCAACATACTCACAAATATCCAAGACTGTTCATTAGTAATGATTTCCTGTATCCTTTTTGTCACAGCTTCCTCTGTAGCTGGTACAGTAATAAGAGTGTTGCTTAGAAGTATAGCAAGATAATTGATGAAAGTCTGATACTGGTTTGGTGTAGTTTTGGTTTCCCAGTTGAAGGTGAATGGTTTCTGGTCTCCTGTAGACATTTGCTTTCTCTTGTGAAGCAAATCATGTTGACATTCATCCCATTCATTGACACTGAGACACCCAGTGTACTCTTGAGAGCTTGGTGAAAAAAGGTGAATAGTCACTCATTTAATGCTTTTTGTAATGTAAAAATTTAATTGAAGTTTACTCCATTGCAAATGGAGTGGCTGCACAGTTCCAAACATATCACTCAAGCAGAGGTCAAGCTGCTACAAAATGTGGTTAACCCTCAAGAGATGATCTGCCATGTAAAGCTCATTCTAATTATTGTTTCCTTTGATTTTGATTGATTGGTCCTTCCTTCTTGTCTAAATCTCATCTCCTTTGAAAGAAGTCATCAGTGGCATTTTTTTTTTTGGCATTTTGCCCTCTCAGTTCAGACAGTATCTGGATAACCAGACAGAATCATCCTTTTCTCCCTCCTACTGATCCTTAAGGTCATCGATCTCTTATTCCTTATAAAAGTGTAGTTCCCAACTCAATTTTAGGCTCCTCAGTATTTTCTCTTCTAAAACAGTTTGGGAAATAGAAGTCTCAGAAGAAAAATCAGATGTTGGATAGTGTGATAAGCAACATAGAACTAGAAATAGGATACTGACACAGTTCAAGTAACTGGTTTGGATACTATCCTTTCTAGACCTCTTCTTGAGTCTTACAATGATACTAATTCCTGGGACTTCCTCAAGTATCACTGTTGTAAATAACTGTTGTAAAATCCACCCCAAACCCCACCCCACACACACACACACACACACACACACACAGAAAAGGATAATGGTTCTCCTTCCTCATAAAAGTAGCTCATTTATATCTACACCCCAAAAAAGTGGAATTACAAAATGCTGAATCCAAAGACATGTGCAGTTTGACCTGATATAAACTCTTATGACTAGTAATTAGTATGGAGATCTTAGCATATTAACAAGCTAATGATGAAACATTTTGTAGAATCAAGGGAATTATTAGAGTAAACCTTAAGGGTTTAACTCTCTCCTTTTACAGATAAAGAAACTGAGTTTTGGAGAGAGAAAATGACTTGTCTAAGGTCATCAAGCAAGTCAGCAGCAGGACTAGAAGCCAGGTCTCCTGCATCCTGCCAGTTACTTTTTCATCACATCAACCAATGTGGGTACAAGGAAAAAACAGCCTACCTTTGAATACTTTTTTTTTCTGTAATTCTTCCCCATAAGTTCCAATTCTCTGTTTCCAGGTACTGGATGCTTATGTCCTTTAAGGAGCTAATTCTTTTTGCAGAAGCATTAATTTCTTGTAAATATTTGACATGACTTTTCAAGGACTGTATTTCTGAACTTTGTCTGTCATTTTGTTTTCTGAAACTCTCTAGCTTGGACTTCATCACTCTCAATGAAGATTCTTTTCTTAGTAGTCTGCTTTGAAGTTTGCTTATCTACATAGGAAGAGACAATACAAAGATGAAAAAACAAAGAGAAAATACAAAGCCTTATACCAGAAAACTTGTTTGTTTGTTTTTTGCTTTTTGGAGGGGAAGGCAGGGCAATTGGGGTTAAGTGACTTGCCCAAGGTCACACAGCTAGTAAGTGTTAAGTGTCTGAGGCCAGATTTGAACTCAGGTCCTCCTGAATCCAGGGCCAGTGCTCTATTCACTGCTTCACCTAGCCACCACAAGAAAACTTTATATAGTAACTTTTACTGTAACTTGTAACTTTTAGAAATTCACAACCAGAAAGTAGATACTTATTTTATAAACTAAAATGAAACCTCCCTGGCATTGAAATAAAAAATAACAAAACATATTTTTTCCATATTAGTGATGATTGGGGTTTTTTGTTTGCCTTTTATTTATTTTTAGTTTTCCAACATTAATTTTCACAAGATTTTGAGTTACATTGTTTCTCCCCATCTTTCCCCTATCCCTCACCCAAAAATAGTAAGCCTACTGAATACCCCTTCTCCCAATATGTTCTCTCTTACATCCTCCCCCATCACCCCCTAACTTTCTAGTAGGGCAAGATGGGTTTCTATACCCCAGTACCTGTATATCTTACTTCCCAGTTGCCTGTAAAAAACAATTTTTTAAACACTTTTTTTTAAACCTTTGAGCTCCAGATTTTTTTCCTTCTTCCCTCCTCACCCACCCCCACTGGGAAGATAAACAATTCAATATAGGCTGTACATGTGTAGTTACCCAAATCATTTCCACAGTAGCTATATTGTGAAAGACTAACTATATTTCCCTCTAACTAACTAATTAACTAACTATATTTCCCTCCATCCTATCCCACCCCCCACTTATTCTATTGTCTCTTATGATCCTATCCCTTTTCTTATCAAATGCTTTATTAACTTCTAGTTTACATCATTCATTTCCACAAGATTTTGAATTACAAATTTTCTCCCCGTTTTTCCCCTACCCACCACCCCAAAATAGTGATCCCACTGGATATCCCCTCCTCCAATCTGTTCTCTCCCATATCTTCTTCCATACCCCCTCCAACTTTCCAGTAGGACACAGTGAATCTCTATGCCCCAGTGCCTGTATATCTTATTTCCCAGTTACATGTGAAATAATATTGATAATAGTATATATATATGTACATATATATATACACACATATACATATATATACACACACACATATGTGTGTATGTATGTATATTTAAACATTTGATTTTAAAACTTTGAATTCCAGATTCATTACCTTCCTCCCTTGTCACCTACCCTTACTGGGAAGACAAGCAATTCAGTATAGGTTGTACATGTGTAATTATGCAAAAGATTTCCATAGTGGATATATTGTGAAAGACTGACTATATTTCCCTCCCTCCTATCCCACCTCCCAATTATTCTATTCTCTACTTTGATCCTGTCCCTTTTCAAAAGTGGGTGCTTTCCAACTTCCCTTCCCCCCAGCCTACCCTCCCTTCCATCATCCCCCCCCCCCTTCCCTTCCTGCTACTCTCCTATAGGGCAAGATACCCTATTTAGTGTGTATGTCATTCACTTCCTAAGCCAAATTTAATGAGAATAAGGTTGACCCATTCCCTTTTGCCTTCCTGTTCTTCCCCTCCATTGTAACCATTTTCCCTTGCCTCTTCTATATGAGATAGTTTACCCCATTCTTTCTCTCCCCATCTCTTCTCATTATATTCCTCTCTCACCTCTTAATTTCACCTTTTAATTATCATCCCTTCCTATTAAATTGGTCCTGTGCCCTCTATCTATGTATACCTGTACACATATATACACACATTCACATATGTATTCATATGTCCATATACCCTCCTATATAGACATATGTGTGTATATTATATATATGTATATATATATATATACACATATATATAATACACACACACACACACACACACACACACACACACACATACATTTCTATTCCCTTCAACTATTCTCATACTGAGAAAAGTTTCATAAGCTAAACAATTATTGTTTTTCCATGTAAGGATGTAAATAGTTCAACTTTGATAAGTTCCTTATGATTTCTTTTCCTTGTTTGCCTTCTCATGCTTCTCTTGCTTCTTGTATATGAACATCAAATTTTCTATTCAACTGTTTTTTTCAGCAAGAATGCTTGAAAGTCCTCTATTCCACTGAATGACCATATTTTCCCCTGACACATAATATTCAGTTTTGCTGGGTAGGTGATTCTTGGTTTTAATCCCAGCTCCTTTGACTTCCAGAATATCATATTCCAAGCTTTTTGCCCTGGGGGCAAAGGGTGACCTCACTCCCGAACTACTGGATCCCAAAGTTCACACTGCACTGACCTCTCACCTTGTCCTTAGCCTCTGTGGGTTGATAAGTCTGGAAACCACCACAGCTGCTGGTGATCTGAAGTCCCTCCAGCTGGTGACTGGTCAGGCTGCCCTGAGGCTAAAACCTCCATCTCGTGTGGGGCTGGGCTCAGCTCCCAGAGTGCTGTGCTGGCCACTCCCTGCCAACCTGCCAGGTTGTCCTCAGTGGGAGTGTTAGCTTCTCTGTGTCATTTTGTGTGTTCTGTGGTTCCAAATTTTCTTCAGAGTCACCTTTTATATGAATTGGAGGACGTGGAAGCCAGAGCTCCATAGAAGTCCTATTTCTACTCCACCATCTTAGCTCTGCCCCTGACCCTATCCTTTTTCAAAAATGTTGCTTTTAAATCACCGTCTCCCCCAGTCTGCCCTCCCTTCTATCATCCCCCCTCTTATCCCCTACCTCCATATTTTCCTATAGGATAAGATATCCAATTGAGTGTGTATGTTATTCCCTCCTTAAGCCAAATTCAATGAGAATCAGGTTGTCCCATTCCTTTTCACCTTACTGCTCTTCCCCTGCATTGTAACAGTTGCCTCTTGCCTCTTTTATATGAGATAATTTACCCTAATTTATCTCTCCCTTTCTCCTTCTCCCAACAAATTCCTCTTTCACCTCAATTTTATTTTTTAGATATCATCCCTTCATCTTCAACTTATCTTGTACCCTCTATGTATACATGAACATACATATGCCCACACTCACATACATATTTATACACACATACACCCTCCTATACACACACACACACACACACACACACACACACACACACATATATATATATATATATTCCCTTCAACTATTCTCATACTGAGAAAAGTCTTATGAGTTACAGTGACCATTTTTCCATGTAGGAATGTAAATAGCTCAGCTTTAATATGATTTCTTATGATTTCTTTTTCCTGTTTACCTTCTCATGCTTCTCTTGCTTCTTGTATTTGAAAGTCAAATTTTCTGTTCAGCTCTGGTTTTTTCATCAAGAATGTTCGAAAATCCTCTATTTCATTGAATGACCATATTTTCCCTTGTAGCATTATACTCAGTTTTGCTGGGTAGGTGATTCTTGGTTTCAGTCCTAGCTCCTTTGACCTCCAGAATATCATATTCCAAGACCTTTAATCCCTTAATGTAGAAGCTGCTAGGTCTTGTGTTATACTGATTCTGTTTCCACAATACGAAAATTTTTTCTTCCTGACTTCAGTATTTTCTTCTTGACCTGGGAACTCTGGAATTTGGCTATAATATTCCTAGGATTTTTCTTTTGGGGATCTTTTTGTAATGGTAATTTGAAGACCCCTTTTTGTATTGGCAAGTAAGCAGGTACTTAACACTTAGTTACTAGTCAAACCTCTGTGAAAGAAACAGAAGTTATGTTCTTGATGTTCTTGATGTAACAAGAAGGGGTTGGATGTAATAGGAAGTAGCTAATGCTGTGTACATAAGAAAAGCCCCAGAGAGGCACAGTCAGAATTTCAACTGGAGGTAAAGCAGCTATAGAAGAGAGAATTGAGAACTGAGCCAGAATTTCCTGAGAACCCGTGGTGGTGGAGCTTCTTCTGACCAGGAGCCCAGGAGCCAGGAGGCCAAGAACCCCCTCCCCCCAGGCTGGATAAGGTGATTCTGATTTTTTGAACGAGCTACAGAAGACTGAGGAAGCATGACTGGGTTGCAGGAACTTTGTTTGTGGCTTGGTTGAGCCTTGAATTCCAAGGAGCAGAAACTGTGAAGGATTTGAGATGGACTGGACCCTGTGAACTTTGGTGGACAAGAAACTAAAAGCTGTCTGCCATTGAACCCAAGTAATAATCTGGTGAATCTAGGTAGAATCTGGGACCGTGGTAGGGGATCCAGGGAATCTGAGAACCTGCCCCAAGTCAAGATGAAAAAACCTCTCCATGGGTACTGAGTAATGATGAAATTGTAGTTTACTAGTGACCTAGTGCTAGAGGGTTTGTGTATTTTCTAATGATTGTACTTAGTGATTAATGATACTTAATAATAGATTGCTGAATAAGTGACTAATTGAGTTAATTTAGTGTGCCCCATGAGTGGAAGACTTTGACTATTATACTTTGAGATGATTGTTCTTTGTTCTAAATATTGTGACCACTTTGGTGAAAACTATGTGGCCATTTTAATGATAAGCTGTTGTGAATACTATATTGTGATTTTCTGTGATAAGATGTAACATTGTGAATGCTCTACCTTGATTTACTGTGAATATTTCACAGTAGCATTCTTCTGGAAAGCTGCTTGTGCATGGTCTTACACTTTTTCAAGGGGCGATCAGTGAATTATTTCAATTTTTATTTTGCCCTCTGGTTCTAGAATATCAGGGCAATTTTGCTTGATAATTTCTTGCAAGATGGTGTCTAGGCTTTTTTTTTTTGTGATCATGGCTTTCAGGCAGTCCAATAATTTTTTAAATTCTCTCTCCTGGATCTATTTTGCAGGTCAGTGGTTTTTCCAATGAGATATTTCACATTGCCTTCTATTTTTTCATTTGTTTGGATCTGTTTTATAGTATCTTGATTTCTCATAAATTCATTAGCTTCCATTTGCTCCAATTTAATTTTGAAGGAGTTATTCTCTTCAGTGAGTTTTTGACATTCCTTTTTTTCCATCTGGCAAATTTGACTTTTTAAGATATTCTTCTCCTCATTGGCTTTTTGGGTCTCTTTTGCCATTTGAGTTACTCTATTTTTAAAGTTATTATTTTCTTCAGTGTATTTTTGGGTCTCCTTTAGAAGGCTGCTGACTTACTTTTCATGATTTTCTTGCATCATTCTCATTTCCCTTCCCAATTTTTCCTCCACTTCTCTTACTCGATTTTCAAAATCCTTCTTGAGCTCCTCCAAAGCCTATAACTAGTTTGTATTTTTCTTGGAGGCTTTTGATGCAGGAGTTCTGACTTTGCTGTCTTCCTCCCACTCTATGCCTTGATCCTTTTTGGCCCCCAAAGAAGATTCTATGGTCTGTTTGCGCTTCCATTGCTTGCTTATATTGCCAGCCAATTACTTGACTTTTGAGCTCTTTGCCACAGTAGAACTCTGCTTCCAGACTTCCAGAATGGAGAGAGCTATGTCCCAAATCACTGGGGGTTTTGCAGCTGCTGGAGTTCTTAGTTAGGCACCCTCTCTACAGCCCCCACAAGCCCTGGCTCACTGGTCACACACCCAAGGACCACCAACCAAGACTGTGATCCAGATCCAGGAAGGTTAAAGCAAGAGCAATTACCCTCTGGATGGTTGCTTTGTCCTCCTATGATCTGCAGGCCAAGAGCTCCTGAGGTAGCCAGCCTGCAGCCGCTGGAGCCTCCATGGCTCCACTTCTTACCCCAGGGGCAGGGGCCAGACTGCTCTCTTCAGTCTCCCCCATTCCAATAGAGTTCTGCCCTGACCTTTTTCTTTATCTTTGACGTTTATGTGTTGAGAAGTCTGGAACCTGCCACATTTACTGATGATTCACTCTCCTGAAGTTTGCTCCATTGGCTGTTGGTCAGGGCCACCCTAGGGATGGAACCATGTGACTTATGCTAGACTGCACTTGGCTCCCAGCACAGTGCAATAGACCCTTCCTGTCTGCCTGCTGGGCTTCCTTCAGCAGAGATTTGTTTCTGTCACTTTGTGGGTTCTGTAGCTCTAAAATTTGTTTAGAATCATTTTTTACATGTATTGGAATTGATTAGAGTGGGAGCCATGCCAAATTTGTGCTTCTACTCTGCCATCTTGGCTCCACCCCCCACAAAACATATTTTAAAAGTAAAATCATGCCATCCAATGGGACTCAATATGAAGACTGAAGTTATTCTTGTTAACACTACTACTAATCCTCCTACATAGTGTGAACTAAATAGGTCTCAAAATTACAGCTTTGGTTAAGAGAACTACAGAATCTCAGAGCCCATCTCATCCAATCTCTATATGACCAAGAATTTTTTCCCCAACATCTCCTAGGTGTGGCCATCCAGCCTCACTTTGAAGACCTTCATTAAAATCTTCAGACTTGGTAAAAGCACAAACTTGGCATGGGCTCTGGCTCCAACCACTTCCAATACCTGTAAAAAATTACTCTAAACAAATTTTAAAGCTACAGAATCCACAAAGTGAAATAGAGAAACAAATCTCCTGCTGAAGACAGCCTGGCATGCCAACAGGAAAGGTTTATTACAGCACCCTGGGAACTGGGCGCAGTCCTGTGGGAGCTACACAGTTCTGGCCCCAGGGCAGCCCCAACCAGCGGCCAGGCTGGAACAGACTTCGGGAGAGTGAACCGCCAGAAGTTGTGGTGGTTTCCAGACTTCTCAACCCATAAACACCAAAGACAAAGTAAAAGGTCATCATGGAGTTCTGTTGGAATGGGGGAGGTCGGGGAGGATTGAAGAGAGCAGTCTGGCCCTTGCCCCCAGGGCAAGAAGCTGTGGAGGCATGGCACCTGCAGCCCCCACCACATGGCTGCCTCAGGAGCTCCTGGCTTGCAGATTGTAAGGGGACCAAGCAACCATTTGGAGGGTAATGAATGTTGAAACTAAAAATAAATAAATTAAATGAATGAATGAAGAAAGAAAGAAATTTAAAACAAAAAATAAAAAGGTCTTTTCTTGTGTCAGCATTTCTAAAGCATCCTGAGATGATAAATTCCAAACAGACCCTACTTTATCTTTGCTCTCTGAGTGAGCCCGAAGAATACCTCTCCTTATGTCAACAAAGCAGATGAGGCTTACTTTATGGCCCTTAAGAATAAGACCCTTAACTCGAGGCATTAACTTAATTAATGGGATTTTTTCTTATCTTAATATTTTCTGGACATATATACTATGTTATGGAATGTTAATGGTAAAGAAAACACAGATATCCTGGATCATAATTTCAACTGATACTTTGTCAACTCTCTTGTTTTGTTGTATCTATTCAATTAATTCATCTAATCAATTAAGAAAATTCCTTTCTCACACAAGGATTAAACATTTGTGGAGATCATAAATTTGAGTGACAAAGCCACCCTGAATTGGGATGGTTCTAAAATGTATTTAAGGTTTTTCATCTTTTTGTTCATCAGTCAGCCTCAGGCTGGCTTCTTGTACAAGTCTGCTAGTTTTAAGGGAATAAGGAATAAACACTGTAACTGTGTGTCACTATTTGTTGGTTTCCTTTAACCAAACTTTTTGAAAATGTTGATACATCTCTTCCCTGGAGTCGTCCTGGGTAATCATTTTAAATGGTGAGGTACTCTCTTGATCCAGAGAACCCCACAAAATCATGGAAGTCAAGGGGTTCAAATCTCCAGGTCCACTTCAAGAACATCCGTAAAACAGCCCAAGCTATCAAGGACATGCATATTCGAAAAGCTACCAAGTATTTGAAAGATGTCACATTGAAGAAACAATGTGTCCCCTTCCCTCAGTATAATGGTGGAATTGGCAGGTGTGCCCAGGCTAAGTGATGGGGTTGGACATAGGGTCAGTGGCCCAAAAAGAGTGCTGAATTCTTGCTGCATATGCTTAAAAATGCAGAGAGCAACGCAGAACTGAAGGGTTTGGATGTGGCTTCTCTTGTCATTGAGCACATCCAGGTTAACAAGGCTCCCAAATGTGAAAGCTCAACCCATACATGCTGAGATGATGGTTACTGAAAAGAAACAGATTGTTCCTAAACCAGAAGAGGAAGTTGCTCAAAAGAAGAAGATGCCCCAGAAGAAACTAAACAAACAAAAGCTTATGGAAGGGGAGAAAATACGACATCAGAGTGCAAATAAAGTGAAATGTAAACAATTGTTACAGTAAAAAAAGAAAAGAAGATGTTGATAGAGCTCACATGTATCTAGCACTTTGCAAATGTGATCTCCTTTGATCCTCACAGCAATGCTGGGAGGCAGGGGCTGTTATTGCCTCCATTTTATAGATGAAGAAACTGAGGTAGAGAAAAGATTAAGTGCCCTGCTCAGGGTCACGAAGCTCAGAAAGTGTCTAAAGCAGGATTTGAACTCAGATTTCCTTGAAGCAAATCAAAATTAAGAATGATCAAATGTGCTTTAAGATGTTGAAGTATTTCTATGAAGACCTGGGCATTGCAGATCTTGGTTACTTCGTTGATCATAATTCTATTTAGCCTTAAAAAGATTTCTTAAATTTTATAAATTTGATTTTTAATTTATTATTATCTTTCCCCACCCTCACTGAACATTTCCTAGTAGCAACTATTAAAAAAGAAAAATAGTCCAACAAAATAAAACTTTATCAACCAGGTCTTGTGGTATATATAACAACATTGTATCCATATAGGTCCCCCCAATCTGCAATGAAAGGAGGGAAGGATATTTTCTCAAGTTTTCTTTTGGGCTTAACTAGGTCCCTATAAATACACAAGATTCAGTTTTGTTTTAATATTCTGTTTAGGTTACTGTAAGTCATCATTTATACTGTTTTCTGGCTCTGCTTGCTTTATACTGCATCAGTTCATTAAGTTTTACCATGTGGATATGAAATCTTCATATTTGTGGGATTTTTGTGCAATCCATTGAACCATTCTCCAATTCATAAATATCTACTTTATTTTCACTTCTATACTACCACCAAAAAAGTTCTGCAATGAGTAATTAGCCTTTATTGTTCTTGTTCAGGAGTGTCCTAGCCTTTCACTACGTGAATGGGTGTTGCCTCAGACAAAATGAGACTTAAGAAAGATCTTAGCTTAAAAAGACCAAGTCTCCCACTGTATCTGGGCCCATTTCCAGTTGTCCTGGCCTGGGTCTTGCCCCTAGACTGATGACTTTGGAGGACAGAGGGAGGCTGATGACTTTGCACAGCTCTGCCTCACTAAAATCCAATTCATTTGCAAGTCCTGACATCACCCTCTGTGTATGGAGTCAGAAAACTGAGTTCAGGTGATAACTTTTAAAACACCCCAGTTGTGAGATCCTGAACAAGTCACTTAAACCCCTCTGAGACACAGTTTCCTGATGCGTCAAATGGGGCTATAGTACCTACCTTTAACAAAGTTCCAAAGGTCTATATAGTGTTCCACACAGGGTGTCTCAAAAGTTTTAGTGCTTTTGTTTTTTAAAATTTTTAATAACTTTGGGGACACCCTAAAAAATTAAAGCTCTATGTAATTATCAGGGTTTTTTAAAAAAATTTGGTTCATGCCTCTCAAGAAGCAACTTGCTCATTCTCCAGTATGTGACATTCTACCTGAAGGTCACATTACCATGCACAAAATTCAAGACTTCTCTTCAGAGTAGAAAGACTTGGATTTTATAGAACCATTGCCAGCAGCATAGTAAAAAAAAATAGTAAGTTGCAGGATAGTCACTAATCAGATTTTTCTTTCAAATTTATTGAGGAAGAATGTTTCCTGAAAAATCTCTTTGTAAATGATTCACACACCTCTATTTGAATAGCCTTCTTGTCCTTCCCAGGCAGGCCTGCATGGTCAGTACAGACTGGACCAACTTCCTTTGTGCAGTACTGCATATTGTTTGGAGAGTTAACTGCTTCAAGGGTTGGGTCAAAAGGAGCCTGAAAAAAGAAATTGGAACCTAAGTAGTTGAGCCTTTTACACCAGTTTTATGGATAGAATTTTTTAAAATGTCCATCTCAACACAGCCACTCACATGGTAAACAAGTAACATCAATATTCTTTACCTATAACATAGCACAAATTATTAATGCCCCCCCCCCGTAATACCAATACAATATTCACAATGCCCACAGTGGCTATGAATATGCTGGTATAGTTGTGAATCACAAAACATAACAGGCTCTCCACATGGAGGACAGAACCAAAGCATTTATTCAAATGCCAGAAAACTGAGTCCCAAAACCAGAAAGTCAAATTCATTATAGTAACCATGAAGTTGGTACACATAACCAAGGCAGTGAATACCCACATTCCCAAACCTTCCCTCTGTCAGGACTTTAAAACAAAACAGACTCCCTCAAGCAAGAATGCCCCTCTCTCACTCACAGTATTTCCTCAGCCTCCACTCTGCTTGCTCCCAGCAGTCCTGGCTTGCTCTCAGCTTGTGCTCAGCTTTTTATCCCAGTCAGTAGCTTCTCCCTGCCCCACTCCTTCCTGTTGTATCAGCAACTTTCTCCCACTGTGGGATCCACAAATTCTGTTTTTTAACAGAGGCTTGATATAATCAAACAGAAAACTCAACTTGAAACAAGGAGCTAAGTACTTGTTTGCTTGCCATGACAAAGGGCAGGGAAGATCTTCAAATCTCCATTACCATCACATCCCCCAAAACAGTTTTACAATGACTATCAGCAAAGGGTCTTTACCTTCTTTTTTCTCCCCCTCAACTTTATAATTTTTATTTATTTGCTCATTTAGTTTTGTAATATTTTTATTTATTTTTAGTTTTCAACATTCATTTCCACAAGATTTTGAGTTCAAAATTTTCTTCCCATTTCTCCCCTAACCCTCACCTCAAGATGGCAAGCATACTGATAACCTTTTCCAAAAGTCTGCCCACTCTTACATATCCCCTCTCCTTTCCCTTACCCCTTACATTGTAACAACTTTCTTTTGCCTCTTTTATGTGAGATAATTTACCCTATTCTATCTCTCCTTTTCTCCTTCTCCCAATATATTACTCTCACCTCTCAATTTTATTTTTTACATATCATCCCTTCATATTCAACTCACCTTGTGTCCTATGTCTATGTATACATATACACACAAGTACACATATATACATGCATACAAATACACACATACATATACAATATATGCATATATACATACATACATAAATATGTGTATATGTACATATATGTATGTATATTTTCTCTTCAACTATCCTAATACTGAAAAAAGTCTCATGAGTTATAAATATTGTCTTTCCATGCAGAAATGTAAACAGTTCAACTTCAATAAGTTCCTTATGCTATCTTTTTCCTACTTATCTTTTTATGATTCTCTTGCTTCTTATATTTTAAAGTCAAATTTTCTGTTCAGTTCCGGCCTTTTCATCAAAAATACTTAAAAGTCTTCTATTTCATTGAATAACTATATTTTCCCCTGAAGTATTATATTCAGTTTTGCTGGGTGGGTGATCCTTGATTTTAATCCTAGCTCCTGCGGGGTGGAGCCAAGATGGTGGAGTGAAAGCAGGAATATGCTTGAGCTCCCACTTCAATCACCTCTATTACCTGTAAAAAAACGATTCTACACAAATTTTAGAGCTCCAGAACCTACAAAGTGTCAGAGAGAAACAAATTCCCTGCTGAAGGCAGCTTGGCAGGCCAACAGGAAGATTCTATCACACTAGGCTCGGAATAGAACACAGCCCTGGGTGAGCTGCACCAGCCCAGACTGGCTGTAGTAGACTTCAGGAGAGTGAGTCACTGGCAGCTGTGGCAGTTTCCACACTTCTGAAACCATAAACACCAAAGAGGATGAAAAAGGTCAGTAGGGAACTCTGTTGGAACTTGGTGAAAAAATAGCATGGTCTGGCCCCTGCTCCTGGGACAGCATAGGTGGCAGCAGTGCACAGCTGCAGCTGCTGTCTGTGGCTGCCTTCAGTGCTCCTGACCTGCATGTTGTAGGGGGATCAAGCAACCTTTCAGAGGGTAATTGCTCTTCCTTTGACCTGCTAGGATCTGGGACACAGTCTTAGATGGTGGTCCTAGGGTGAGGAACCAGAGTTGTGATGGCTGTAGAGAGGGTGCCCTCCTCATAGCTCTGACAACACCTCCAACAACAGCTGTGAAAACCCCAGAAATTTGGGACACATCTCTTTCTACTCTGGAAGCAGAGTTCTACCATGGCAAAGAACTCAAAAGTCAAGTAATGGGCTGGCAAGATAAGCAAACAGAGGAAAGGCAATCGGACCATAGAATCTTTTTGGGGGGGACAAAGAGGATCAAAACATGGAATGAGAAGAAGACAACAAAGTCAAAACTCCTGCATCAAAAGCCTCCAAGAAAAATATGAACTGGTCACAGGTCATGGAGTACCTCAAGAAGCATTTTGAAAATCACGTAAAAGAAGTGGAGGAAAAACTGGAAAGAGAAAAGAGACTTATTCAAGAAAATCATGAAAAGCAAGACAACAGCCTGCTAAAGGAGACAGAAAAAATACTGAAGAAAATAACACCTTAAAATAGACTAACTCAAATGACAATAGAGGTCCAAAAAGTCAAGGAGAAGAATGCCTTAAAAATCAGAATTGGCCAGGTGGAAAAGGAATTTCAAAAACTCACTGAAGAGAATAATTCTTTTAAATTTAGATTGGAGCAAATGAAAGCTGATGACTGTATGAGAAATCAAGATACTTCCAAAAGAAAGAAAAAATAAAAGGCAATGTGAAATATCTCATTGGAAAAACCACTGGCCTGGAAAATAGATCCAGGAGAGATAATTTAAAAATTATTGGACTCCCTGAGAGCCATGATCAAAAAAAGAGCCTAGAAATTGTCCTTAAAGAAATTCTCAATAATGTTGCACCGATATTCTAGAACTGGAGGGCAAAATAGAAATCGAAAGAATTCACTGATCACCTCTTGAAAAAGATCTCAAAAAGAAAACTCCTAGGAGTATTTTAGCCAAATGCCAGAGTTCCTAGGTCAAGGAGAAAATATTATAAGCAGTCAGGAGAAGGCAATTTTAGTATTGTGGAGACACAAACAAAATAACACAAGATCTAGCAGCTTCTACATTAAAGGATCAAAATGTTTGAAATATAATATTCCAGTGGTCAAAGGAGCTAGGATTAAAACCAAGAATCACCTACCCAGCAAAACTGAGTATAATACTTCAGGGGAAAATATGGAAATTTAATGAAATAGAGGGCTTTCAAGCATTCTTGATGAAAAACCAGAGCTGAACAGAAAATTTAACTTTCAAATACAAGAAGCAAGAGAAGCATTGAGAAGGTAAACAAGAGAAAGAAATGAAGAACTTATTAAAGTTGAACTATTTACATTCCTATAAGAAAAAATGATAACTGTAACTCATGAGACTTTTCTCAGTATGAGGATAGTTGAAGGGAATATACACACATACATACATACACACACATATATGTACACACATACACATACATATATATGTTGGTATATATGTACACATATACATAGACAGAGAGCATAGAATGAGTTGAATATAAAGGGATGATATCTAAAAAGTTAAATTAAGAGGTGAGAGAGGAATATATTGGGAGAAGAAAGGGAGAGATAGAATTGGGTAAATTCTCTCATATAAAAGAGTCAAGAGAAAACTGTTACAATGGAGTGGAAAAGCAGGAAGGTGAAAGGGAATGAGTCAACCTTACTCTTTGGGTTTGGCTTAATAATGGAATAACATACACACTGAAATGGGTATCTTACCTTGCAGGAAAGTAGGGGGGAAGGGGATAAGAAGGGGAATGATAGAAGGGAGGGCAGATTGGGGGAGAGGGTAGTTAGAAGTAAACAATTTTGAAAAGGGACAGAGTCAAAGGAGAGAATAGGTGGGATAGGATGGAGGGAAATATTGTCTTTCACAATATAACTACTATGGAAATGTTTTGCATAAGTAGGAATGTGCAACCTATATTGAGTTGCTTGTCTTCCAAGTGGGGGTGGGTTAGGAAGGAAGAAGGGAAAGCATATGGGACTCAAAGTTTTAAAAGAAAATGTTTTTTTACATGCAACTAGGAAATAAGATATACAGGCAATGGGGTATAGAAATCTATCTTGCTCTACAAGAAAGTTAGGGGAATATGGGAAAGTATATAAGAGAGAACAGATTGGGGGAAGGAGTATTCAGTGTCTTGGGATGGGAGGTAGGGGAGAAAATCTGTAACTTGAAATCTTGTGGAAATAAATGTTGAAAACTAAAATAAAGTAATAAATATAAATTACCAGAAAAAAAAAATCCTAGCTCCTTTGACCTCTGAAATATATTCCTTCCATCCCTTAATGTAGAAATGGCTAGATCTTGTCTTATCCTGATTGTGTTTCCACAATAGTCAAATTGTTTCTTCCTGATTGTTTGTAATATTTTCTCCCTGACATGGGAACTCTGGAATTTGGCTAAAATATTCTTAGGAGTTTTTTGCGGGGGGATCTTTTTCAAGAGGTGATCAATGAATTCTTTCAATTTCTATTTTTCCCTATGGTTCTAGAATATCAGGAGAGTTTTCCTTGATAATTTCTTGAAAGATGTTGTGTAGGCTATTTTTTTAATCATGGCTTTCCAGTAGTCCAATAATTTTAAAATTATCTCTCCTGGATCTACTTTCCAGGTCAGTGATTTTTGCAACGAGATATTTCACATTGCCCTCTATTTTACCTTTCTTTTGCATCTGTTTTATATCTTGATTTCTCATAAAGTCATTAGCTTCTATTTGCTTCAATCTACTTTTGAAGGAATTAATTTACTTCAGTAAGCTTTTGAACTTCCTTTTCCATCTTTTTAAGGCATTCTTTTCATTGGCTTTTTAGCTATCTTTTGTCATTTGAGTTATTCTATTTTTAATGTGTTATTTTTTTCAGTAATTTGGGGGTCTCCTTTAGCATCCCTTCCTATTAAATTGGTCCTATGCCCTCTATCAATGTATACCTGTACACATATATACACACACTCACATATGAATTTATATGCCCATATACCCTCCTATATAGGCATATATATGTATATATGTATTTCTATTTCCTTCCACTATTTTCATACTGAGAACAGTTTCATAAGTTACAATTATCATTTTTTCCATGTAGGAATGTAAATAGTTGACTTGTTTTTCATGATTTTCTTGTGACACTCTCATTTCTTTTCCCAATTTTTCCTCTACTTCTCTTGACTTTCAAACTCCTCTTTGAGCTCCTTTATGACCTGTGACTAACTCATATTTTTCTTGGAGGCTTTTGATGCAGAAGTTTTAACTTTATCATGTTCTTCTGCTCCTATATTTTGATCCTCTAGCAAGGATTCTAGCAAGATGGCAGAGTATAAACAGGACTTCCACAAGGCTCTAGCTCCCACATCCTCCAATTCATGTAAAAGGGGACTCTGAACAAACTTTGGAGCTACAGAAAGCACAAAATGACACAGAGAAGCTAAACTCCTGCTGAGGACAGCCCGGCAGGCCAGCAGGAATTGGACAGTGCAGTGCTCTGGGAGCTGAGCCCAGCCCCACACAAGATGGAGGTTTTAGCCTCAGGGTGGCCTGACCAGCCATTAGCTGGAGGGACTTCAGATTACCAGCATCTGTGGTGGTTTCCAGAATTATCAACCCATAGACGCTAAGGACAAAGGGAGAGATCAGTTCAGTGTGGAGTTTGAGACCTGGGAATTTCTGGCCTTTATCCCCTGGAAGGAGAAGCTTATGAGGCACTGCTGCCGGCCATGGCAGCTTCAGCTCCTGGCCTGCAGATTGTAGGGGGAACAAGCAACCAGACTGAGGGATAATTGCTCTAGCTTTAACCTACTTGGATCTGGATTTTAATCTAGGATAGAGGTCCCGGGGTGTGTGACCACTTGCCTGAGCATGTAAAGGCTTCAAAGAGGGCACGCAAATAACATCTTCAGCAGCTGAGAAAACCCAAGTGATTGGGACAAAGCTCCCCTGCTGGTACCAGAGTTCTACTGTAGCAAAAAGCTCAAAAGTCAAATAATTGAGTGGCAAAATGAGCCGGCAAAGGAAACAAAGCAAGCAGAGCAATCCAACTTTATACTCCCATTTTAGGGACAAAAAAGATCAAAGCATGGAACAGGAGGAAGACAACAAAGTCACCAAAAGCTTCCAAGGAAAATAGAAGCTGGTTACAGGCCATAGTGGACCTTAAGAAGGATTTTGAAAACTAAAAAAGAGAAATGGAGGAAAAATTGGGAAGAGAAATGAGAATGATGCAAGGAAATTATTAAATGAGAGTCAACAACCTGACTGAAGAAAATAACACCTTAAAAAAATAGACTAACTGAAATGGCAAAAGAGGCTCAAAAAGGCAATGAGGAGAAGAATGCCTTAAAAAGCCGAATTTGCCAGATGGAAAAAAGGGTCTCAAAAGCTCACTGAAGAGACTCATTTCTTCAGAGTTAGATTGGAGCAAATGAAAGCTAGTGACTT
Source organism: Gymnobelideus leadbeateri (assembly GCA_011680675.1). Lineage (NCBI taxonomy): Eukaryota > Metazoa > Chordata > Mammalia > Diprotodontia > Petauridae > Gymnobelideus > Gymnobelideus leadbeateri. The sequence continues at coordinate 334,493 of WOXC01003627.1, read as the reverse complement.
TATGAGAAATCAAGATACTATTAAACAGATCCAAACAAATGAAAAAATAGAAGGCAATGTGAAATATCTCTTGGGAAAACTACTGATCTGGAAAATAGACCCAGGAGAGATAATTTTAAAATTATTGGACTACCTGAAAGGCATGATCAAAAAAAGAACCTAGAAATCATCCTTCAAGAAATTCTGAAGGAAAATAGCCCTGATGTTTTAGAATGAGGGGGCAAAATAGAGGTTGAAAGAAACCACTGATCACCTCCTGAAAAAGATCCCCAAAAGAAAACACCCAGGAATATTATAGCCAGGTTCTGGAATTCCCAGATCAAGGAGAAAATATTACAAGCAGCCAGGAAGAAACAATTTGAATATTGTGGAAACACAATCAGGATAACACAGGATCTGGCAGCTTCTACACTGAGGGATCAAAGGGCTTGGAATATGATATTCCAGAGGTCAAAGGAGTTGGGGTTAAAATCAAGAATCACCTACCCAGGAAAACTGAATATCATGTTTCTGGGGAAAATATGGTCATTCAGTGGAATAGAGGACTTTCAAGCATTCTCTATGAAAAATCCAGAGTTGAATAGAAAATTTAACATTCAGATACAAGAAGCAAGAGAAGCATGAGAAGGTAAACAAGGAAAAGAAATCATAAGGAACTTATCAAAGTTGAATTATTTACATTCCTACATGGAAAAAATGATAATTGTAACTTATGAAACTGTTCTCAGTATGAGAATAGAGGAAGGAAATAGAAATACATATATACATATATATGTCTATATACGAGGGTATATGGGCATATAAATACATATGTGAGTGTGTGTATATATGTGTACAGGTATACATTGATAGAGGGCATTAAGACCAATTTAATAGGAAGGGATGATACTTAAAAGGTAAAATTAAGAGGTGAGAGAGGAATATAATGAGAGGAGATGGGGAGAGACAGAATGGGGTAAACTATCTCATATAGAAGAGGTAAGGGAAAATGGTTACAATGGAGGGGAAGAACAGGAAGGCAAAAGGGAATGGATCAACCTATTCTCATTGAATTTGGCTTAGGGAGGGAATGACACACACACTAAATAGGGTATCTCACCCTACAGGAGAGTAGGGGATAAGGGGATGAGAGGGGGGAAGATGAAAGGGAAGGCAGGCTAGGGGGGGAAGGAAGTTGGAAGCATCCATTTTTGATCAAAGTAAAGATCAAAACATGTGGGAGGTGGGATAGGAGGGAGGGAAATATAGTCGGTCTTTTATAATATATCCACCACGGAAATGTTTTGCATTGCTACACATGTAGAACCTATACTGAATTGCTTATCTTCCCAGTAAGGGTGGCTGACAAGGGAGGAAGAGAATGAGTTTAAAACTCAAAGTTTTAAAATCAAATGTGTTTATATATATATAAAAAATTATATTTAATATATATTATATATAATTTCATATAATTATATTTAGTATGTATTATATATATAATTTCATATAATGATATAATTTATATAATTAATATTATTTCACATGTAACTGGGAAATAAGATATACAGGCACTGGGGCATAGAGATTCACTGTGTCCTACTGGAAAGTCAGAGGGGGTATGGGAGAAGATATGGGAGAAAGCAGATTGGAGGAGGGGATATCTATTGGGATCACTATTTTTAGGTGGTGGGTAGGGGAAAAACGGGGAGAAATTTTGTAATTAAAAATCTTGTGGAAATGGTGTTAACTAGAAGTTAATAAAGCATTTGATAAAAAAAGATTCTATAGTCTGATTTCTTTTTCTCTCTTTGCTCATTTTCCCAGCTAATTATTTGACTTTTGAGCTCTTTGCCACTGTAGAATTCTGTTTCCAGAGTGGAGAGTACTGTGTCCCAAATTTCTGGGATCTTGCACAGTTGTTCTCAGGGCTTCTTCTAGGTACCTCTCTCAGAATTGTGAGGAGTACTCCCTCTCCACAGCCACCACAAGCTCTGTCATTCCAGCTCTCCTCCTCACCCCAGGACTGCCACCCAAGTCTGTGACTTACATCCAAGCAGGGTAAAGCAAGAGAATCGTACCTCAGTGCCAGCAAAGAGATTCCTGCAGTTGCCCTCTGCTCAGCCTATTAGTCCCCCCAGTGGGCCTGGAGCTCCAGAAGCAGCTGCTTCCACAGCCACTGCCACATCTGCCACCCGGGAGTAGGGGTCAGATAATGCTCTTCTCTCACCCAAGTCCAAGAGAGTTTTTGTACCAATCTTTTACTTTCTTTTTGGTGCTTATGGGTTGAGAAGTCTGGACACTGCCATAGCTGCCAGTGATTCAGTCCCCTCAGATCTGTTCTGGCCTTATTTGTGCTAATGCAGCCCAGGAAGGGCTGTTTTTTGCTCCTATCCTGGTGATAGATCTTTCCTATCAGCCTCCCAGTCTGTTTTCAGTGGGAGATGTATTTCACCCTGTCATTTTGTGTGTTCTGTAGCTTTAAAATTTCTTTAGCATCATTTTTTACAGCTATTGGGAGTGACTGGGTGACAAGCTCAAACAAATTCCTGTTTTTACTCTGCCACCTTGGCTCCATTGGGTCTTTACCCTCTTTCTGAGAAACAAGATGAAAATTTATCTTGTGTGTACATGGTTGTTTGCTTGTTGTCTCCCCCATTAGAAGGGGAGCTACTTGAGGGGAGGCGGCTGTCTTGTGCCTTTCTTTGAGCCCTCTGTGCTTAGTGCAGTGACTGACACATATTTGGTACTTAATAAATGCTGGTTGGTGTAACTTGACTTACAAGGCTACCTCAGTCTACCTCAATAGACATATGGAGTACAAGGACCATGAAGATTTCATTTTTAAAAAGTTGAGGAAAATTTGTAGAATATCCAACAAAACTTTTGACTTGACATTAAGTACAGTGTGTCATCCATAGATTTCTTATTATATTAACTTTTTCTTGAGTGAAAATTAGTTGAACTTAAATACAAGGAAAAAATATTCTACTATCAGTTACATAACCTTCATGAGAAGATGAATACAAAACTCGGTGAAATAAAAATTTCAAACCCCAAAATATATTTCTGTAGACGTATCAGTTTTCAAGGTTTTAGGCCTAGGACAGTCTAACAAAATTGTAATGAGCAATATTGGTACTAGAAAACAGATAATAAAAAAATCCTCTCAGGGAGGTAGAGCAGCACAAAAGCAGAGTATAGACTGTATTCTCAGATTAGGTTGAAGTTATTGTTGATTTACCTTAAAAGGTTTTGTTTGCTACAAATCAATCTGAAATGTTCTAGAGGCTCTTTGCAGCACTCTGATAAGAGTTACCCCAGGTTCTTAGAAAACTCAGCATTCTGCTGCTGTTGTTGTTCAGTTATTCAGTCATGCCCAACACTACTGAAACCCATGAATTTGGTCCATAGGATTTTCTTGACAAAGACACTGGGGACGTTTCTCATTGCCTTCTCCATTCTATCCCCATTTGACAGATGAGGAATCAAGGTAAATAAGAGATAAAATACTTTCCCAGGGTCAGACAGCTAGAAAGTGTCTGAGAACCAATTTTAAATCAGGTCTACCTACCAGTACTCAAAGCACAGACATCAGTAGTAGGACAAACCAGAGGTGGGAGCCCAGATAACACAGATCAAAATGAAGCAAGATCGCACCATCTAAGAGTCTAAAAGTGGGGGGAAGCTAACTCCCCAAAAGTTTCCGTTCAGGAAAGGCTGGAAATATGGGTAAACAGAATATGACACTGACAAGAAAGAATTTTTATAGAACTAGAAATGTCTAAGATGCAAGGAAGAATATTACAACTCCAAAGAGTACTTAACTAAAAAGAGAGGAGAGAGGAGAGAGGAGGAGAGGAGAGGGGAGAGAGAAAGAGAGAGAGAGAGACAGAGACAGAGAGACAGAGACAGAGAGAGAGAGAGAGAGAGAGAGAGAGAGAGAGAGAGAGAGAGAATGAGTAAGAAATGAAAAAAGATAGGAAGGAAGGAAGCAAAGAAGGAAGGCTCTTTCTGTAATATGACATTGGCATTCTTATTGTTCTTTGATCAAGAAACTCTATTATCAGTTTTAGGCATTTTCACTGGTTGCACCCCATGGCTAGAACCCTTCCTCTCCTCATAGCCATCTCCTGGCTTCCTTAAAATGCCACTTTCAGCAAGACTTTCTTGTAATTTTATTCATTCTAGAATGTTTTATCTGTTGATTTATTTCCAATTTATCCTGAATATTAGCTTGCATATACCTGGTTCTTATATCAGTGTGTGTGTGTGTGTGTGTGTGTGTGTGTGTGTGTGTGTGTGTGTGTGTGTAGCCAAGCACGAGCAGCTGTCCAGAGGACTGCTGCTGTGAACAACTTCAAGATTCTGGTTACATAGTATAGTGAACTCTCTATTTTTTGAACAGTAAATTAAGGCAAAACATTCACAGAAATCAAAGCACAGCATTCACAATGTTATGACATAACTTATCATTAAAATGGCCACATAGTTTTCACCAAAGTGGCCATATAGTTTTAAACAAAGTACAATCATTTAGTAAGTCCTTAATTCAATCTCCTTAAGGAGTCTTGTCTTCTTAATGGACACAAAGTACAAACATCTAAGTTATCCACCCCTAGGTCACAGTAAATCATAATCTTCTCAGTCAGCATCAGGTAAGGAGGCTTGCCTCCTTAAGGGACACAAAGTACAAATCATTCAGTAAGTCCTTAATTCAATCATCCTTAAGGAGGCTTGTCTCCTTAATGGAAACAATGTACAAAGTTCTCTACCCCTAGGTCACAGTAATTCATAATCTTCTCGGTCACCATCAGGTACCCAAGAAGAGATCTTTTCATCTTGATTCAAGGCTGGCTCTCAGCTCCTTGTCCAATTCTTTGTCCACTTTCTTGTCCAGTTCCCATTCCAAACTGAAGTTCACAGTGTCCAGTCCACCTCAAGTCCTTCACTATTCCTGTTTTTGAGAAGACAAAACTTCATAGAGCCACAATAATATTTATACACATTGCCATTACAATCATCAATTCACTATCTGCCTGTGAAATCAACAGGGACCCACAAACAAGGTCTGAGAGCTCACCACAAATCAGTAAACTCCCAGGACCTCCAAAACCCTCCTCCAGGACTTCTGTAAACAGACAAGCAGAAAATCCTCTTTCAGGGGCTTCTGTACAAAGTACCACAAACAAACATCAACACAGACAGAACAGACAAACAGAGTGCCAGGATACCACAAGTTTTCTCCTTCTCCACTACTAGAGCCCCCTTCTCATTTCGGCTCTCTCCAGCTTAGGCCTCTCCTTATATATGGTCATTAACTTCTCCCCAGGAGTTCACAAGTTCTAGGGTTCACAAATTGTGGAATTCACAAGTTCTGGATCTTAATACTTGATACAATCATGAACTGGAACAAGATGTTAACTACTTCTGTGTTAATTAAATAGCTGAAGCAAGGTCTTAGACACTTCTTTGCTTGCCATTACAGTGTGTGTGTGTGTGTGTGTGTGTGTGTGTGAGAGAGAGAGAGAGAGAGAGAGAGAGAGAGAGAGAGAGAGAGAGAGAGAGAGAGAGATGAGAGAGAGAGAGAGAGAGAGAGAGAGAGAGAGAGAGAGAGAGAGAGAGAAGGAGAGGAGAGGAGAGAAAAATGTTTCATTTTTATCCTTGAACAATTTTCACTGAAGAGTAGAGTTTTCAGAAATTTTAGATATTTTGGAGACAAAAAAACAAGTCACACAGTACCAGAACTAAGATTCTGAACTAGGTCTCCTAAGACTAAGACTGGGCAGTATTCTTTCCTCTATATTATGCTTCCTCTAAGTAAAGAACCATATGAAAATAATGAGTTAATAAAAACCTCAGAGAGTATTAAGTCTGATTCCTATCTCAAGCATGAATTCCTTGAAATATTCTTGAAAAGGGGCCATCTATTCCAGTAACAGAGGGCTCACTACCTCAAAACTAGCCCATTCTTCTTTTGAAACTTCTAATTGTCAGCAATTTTCTCTTTATATTGGGTCAAAACACACCTGCTTATAGTTCCTAATTCTTTCCTTTGGCACTAAGCAGAACACCACTTTCTGATCACAACTCTTTAAAAATTTTCATCAGCCAAAAAAATAAATTTCTCCCAAATAATCTCTTCTCTAAGCAAGCATTTAAAGGCACACAGAAAGTTAGTAACAATACAAGGACTTTAACATCAATCTTTTTTTTAATTCTAATCCAATTCTTTTTCAGGGGGTAGAGAATAAAACCTGTATGTTATCTCTTCCTGGTGACTTTTATTAATGCTGGATATTCTTTCTTCCAGTACAATAGTAGATTAAATAATAGAGCTAGAACATTTTAGGTTGACTTATACTTTTTGTAAATGAATACATGCACACAGTACACCTGATTAAATGGTAACCTCAAAGTATGATGGTCACTGGCCTTACCATTAATGAGGGAGAAATAGAGTTAACATTTTCAGCTTTTTTACCCCTTTTCCTTGACTTTTGTCCAAGAATACATTTTGTCATTGAGTTCTTGGTCATTCTGTTTAGAATATGAGCAATAGGGGTGGCTAGGGGGTGCAGTGAATAGAGCACTGGCCCTGGAGTCGGGAGGACCTGAGTTCAAATCCGGCCTCAGACACTTAACACAAAATCTAGCTGTGTGACTTTGGGCAAGTCACTTAACCCCAATTTCCCCCCAAAAAGCAAAAAAATAAAATAAGAACATGCACCATAAAATATATTGATGAAGTAAATAAGGTAGAATTAGCTGATTATTTCTACAGTTAGAGGCAGCCATAAAATGTGTCATAAATATTGAAACAAAATTTACTATATGTCAGCAATAAGGAGGCGAAGAGGTCCATGTAGAGTTGGCAGTGATGTCTTCAGAGAGGTTCCCCTGCAGTCTCACTATTGAGCAAGTTCTCCTAGGAGCTGCCCCAGCTAGGATCCAAAAAGGTGGGTTTTTTTTCTAAAAAGATTATCAAAACACAGTGTTTGGATTGTAATGGTTGAAGTAACTTATGTTTATACACATGTACACATGTGTATATTAATATAGATAATATATGAACATTTATGTAAATATACTGTAGCACCTAGCTGCCCAAATATAAAAATATATAAAGAATATAATTTGTGAATATTATATCATTTAAATCACTATATTAACCTAGAAAATTGAGTTAAAAGAATTGGTTGTTTTTCATCCTTCATCCACAAAGAGGACAGGAGGGTAACGTCTTGTCTTGCAGGTGAATCAGATTTAAGTAAGACAGAGCTATGCAAAGTCATTAGCTCCACTCTCTCCTCCAGAGTCATCTGAGTCCTGGGCAAGACAAAGGTCAGAACCATTGGAGGTGACCCAGGTTGCATTAGGAGATGTTTACTTTTTTATGCTACAGTTTTTCCCAGGTCTCTATTTGTCTAAAGCAACATCCATTCAATGATTTAGGCTAGGTAAGCAATGAGGCAGAAGATAGCCTACTTTGCCTTAACAAAAGGAGGGAAAGACCTTGAGGATTTCCGGCCAGAACAAAAAATGCCTCTTAAATGAGGGTAAACCTCTATAATTGAAACAAGTGATATCTGAGAGGTATAACATCAGCCATTCATATCTTTATCCTAATTAATCTGTTCCTGAGAATGAAACCTGGCAGGTCATGTAAAATTTATTGAATGAGAAGGGAGATATTACATCATCCAAACTGGGGGTTATATAATCAAGATTGGGATTTTTGTCTAAGACGGCAGTTATGGATGTGGCCTCAATGACAATCCCTGAGCTGGAAGAAAACAACTGGGTATCACCTTCAAAAGGAAGGAAGATGACAAAGAAATGTAGGTGGGGGAAGGGGTAGAAAGATGATTTCTGAAGACAAACTTCACCTCCTTCACAACTTAGCACAGGACTATACCTGTTTAAAATGCATATGTGTGTGAGTATCCATGTATATTTCAATGTAGGATTGTTCCAACTGGGGCATTTCATTCCAGCTCTGGAGGGGACTTTGTGCTGCCCTCTTTGAGATGGTCCCAAGAAAGATTCTTTGCTCTAATTGTTCCTTAAGGTGGGGATCCTTGATTAGGATAAAATGATGAAGTATTTACATTTTTGCTCCTTTAATATGAATGACTTTTAATAGGGCAAAAGAATATATTAAACAGGTCAGATATCCCTAGGAAATTTGGTGCTGTAATTAAGCAATGTATGTTTGTAGTGTTCTCTCATTTCCCTTTTAGTATTCTCCCCAAGGGGTACCAAGTGCTCCAGAATTCCCTCCCCCTTTATTGCCAGACTCCACTTTGTCCTACTCTCTCCAAATCATTTTCCTTCCAACCCTTACTCAAAGCCTTGCACATGCCCAAAAGTTCTAACAAATCCCTGTTGTATCCTAGAGCAATGCTAGGCTAATTTCTTCTATTATCCTAATGACTATTAATGTATTACTGTTTGAAGCCTAAGGAATTTGCCAGATGAATCAAACAGGGGTGATTCTAGTACTATATAGTGAGTGAAGGGCAAGAGTGGGGTGATATATTGACACATTTGAGGACTTCTGGTGCCTGTCCCTCAAATACTGATGACTTAATAATACTATTTTTTTTATTATTTAATCTTTTGCTATTCACAGAATCCCTTCAAAGTTATTATTATCTTGCTTAATTTGATCTTCTTCATACTACTATGATGTAGAGAGGGAAGTATTTATTATTTCCCATTTTTCACCTGAGGAAACTGAGGCTCAAAAGTTATAAAATTTGCCCAGTATTATCATGTAGGGTCCTTCCTACTCTAATTTTGCTAAGGTCTGACCCAGTAGATTGTGATGGTTTTTTTTTTTCTATGCTCTCATTTTATGAATCTTTGTGCTACAAAGGGAAACTTTTCTTAAGGAAAGTTTCATTGATTTTCCTTCTGACACAAAAACCAAGATGTGGATATACTATATCAAGTAAAATATATGGAATATAGCAGAAAACTCCCAGTATAACACAGTTTTCATATATGGCAGGTTTTCATTCTATCTCCAAAAACTAGAACTACAAAATTGGTACCAAGTATTAACTGAACAGCTTTTGAGCCTTTGAAGTATAATGTTGTAAAACCAAGCACAAGCAGCTCTCCAGAGGACTGCTGCTGTGAAGAACTTTAAGGTTCTGATCACTAGGATAGTGAACTCTCTATTTTTTCAATAGTAAACTAAAGCAAAACATTCACAGAAACCAAAGTACAGCATTCACAGCAATATAATATAACAGCTATTACTATAGTGGCCACAGTCTTAAACAAAGATATCATTCAGTAAGTCACAATCTGAATCAATCAGTATAAAGTACCAATCTTAAGTCTTCTTTCATTTTGTTTGGAGACTGGCTTCCAATCATCCTTAAGGGGTAACAAAGTACAAAGGTCTCTCACCCAACACTGAGTACCCAAGTGAAGATCCTTTTTTCTTGACTCAAGACTAACTTCCAAACTCCAAGGTTCTTTTTCCATGCTCCCAGATCTGGCCTGAATTCACCCAGCTGTCTCCTGCATTCATGGTTAGGCAGTCCCCAGCTCCCGCTCCAGCTTGAAGCTCACAGTGACCAGTCTACCTCAAGCCCTTTGCAGTTTCTATTTCTGGGAAGACAAAACCTAATAGAGCCACAACAATATCTGCACACATCAAGCTTAGCAGAATTAAAACAATATCACACACATTGTTGGCATTATCATCTCAATTAACTTTCTACCTGTGAAATCAAAACAAGTCAACAGACAGGGTGCTTCTGTCTGACAAAGTAACATAATCACAAGTCAACAGACAGAGTGCTTCTGTCTGACAAAGCACACAAATCAAACACAAATCAACACAGCCTGAACAGATGGACAGAGTGCCAATGCCACAAGAGTACTTCCTCTCAGTTCTGCTTGTTTCTAGCTGGTGCTAAGGCTTTTCTATTTTCTTTTGGCAAGTTCCTCCCACTGTGGGCTTCATGTGATGATGTTAACTTCCATCAAAGACTTGATACAATCAAAGGCAGGCTCAAAGGCACTTGCATAACTGAAACAAGGAGCTAAATGCTTGTACAACTGAAAAAAGGAGTTAAGTACTCCTTTGCTTGCCATTACAAATGTCTACAACACAGTAGTGTGACTATTAATTTTCATTTGTATTATTTTTGTTAATTAAACTTAAATATGAAATAAGAAAAGAAAAAAACAACCTAAAATACTAAAACTAAAATAATGTAAAGAAACTGAAAAAAGCAATGTCATGTGCACACCAGTATGTGAGGGAAGATCCAAAATATGCTGCAATAAATTTCCAGTTGAAGAAAGCATATATACTAAAGACTACTCATTGTGTTGAATTCTGTCAAACTTTTCTTTGCTTCCTTGTAAGTTTTCTTTGTTCTCTGCAGTGCACTGTTTACTTTGTTCTTACCCCCTTCCTTCCCATCCCCCACTGCAGAAGATTACAATGAAATATATACTTATGTATATAAAAATACATCTTTATTATATATATATATACACTCATACAAACAAATATAAAATATGACTGACTATAAGAACTATAAAACAGGAAGGTTCTAGGATATGAGATCACCACACTGTGATTTTGATGGCTATTTGTCTCTTACCTTTTTCCAAAGGAGTCTTACAAATGATGTGATCATTTTTAAGCAGAAGTATATGATGTACTATGCTTTATCTAGAAGATAAAGAAGTCTGAAGGTTTCATCCCATCTGGTAAAATAAAAAAATGTGAACCCAAGTCCAATCTGTAGAAGGATACTGTGTCTTGTTAAATGGCTTCACTGCTATACCAGTAGAACGTTGACATTTAAATGAAATGGTTGCTGAATGATGACATCACTGCCTGGCCAGTAGAATATTGACATTTTAAAGAAATGGTTGCTGAGTAACGCTATCATAATAGCAACAGTCAGGAAACTTGAAGTAATTTCAACTCAATTCAGTTCAACACATATTCATTAATTTCTTAGTGTGTTGCTGGGGATACAGAATTGAGTAAAACACTAAGGATCTGGATTCATATTATGATTCCGTTTGTGTGTCTGTGCGCAGATGAGTGTGTGTGTTTCTGTACACTTATACATATATACATCAATATATAAGTATATATGTATATTTGTAATATGCATATACACATACATACACACAATCATGCATACACACATGCCTAATTATAAGAACTATAAAACAGGAAACTGCTTAGAGATCGTATCAACCTGTTGAGATTTTGATGACTATATATCTCTTACCTTTTCCAAAGTAGTCTTACAAATTATATAAAGACTTGTAAGTAGAAGTATATGATGTACTATGCTTTATGTAGAAGATTTTTACCATACACCAATAAAATAGAAAAATATAAATCCAAGACAGATCCACAGAAAGATCCTGTGACTTATTAAATGGCCGCACAACTCTGCCAGTAGAATGTTGATATTTTTTTTAAAAAAGTGGTTTGTGATGTATGACATCATTGTTATGGCAGTAAAATTTTAAAGAAATTTTAAAGAAACAGTTAAGTGATGCTATAACAAGGATCAATGGTCAAGAAACTTGCTGTAGTTCAGCTTAATTCAATTCAAGTAACTCATTGCCTAGTACATGTCTGGGGATACAAATTGAGTTTAAAAAAAGGATCTGGATTCAAATTAATATTCACTCTTTCACGTATGGACATGAACACTTTGCTACATCTCTCTTTCAACAGTGGTTTCTTCATCTTTAAAATGAGGAATATGGGGTAGAATATGTTTGAAACTCTTCTTACTTCAAGTTCTGCACTTAACTATCCTTGCTCTCGAGGAGCTTTCAATCAGTTAAGGAGGAATAAGATAAATATACAAATGGTTATAAAACAGAATATACCATGTGCCAAAGAGGGTTAAAAGTATGGTGCCATGATTGTTTAGAGAAGAGAGAAATTATATAAGCTTGGAAGGATGAATGAAGTCTCCACATAGAAAATGGAACTTGAATTTGGAAAGATGGGAAGAATATCAGTCAGATATCATGGCTTTTCATGTAGTCAAATTAAAACCCTAAGTAGTTTCAATAAATTATTTCTCAAACAAAATAAAAAAGCAACTAACTGACCCATTAAAATTCAATTCCTAAGAAAAGGTGAAAATTGTGTTTTGTATCTTTCTGCCACTTAAAAACCTATTTTTCCATTAGAAAAAAAGCAAATATAACAAAATAAATACAAAAACACTAAGTTCTCAGTGTGACAATAGAAAAATTATTTTACATGAACACTTACCATTCCATTATTTAACAAATAACAATGGAAATGAAGAGCACACAAATTAACAAGGAAACACCAACATTGTCTATTGTGATTAAGATTTTTTAAAAAGTTAATTAATTTATTTTTAGTTTCCAACATTCACTTCCCTAAGTTTTAAATTTTGTTCCCCTCTGTCTCTACCTCTCTCCCCAAGAAGGCATGCAATCTAATATAGGGTGTACATACACATTCCTATTAAACACTCCTATTTTCACATTTGTTTTGTTCTGTAAAAGAATTGTAATGTATGGAAGAAATCATGAGAAAGAAAAAAAGAGAAGAAAATAGTTTGCTTTGCTTTGCATTCAGACTCCTTAATTTTTGTTTGTTTGTTTGTTTTTCCCTACTTTGGATATGGATGGTATTTTCCAACATGAGCCTTTTGGAATTGTTTTAAGTCCTTGCATTGCTAAGAAGGGCTAAGTCTATCAAAATCAGTCATCACACAATGTGGTTGTTTCTGTGAACAATGTTCTCCTGGTTCTGCTCACTTCATTCAGTATTGGTTCATATAATTCTTTCAAGGATTTTCTAAAGTCCTCCTGCTCATTTCTTATAGCAAAATAGCATTTCATTACATTCATATAATTGATGTTCGCCATTCCCCAACTGATGGGCATCCCCTCAATTTCCAGTTCTTGGCCACCACAAAAAGAGCTGCTATAAATAATTTTGTACACATGTAGCACCAACATGATATTCATAGCACTGATTGTGCTTAGGAATATGCTGGCATAGTTCTGAATCTCAAAATATAACAGAAACTCCATATAGAAGACAGCAGCAAAACATTTATTCAGATACCAGAAAGCCAGATCCCAACACCAGAAAACTGAATTGATCATAGCAACAAAGAAGTTAATACACCATAACAAAGCAGGGGGCAACATCATCCCAAAGCTGTCCCACAAACAAACACTCACAAGCCTAGATCTCTCCTTGTCTACAAAACTCCCAGCTTCCTTGGGGCTTTGCTCTACCTGTTCAGTGAGCTCCTCCCACCACCGACTCCATGTGATTAATTTTGGCTTATTAAGAGGCAGGGGAGATCCTCAAATTCCATTACTATTACATTTGGACCCAAGATCTTTCATGTCCCTTGAAGAGCAAAAATACATTGACAAAACATTTTATTACTTCAGCTAATGGGAGTTTAGGTAGGGGTAACTGATGTCAACAGAACTTTACAACAATATAATAGGGATAGCAGAAAATAAGCACATAAAACAATATCTTAGGGTGGGGCTTGAGCACACTCCCCTTGAATGAATGGAGCTCAACATCTTGGGGTAAGGGGCAAAGGTCTCTTCCTTCATAGTTACTTCCTGCTGAAATTGGACATAGAGCTGTCCCTACCCCAAGAGGTCCCATTCAAGAGGCCAGTTCTTTAGTTGGAATCTGGAGCCTGGTTGATGCCAGGTCTAGGTATGACACATCGCAGTTGTGGGTGGGGGGTGACATCTGGCTTAGTGATCAGGTATCTGCAGGTAGAGGGTACAAGCCTGAAGGAAACAAATCTAGCAAACAAGTTTCACAGACAAAAAGCCAAAAAGAAATGAGACAATAACCAGAAGCAGGGTAGATATAGAGTCAACCATTCTTCTGGAGTCCATGAACCCATTATCATAGCCTTATTCATTGCTGTTCGCTGTCTTCTAATTTGCAGTTTTGGGATTATCATTCTGACTAGAGATCTACTTTCTTTAATATGAGCTAGGGCCTAGCTAATTTCCTACTCTCCCTGCAGATGTGACAAACTTGCATATAATGTTTCAGGAGGATCTGTAGGGGCAGTTTTTATTCCCTATTCAGTTTAATATTACCTTTTAATTTCATATTACCTTTTCTTGGTACATTTTATATAGGTCATTAGTTGGAATGCCATTTAGTCTTCCAAAATCTACCCCTGCTCTCAATAGAGCAGTAAACAATTCTTTTCTTGTCATTCAATTCTGACTTTGAATCCACTGGCCATTTATTTATACTTCACTCTTGAGGAAATTTATCTTTTACCCATTTCCCCACATCAGTTAACTGTGAAATCTTATCCAGCACCTCCAAAAAGAAACTATCTCCCCAGTTTGTAGAGTCATAATTAGGTGCAATGTGAAATATCTCATGGGAAAAACCACTGACCTGGAAAATAGATCCAGGAGAGATAATTTAAAAATTATTGGACTACCTGAAAGCCATGATCAAAGAAAGAACCTAGAAATCATCCTTCAAGAAATTCTCAAGGAAAATTGCCTGATGTTTTAGACCCAGAGGGCAAAATAGAGGTTGAAAGAATCCACTGATCACCTCCTGAAAATGATCCCAAAAAGAAAACTCCCAGGAATATTATAGCCAGGTTCCAGAATCCCCAGATCAAGGAGAAAATACTACAAGCAGCCAGGAAGAAACAATTTCAATATTGTGGGAACACAATCAGAATAGCCCAGGACCTGGCAGCTTCTACACTGAGGGATCGAAGGGCATGGAATATGATATTCCAGAGGGCAAAAGAGCTGGGATTGAAGCCAAGGGTCACCTACCCAGCAAAACTGAGTATCTTCTTTCAGGGGAAAATATGGTCATTCAGTGGAATAGAGGACTTTCAAGCATTCTTGATGAAAAAACCAGAGTTGAACAGAAAATTTGACATTCAGACACAAGAAGCAAGAGATGCTTGAGAAGGTAATCAAGGAAAAGAAATCAAAAGGAACTTATCAAAGTTGGACTATTTACATTCCTACATGGAAAAACAATAACTGGGACTGATGAAACCTTTCTCATTATGAAAATAATTGAAGAAGGGTACATGGCATATGTTCACAGGTATACATGGACAGAGGGCACAGGATGAATTTGATGGGAAAGGATGATTCTTTTTTTTTTTTTTTGGAGGGCAATTGGGGTTGGGTAACTTGCCCGGGGTCATGCAGTTGGGTTTTTGTGTGTTGGGTGTCTGGGGCTGGATCCGGGCTCGGGTCCCTCTGACTCCAGGCCCGGCGCTCTGCTTGCTGCGCCACCTAGCCACCCAAGGAAGGGATGATTCTTAAGGGGTGAAGTCAAGAGGTGAGAGAGGAAAGTGGCAAGAGGAGATGGAGAGAGACAGGGTAGGGTAAACTATCTCATGTAGAAGAGGCAAGGGGAAGTAGTTGCAGGGGAGGGGAAGAACAGGAAGGCAAAAAGGCAAAAGCATATTCTCATTGAAGTTGGCTCAAGGAGAGAACCACATACATACTAAATGGAATATCTTACCCTCACTCACTCTCCTGAGTAGGGGAAAGGGGGATGAGAGGGTGGATGATGGAGGGGAGGGCATTCTGGGGGGAGGGGAGATTGGAAGTACCCACTATCAAAGAGGGACAAGATCAAAGTAGGGAATGGACCAGGTGGGAGGTGAGATGGGTGGGAGGGAAATATAAGCAGTCTTTTACAATATATCTACTATGGTAATGTTTTGCATAGATATACATGTACAACACATACTGAATTGCTTATCTTCTCAGAGGGAGTGGGTGACAAGGGAGGAAGGGAATGGATCTGAAAATTGAAGTTTTAAAATTAAATGTTTCATAAGATGTCCAGGCACTGGGGCCCAGAGATTCACCTTGCCCTAATGGCAAAGTCGAAGGGGGTATGGGAGAAGATATGGGAGAGAGCAGATTGGATGAGGAGATATCTAGTGGGACTGCTATTCTGGGGTGGTGGGTAGGGAAAAATGGGGGAAAAATTTAACTCATAATCTGGTGGAAATGAATGATGTAAACCAGAAGTTAATAAAGCATTTGTTTAATTAAAGTTACATTAATTCCTTCAAGGATCCAGATCTATCCATTAGACCATTCAGCAGTCTCTAGGATCATTTGATCTTTTGATCTTGTGTCCCCAAATAGAGAGTTACATCCAGACCTTGACTATTCTTTTTAGCCTGCTAAGATGCAAACCAGACTGATGAGAGTTAACAGAAACATCTCATTATCCACCGAATTGAAATGAATTATTAATATCATCTGCTTTTTCTTCTCAGAATACCTCAGGAAGAAATTTTTTAAATCTCCCCAAATCCCTGTAAGTCTTAGATTAATTTATATTTCCCATTTGTTCAATGGCATTATAAATTCCCAGCTCTTAATTCTAGTAATTTGTCAATCTCAAAGAGAAATCACCATGAGTCATCTTCTACTCAAGCAGTGGCTCTGGGAATAATGGGCTTTTCTCTGTCTCCATTCACCATCTCTATTCTTCATCCTTACTCTGTCTCCCCTGTCTCTCCCACTCTCTACATCTCAGCTTTAGAAATCTGACTGCAATTAGGACATGTTTAAACATGATGTCAAAATTTCCACAACTTCACAGGAAAACCATCTCTCCCTCTCAATTTAAACAAGAGCAGTGATGCCTATTTTTTTTTTCTTAGAGTGTGGACTTCTTGGCTTATTTTAAACTGCAAAGGAAATAGTATAGTCCCATGGCAGCAGATAAGTGAGATAGAGAGCCACGTGGAATATGTCTTCGTGATTATGGAAAGCCAACTATATCTTTAACTCTATTCTCCCACACTGAACACTGCTATCTTTTACATAAACTCCCATTCACAGCTACCTGATAGAATCTCTCTACCATTAATCTTTGAAGAACTCCAATTTCTTTGTCTACCAATATAATATTAAATTAAATGTATGATTTGTATAGCCCATTTTAGAATGGTCTGTCCAGAACACTCCTGATTGTTTCAACATCTTAAGATTCAAACCAAATTAGAAAAGAACGGGAAAAAATAGACACCACCAACTTTCCAAATGGAATGAAATATTAATTCCAACAGTCTTTTAAACGGAAAACCACTCAAGATTGGAGGAATGTTCTGACTAGGTGTAATGGGAATGGGAATTTGAAGATCTTCCCTGACTCTTAGTAGACCTAGGGGGGAGTTTGAAGACCTCCCCTGCTGTGAAGATAAATTCTGCTCCCTGATAGGCTGAATGTAGTCACATGGAGCCTATGATGGGAGGAGTTTGCTGAAGGGAAGCAGAGCCCACAGGAAGCTGGTTCAGAGATAGCCAGATGATGGCGGAGAGAGGAGCTCATTAAGGAGATACAGAGGTTTGTGAGTAAATCTTGATCTTGTATTGGTTTGTGGGAAGGCTGAAGGATGCTGTGGCTCTCAGTGTTATTATGGCTTCTTAATATCTTTGGTATTATGATGGAATTGGCTTACTGGTTTTGGGGATTCAGTTTTCTGGTGTTTAAATAAATGCTTCAGTTCTGTCCTCTATCTGGAGAGTTTGGTATATTTGTGATGGAACATCATAGGATATTTATAGTCACAGTCTTTATCATGATCATGGGCTCTGTAAATATTGCATTGGAGCTACACTAGGCCAGACAAGGAAAGGGAATTATTTGTACCATAGGTCACTAGAGAAGCAATTTGTTACTCCAAATAAGTCTAACTTAAACAAATATCAAGTAAGTTTTTCCCCCCATGGCTGCTGGAGATACAAAGACAAAATGAGCTAGACTTGTTGAGCCAGTTTGCATTTTACTAGAGAATTATTAGGGAAGAGAGAATTAACAATGTGTGTATGTGGGAGGACTGGAGGTTGGTAAATTAGGAAAAACCTAATGTTTATGATATATTTGAGCTTTATCTCAAAAGAATCTAGAAATTATGAGTAGAGGTAAGAACAGAGTGCATTCTAAATATTAGGAATCCAATTAATAAAAACAGAAATGTGAAAAATGGAATGTTGCATGTGGAAAGAAGTGATAAGGTGGCCAATCTGACTACAGCAAAGATGTAACCCTCAGCTCAAAAATCTTTTGCATAAAACTTTCCTATTTGGTGGAGACTGATTATTTACTGCTCCAGTAAGAGGGGTGGAGTTGTTATATATGTGTATGCTTATGGATATCTATGTATATGTATGTATGCTGTGTGTATGCGTGTCTATTTGTTACATACATACACATGTATATACAATGTGTGTGTGCATACATACACCCATAAACACACATACGCATACATGTCCAAACTTAATAGCCTTCTTGGGACCGGTGGGGGGGGATGTGCCAGCAGAGGACAAAAGAAAACATACAAGGAAGCAAAGAAAAGATGGATAACTTTGAAAATAATGGGTAGTATTCATTATATAGGTCTTCTTGAAATGGAAATTTGTTCCTTTATATTGAATCCTCTCTTATGTTCTTCTGTGTACATGCCAATGTTTTTTGTTTTTTCTCTTTGTATTTAGGTTTAAAATAAAATTAAAAACTAAAAGAAAAAAGTTTTTAAAAGGGGTGGAGTTGGAACTTGAGAGAGAAGAGAGATCTTCTGGTTTCAGGATTTCTCTTCTCTCTCATAAACTCCACCCCTTCTGATCTGAGTGGAACATTGAGTCATCAATCTCCATGAATGAGGAGAGTCTTATGCAAATAGCCTCTGAGCTAAGTATTATAAAAAGTGTGAGAAGGAGTAGTTAGATGATAACTTCCCAGATTGTGGAGATACTTAAATGAACATTAAGATTTTGCATTTCATTGTATAGGTCATTTCTTTGTCTTATATGAGCACATTCAGGACTATGATGTTGCAGTCCAAATGTGCTGGACTCAATGGGATAAATGGTGAAAAAAAAGTGTTATAAAAATTCACTATGGAGAACCTACAGGAGGATCTAGATAAGAGTGACACAGAGGGGTGGCTAGGTGGCGCAGTGAGTAGAGCATTGGCCCTGGAGTCAGAAGGACCTGAGTTCGGATCCGACCTCAGACACTTAATGTACACACAAACAAAAACCTAGCCGTGTGACCTTGGGCAAGTTACTTAACCCCAATTGCCCTCCAAAAAAAAAAAGAGTGACACAGAATGGGTAGGCATTGGTGGATTATGATCCATCTGAAGGGAAGAGAAATCAACATTAATGGTATCTCAGATTTGAGTATTTAAGTATGTTGAACATATATTCATATTCATGTAGAAGTATGTATAGATAAATCCTTATAGGTAACACCTTTATGTTTATATATATTCACATACACACACTTATACATATATACACATACATATAAATACATATATGTGTGTATATCTATTTCTCTTTCATAAGTATTTAGCATCTTTCTGAGGAGATGCAAATGTGAAAGTCATTGTTCCTGCTCTCATGGAATTTAATTGAATAGATAAATCTATGATCCAATAAAGAACAATTCAAGATAGCATACAGATAGTTTCTACTTTTTACTTTCAGAAGTGGTAGGGTAATATAATCATATTTGTGTGCAAATATCAATCTTTACTGACACTAAGCACTTAATTAGCAGTTGTGAATGATGACTGGGAGGGGGCCTGTGAGGGGAAAACAAATAGTTAATTGAGAAAGTTGTTGGTATTTAATGAATATATCCAAGTCCTGCCAAAGTCATTGAACAGACAATGAACACCATTGTTTACAGAAGATTTTGCTCTGTTTGCTTTTTATACTGGAGAAAATCTGGGCCTGAGGAAAAAGTTTCCCCATCCTCAGAATCCAATGGTTATATGACTATTTAAGACATGGGATAAATTTAGAAAATCCAAGCCAGATAAGTTCCTAGATTTTAATAAAGATTCTTCTCTCACGTTAATATAGAACTGTCATCAGTCATAAGGAGTCACACACCCCAGAACAGGGTGGTTCTCTGCCAAAAATATTTATGGTAGTAACTATGCAATATGGTCTGTGGGGTATATCCTCTTTTTCCAAGAACCAGTGACACATGGTCTTTCATATACCTAGGTTAGCTCTAGGCTATTTTCTTGAAGAAAAAAAAGAATCTTTCTGCATAAGTGCATAAGAGATCCTGTACTCTGTTACTTAGTTATGGAGTTCTTTTGTATTTTCTTGAGGAAAGATCCATCAAGCACCCATCCAGTTCATGGCTTCCTATTGCTATCTTCTCAGTAGACTTGGTATCACCACTCCCAGTTAGATGCCAGCTTGGGGAAGGAGACTTCAAACTCTGACACCTTCAACTCATTTTGAAGAAGATAGAATGTCAGATCTAGAAAGAATTTTAGAACATTGTATTGAAATGGAAATCTATTGTTTTATATTGAATCCTCTAATGTTCTGCTATATGCATGGCAATGCAGTTTTTTTTTTCTTTTCTCATTTTGTATTTAAATTTAAATGAATAAAAATTTACACAGAGAGAGGGAAAGAGAGCTCATAGCCTGCAAAAATTGAGAGCTAGAAGAGACCTTTAGTTATTATCTGACCCAAGGACTAATCTACAGAGGGCCAGGGGAAAAAGGATTCCTATCATGAATTAATCACGAGCTGAAAAGAGAGAACTAAGTTTCTTCCTTCTACTATTGTACTTTACAAATGAAGAAAGCCAATGTTGCTTGTAGTCAGAGAAGATAGTCACCTTAACCAAGTGATTTGGGGTTAATCTCTTTCTCCTAAAAATCCTAAGACCTTTTTTGTAAAGCCAAGCACAAGTAGCTTTCCAGAGGACTGCTGCTGTGAACAGTTTTCAAGGCTCCGGTTACATAATATAGCAAACTCTCTATTCAATAACAAATCAGAGCAAAACATTCACAGAAAATCAAGGTACAGCATTCACAGTGTTACAACTTATCACAGAAAATCAAAATACAGCATTCATCATGTCACAACTCAACAACTTATCATTAAAGTGGCCACATACTTTTCACCAAAGCGGTCACATAGTTTTAAACAAGGTACATTCATTTAGTCAATCACAAAATCCTTAATTCAATCACAAAGTACAAAAGTCAAAGTTATCCACCCCTCGGTCACAGTAAATCATAATCTTCTCAGCCAGTACATAGTATCCAAGTAAAGTCTTCTTTCAGCTTGACTCAAGGCTGGCTCTCAGCTTCCATGGTTCCTCTTCCATGGTCCCAGTTCCAACTGTCACCTGGGTTCAATGGCAGGAAGCTCCCAGTTCCTTGTCCAGTTCCTTGTCCAGTTCTTCATCCAGTTCCATATTGAAGTTCACAGTGCCCAGTCCACCTCAAGTCCTTCACAGTTCTTGTTCCTGGGAAGATAAAGCTTGACAGAGCCACAATAATATTCATGCACATTGCCTGCACCATCATCAGTTCACTATCTGCCTGTGAAATCAACTCAGACCCACCAACAAGGCCTGAGAACTCAACATAAATCAACACAGAAATCAACACAGACCTACAAACAAAGTCCAAGAGGTCAGCACAAATCATCAGTAAAGTCCCAGGACCTCTGAAACCCTCCTCCAGGACTTCTGTAAACATACAACCAGAACATCCTCTTCAGGGCTTCCAGTTAGGTCCCAGGGCTTCTGTACAAAGTATCACAAACCAACATCAGCACAGACAGAGCAGACAGAGTGCCAGGGTACCACAAGTTTTCTCCTTCTTGACTCTGCCACCACAAGAGTCCTTTTCTCAGTTCTGCTGTCTCTAGCCTGGGCTTCTCCTTATATATGGTCATTAGCTCCTCCCCTTCCTGTTGCAGGTGTTGGTGAGTTCCAGGATTCACAAGTTGTGAGGTTCACACGTTCTATTTCTTAACAGACTTGATACAAGGCTCAAAAGAAACTTGAAACAAGGTGTGAACTACTTCTGTGCTTGCCATTACACCTTTTTAAGAGTCCTGGAATTCCACTGGCAGTGTTTTATTCCTCTTATCTCCATGGAGTTGCAGGTCCCCTTGTTAGAAGTGAGCCATTAGAATATGACAAGTTTCAGATTCTTAAAAGTAGACTTAGTGGAAGACCAAGAAGACACCGAGCACCTGAAAAGAGAAAGAAGGCATTCTTGAGAGGAAATCATAGACAAATATTATTTATGTTACCAAGGATTAACACTGCAAATACATGAAAAACAAAAAAGGAGGGAGGAAGAAAGTGTACTGAAAAAAATATTATAGAGGAGTAGAATAAGTAGCAATTAGTACCTTTTCCGTCCCATTTTTAAAAATCTAGAACCAATGGTATTGGGTCAGGACATTTTAATTCTCTAGGCTAGGTCTGAATATTATGGGACCCATACAGATTAAAAATTATAACCCTTTTGTGTTATTATTCCATGATCATTTTCATTCTTCACTTGAACACATTTACCCTATGAGATAAATCTCTATATGCCGTGGAAAGTGGAATTTTTAAAATTAAAAAAGAGCATGTTTGTAAAATATACTATTTCATTTTACTTAAAACAGTACCTTACATGATAGTCATTGTTAACCAAATTAATCCCTTACTTACCTTAGTCCCTCCTCTACCAAGGGCTGACTTTGACCTCTGTAATTAATAAAATAAGGGTTTCTCCAGTTCCTTCTCTAGTATAATTTTAGTATTCTTTTTATTTGTAGAATTATAAAAAGAGTCAGTCAGACGTTCCTACCTTGTTCTGAGTTTTGCTTCCTCTACTTTGCCTTTTCTTCTCTCCCTATTCTGGCCAGGTTGACATAAATATTTACCCTGGGACAAGCTGTGTAGTTAATCTTCAGAAGGTGGATGCTTCATTGGACTGAACTAAAAGAGGGATCAAATGCAAATATGATATTTTATAAAGCCCATTCAGTTCTTTTGGGACCTTCTAACAATACAATTAATAGAATCATCAGAACCCTTATGGTAAATAGGAGGCTTTCCTCAAAATTTGTGTGATTATTGCATTATTGTTTTGGATCCTCTGTACTTTGCAGGATCTATATGGACATTAACTATGCCTGCACCACATGGTTTGGATGATGTAAGGTTGAACTGAGTATCAAGAAACCTGAAAGCATTTTTTCTCTCTTCCTATATCACTCTGGAGAAGTTTAATTTCTCTCAACCTGAGTCTCCCAGATCTGTCATTATTTGGCAGTGTGGTCTCGAACAAATCACTTCTCTTAAGGCCTCTGTTTCTTCATCTGTATGATGGAATTGGAAAAGATACTATCTACGGTTACATATAGCTCTGATAGTCTATGTTTCCAGAATCGATCCAATGAAGACAATAATGATTACCTTTATCTATGTCGCAGGAAATTTTTTAGAATTAAATTAAAAACAGATGACATGGACAAACAGCAAACCAGTTTAGTAATGGTATATGTTTGATTGATTAAAGTAAGATTGTTAACCCATTTTGAGTTGCCCTCCTTTAGAAAAAGCAAATCTGGGAACCTGTGTTGGCAGCCACCCTGGGTATGCTAGGGCGCTTGCTGCTACAACATCCTGACCTCAAGGGATAGCAAGGGCACTAAGCAGGGAGTCAGGAGAGCTTCATTCACTTCCAGTTCTGCCACTATCTCATTGCATGATTGTGGGGAAGTGACTTCCCTTCCCTGAGCTCCATTCTCCATCTGTGCCTTCCACCCTTTATAATTTTCAGTTTGGAACTAAAGTCAATATTGCCATTACTTCTGGAAAGATGTGTCAATCTAATCCCCTATGGCTCCATTCATCAACCTAGTATCTTTCCATAAAAAATACTCCTATGGGGCTCTCACTTCCCTATAGGGGTTGTCTCTCCCTATAATAATGTAAGCTTCTTGAGGTCAAGGACTATTTTTGTTTTTGTATTTGGAGCTCTTAGCACTGTAGTAAGTCATTAATAGATTCTTTTCCTCACCCAATCACTCATTCAACCATTTGTTTTATTCATTCATCCCACTGATTATTTTCCTTTGGCTCTTGGACATTATTTATTTATTTATTTATTTTTTGCCTTTTGGAGGGCAATTGGGGTTAAGTAACTTGCCCAGGGTCACATGGCTAGGTTTTTGTTTGTGTATGCGTTGTGTCTGAGGCCGGATCTGAACTCAGGTCCTTCTGATTCCAGGGCCGACGCTCTACTCACTGTGCCACCTAGCCGCCCCACTCTTGGACATTTTTGAACAAATGCAAAGTGTAGACAATTGCCTCTTAGAGCCTCCCAGTAGATCAATAAACACAATTGTATTCTGCAGCATGGTGGGAAGCCAGGCTTTCATTTGCCAACAATCCTTTATTAGGCTCTTGCAGAATATTCAGCCCTACAGGAATCCATGTGGCAAATTAAAAAAAGAAAACATAGTCCCTGATTATCAGAGACGGTATGATATCATAGAAAGAATGCAGTATTATGAGTCTGTAAGGACTCATTATAAGTCTATAAGGACTGTAATAGTAATGAAATTTGAAGATCCCTTTGTATTGTCAAGCTGAGAGATACTTAGCACCTAGTTTCCAATTAGGCCTCTGTTAAAGAAACAGAAGGTAATAATCTCTGTTGCTGACATAACAGGAAGGGGCTGAACAGGGAGAAGCTAATACCATGTATATAAGGAAAAGCACAAGCTGGACAGTCAGAACGTTTTGGGATAAGCATCTGGAGGTAGAGCAGCAGCTGCCAGAGAGAGAGAGAGAGAGAAAATTTCTCTCAGTAAGCATCTGAAGGCTGGGCTGCTGCTACTGGACTGGAACTTCCGTGGAGAAAGTGATTTTGAGAATAGAGCCGCTGAGGACTTCTGAGGGCCAGCTGGAGCTGCCAGAGGAAGCATGACTGTGGTGTTGGTACTTTGTCTGTCTGTGGCTCTGTTAAGTTTCCTCTTCCCAGGAACAGGGACTGTGAAGGATTTGAGATGAACTGGACACTGTGAGCTTCAATGTGGAATGGGAACTACACGGAGACCTGGACAAGGAGCTGGGAGCTGTCTGCCTTTGTAACCAGGTGACAGTTTGGTGGATTCAGGTAGGAGTTACCTGCCTCGAGTCAAGATGAAAAACCCTCTGTGGATACTGAGTAGTGACTGATATTGTAACGTAATTGCACCCCATGGATAGAGAACTTTGACTATTGTACTTTGTGTCCCTTAAGGAGGCCTCCTGAAGGATGAGTGAGTTAAGGATTAAGGTGGCTCTCCTCCTTAAGACTGATTGAATTAAGGATGATTGAATGATTGTGTTACTAAATTATGGAGTGATTGTACTTTGTTGAAAATTGCATGACCACTTTGGTGAAAACTCTGTGGTCATTTTAATAAGTTGTTGAGTTGTGACATTCTGAATGCTGTACCTTGATTTTCTGTAAATGTTTTGCTCTGATTTGTTATTGGATAAATAGAGAGTTTGCTATACTATGTAATCAGAACCTTAAAAACCATTCACATAGGGGGTGGCTAGGTGGCGCAGTGAGTAGAGCGCTGGCCCTGGAGTCAGAAGGACCTGAGTCCGGATCCAGCCTCAGACACTTAAAACACACAAACAAAAACCTAGCCATGTGACCTTGGGCAAGTTACTTAACCCTGATTGCCCTCAAAAAAAAAAAAACCCCAAAACCAAAACTAAACCATTCACACAGCAGTCCTCTGGAAAGCTGCGTATGTGTGGCTTTACAAGGACTTACCTTTAAACCCATCTTTGCCACTTCATACATATTGAACCCTGAGCCAGTCACTTAACTTTATTGCTTAGTTTCCTTTTCACTAAAATGTGAGAATAGTTTTTGATGACCTCTAAGGTCCCTTTTATCTCTAAATTTGATTCCTGTGATGCCCAAAGAAGTTTACCCTGTTTTACATTGAAGGATCCATGATATACAAAACAGAGAACCCAAGGCAGTATCTAAAGAACAAATTTGGGTGATACTGTCTATGAATATTAGAGGAATTCAAGGAAGAGAGAGATCAAGGTGACTGGAACAAGACAAGAAGGATTCCTGGAAGAGGCAAGGTTTGAGTTGGGTCTTGGAGGATTTAGAAGCTCGTGGTATCATACATTGAGAGTTGGAATGATTGAGTCCAACTATGTCTTTTTGGACATTGAGGCCCAGAAATGTTAAATGACTAGCCCACTGATCTGAGCTAAGTGTCTGAGGGAGGATCTGAAATCAAGTCTTCTGAGTCTAAATTCCATGCCTTATCCTTATAAACAGGGTCAGATAGACCTAGGTAAGAAAGTTGGGATGGAATGAATAAAAGAATAGGGCAAGTGAAAGAGCAGATATGCAAGTATAGAGCCATAGCATGGAAAATGGAGAGATTGGAACAGATTCTAGGAGAGTCTCAGTTGGTGAGTAGTAGAAGGGAGTGTTGACAACAGAAAAGGAAGTCAGATTATTTTCTTTCCCCAACTGGTGACAGTATTACTAGGCCTTTCAATGCCTTCTTAAAGGAACAAGAAGTGGGTCTAATAGCTCATAAACTACCTTCTAAAATTTTATCAATAATAATTGAAAATAGAAGTGGAAAAGTCTACCACCCCCTTTTTGAGAAAAATGAAGTGTTAGGGAAGTAATCTACCCATTGTTGCATTGATATGAAGTGGAATGGCTAAGGTTTAAATCAATTCAATTCAAAAAGCATTGTTAAACCATTATGTTCTAGACACTGCACTAAGTATTAGGATTACAAAAACAATTACTCTGTAGGAGTTTACATTCTATCTTGCTTCTGACTCCAAACTGCCCTCAGCCATGAGCCTGACTCCTCAATGTCTTAATTCAAACCTGGCAACCATTATGCAAAAGTCCCATATAACAATCTCCTGACAAACAACACTCCATCAGAAGGACCCAAATCTTTAAGAATTTCCACCCATTCTGGTTGTTCTGATTTTTCAGAATAAGTGAGGTCTTTATCCTTGGCCCACCTAGTAAAATAAAGCCGCAGAAACATCTTCACTAAGCCTCTTGCTTAGTAGATATATAAATATTTGGTTTGTCTTTGGTACCATGAAATGATATCCATAGAAGTAGTGGTGATTCAACATGGGTGGGGAAGATTCACTCTGTTCTCCTAAAAACATTCGTATACTAATTTATCATGGTGCATTTAGAGTTCTAGGTATCCTTTTATTTACCCTCAAGCTAAGACAGTAGTCCTGTCTCAGAAGACTGAAAGTCAGGATAGAACCATTCTATGTGTCTTGATTCCAAATGTATTTTATTTCAACCCATAAGGTGGGAGTGGGAGGGGAGGGTTTGAAGACAAGAAATAGAAGAGCATGTTTACCTGGTGATTCTTCCTCACAAAATAAGCCAAAGAGAAACAATTAAGTGCAAAAAAATATTGGATTTGGTGTCAGAGGATCTGGATTTAATTCCTGTGTCTGCCACTTACTACACGTATTACCTTACTTGACTGCTCTGGATCTCAGAGTCCTCATTATAAAATGAGGGCATTGAATTAGATTATCTCCAAGCTCTTGCCTAGTTCTTCAAATCTGATCCTAGAGTATGGATGAATTGTTTGTTGTTAACCTAATGGTAGCTCTGCAAAATGACCAATGAGTTATCCATAATATCTTCCTTCAAAATGCATTCTTATAAACCAAGACCAATATCCCTCATCCTCATTTCCCATCAAGTCCCCCAAAGGTTTCCCATGAAATTGACTGCTTCATACATTTTATTTTTCTTTCTTGATGCTTAGAAAAGTACTGGGCACATAGTAGGAATTTAATAAATGTTTATTGATTGATTAAAGTTAGAAGGAATGTGATAATCTAGGCCAAATCCTTCAATTAATAGATGAAACAAAATGAGGACCAGAGAGAAGTGTCTTCTCTGGTGGTTAAATGGCTACCATAAATTAAGCCTAAGGCTGCTGTATTCTTTTGGCTGCACTGGGTTGCCATTTAGCAGAATCCTATAAAACCCTATCTCACGGGGCCTCAGTTCCCCCCATCTGAAATTCCAAGCCAGAGCAAAACTCCATATATTAAGATTATTGTAATATGGACTTGTTGGAAAACTTGAAATGTCCTCCCAGTTGCAATGGAAATTGGGAATGAAAGTTAAATTCATCATTTAGCAACAGGTGGTACTTTCTTCATAAGGAAACATAAAAAATATGAGAAAATACAAATCTGGAAGGGGTCATATCCACTGCAGTCATGCAAAATTTAAGAGATTAAATCTACATCCCAAATAAGTTAATTACCTTAAAAAAATCCTCCTCTCTTCTTGTGCCCTTTGATTTGATAATCTCCTAAAGGTGTTCAGGAAATTGGGCACATCAGCTCAGATTAATGTCCACAATCAACCCATATGAAAGCTGGGCAGGTGAGGATAATATTACAGCTGGAGCCAAGCTCTTTTCCTTTCCAGGTGCTTTGGAAAGTAAGACATTTTTTACCTGGACCAAACTATTTTACAGTTCCAGGCCCTTGTGAGTGTTGCATCAGGCAAAGAGGTCCTTTGGGGATGAGGAAGGACATTCAGCTTGGGTTGGGCCCTTCTTGCTTTCTGTTGAGTCATTTATCAAGCCATCCATCAGAACTTCTGCCAATATGAGCATCAGGCTGGTTGTGAACAGAGACACCTTTTGGTCATGGTGTATGTGCCATAATAAGATTATGTGTATCATGTGTATAAGATTATGTGTAAGATTATGTGTATCATGATAGGATGGTTGTACTGCCAGCAAAGATGGCCTTTAGGTGGGTTTATCTCCTCTAGGGCTTCTGCTCCCCCTCTCCACTCCTTGGCACATTGGTAATTGATTGAACTGGGCTAGGCCTCCATCTCCTCCTCTGATTTGAGATTTCTACTTCTTATATCCAAGTTGCTGATGTGTTGAAATGTCTGCTCAGAATATTTGTTTCCCCAAATGCATGAAAATTGTTTGGTTACACCAGAAAAGCAAGAGTGATGTGTTCTATATTAGCAGGGACCTTTGGTCCTGGTTTAGATTTCATGAGGCTGTGCCTTAATAAGATGAGCTATTCAGATAAACATATGTGCCCACCCCTCTGACCAAAGTTAAAATATTAGCATCTGGAGAACTCCTTACCTATAAGTTTAAGGACTTCCCTCCCCCGCATTTTGCCCCAAAGGTTTGACCTACTTCAAATCTCCATTCCATTGTTTCTGACAGTCAAATGCTACCAAATGTTGATCAGTGCCCAGCCCTGATCACATTAACACTTTTAAATTCATAACATTTAGAGATTCAGGGCTCTTGGACTTCAGTTTTGGTCCTTGGATGGAATCAAAAGGCACAAAGGCCCAAGTTGGCATGGGAGAGCTTTGAATTAGGAGCCCACAGACCAGGGAGCAAATCCCATCCTACTACTTCTTATCTGTGTGACTTTGGGCAAGTCATTTTCTGAGCTTGTTTCCTGATTTGTAAAAGACAAGGGTTAGATGTTAATGGTATATATTTAACATTTATATAACAAACATTATGCAGAATATGGTTAACAATCATTAAAATATTTAATAATTGACTGCCTGGGAAAAATATACATATAATGCACTTAAATTTAATTTCTTAAGGCTAAAAAATCAACAAAACAATAAACTGAGTCTAATTTGCAGCATTCACCACTTTGTAAAGTGTAAATGTTGACACTGAAAATTGAATAATTAGCTGTCATGACAGGATTTGAGATGGCAATAGCACACCCCTATTGTATTTGCTGTTATTCCCAGCACTTATATATAATGGAAAAGAATTGAAAGCTGAAAATTTTCAATGTTGAATTGTACTCTGCCTCCATGATATTATATCCTGTATATTAATGTATATTTTATATACTGCATATTATATACTTATGTATAATGATAAAAGTTTATTATATATAAATAGATGTGTAGATATATAAAAGTATATTATAAATATATAAGTACATTTATATTTACTTTTATTTACCCTGTTTGTGAGTCAAATCTAAGCTTTGTTTTAGAAAATGGATCTCTAATGTAGGGGCATAAAAAGCCAGATATAGGGGACAGAGTCAAGATGGCAGAGTAGAAACAGGACTTCCACATGGCTCCTGCTTCTACCTCCTCCAATTCATGTAAAAAATGACTCTAAACAAACTTCAGAGCTACAGAACCCACAAAATTACACAGAGAAGCTAACCTCCTGCTGAAGACAGTCTGGTAGGCTGGCAGGAAGGGGCCAGCACAGTGCTCTGGAAGCCAAGCCCAACCCCAAGCAAAAGCTTGTAGGTTTTAGCCTCAGGGAGGCCACAACCAAGCTCTGGCTGGAGGGACTTCAGATCACCAGCAGCTGTGGTAGTTTCCAGAATTATCAATCCATACATGCTAAGGACAAAGTGAGGGGTCAGTGCAGTGTGGACTTTGGGACCTGGGAGTTCAAGAGTGCAGTCCTGCCTTTGCCCCCAGAGGGAGAAGTGGCTGAGGTGTGTTGGCCATGCAGCCACTGCCACATGGCTGTTTCAGAGCACCTGGCCTGCAGATTGTATACAATTACAGACACAATGTATGTGTGATGAGTAACTTTGATAGACTGGGCTCCTCTCAGCAATGCAAGGTTATAAGACAACTCCAAAAAGCCTATGATGCAAAGAGATATTCACATCCAGAGAAAGAACTACAGAGTCTGAATGCAGACTGAAGCAAACTACTCTCTCTCTCTCTTTTGTGTTTTGTTTTGTTTCTTCTTTTTCGCTGTTCTCTCCATTGGTTTTAATCCTTTACAACCTGACTAATGTTTAATGTGGAGGTGTTTGTAGATTTAATATTTGATTGCATGCTGCCATGGGGGGAGGAGGAGGAGAAAAGTTAAAATTCAAGAGATTGTGGAACGGAATGTTGTAAACTAAAAGTAAAGAAAGAAAGAAAATTTTAAAAAATAAAAAAGATGATTGCACATGAGACCACAAATCTACTGGATCATGAGGAGCCTTTTAGAAGGCCAAGAAAAATACAAGTTATCAGAAAAGGTATACAAACTTTTTCACTTAGCAAATGAAGGATAACATCAATAGGTGGTCAGGTGGGGTAAGGGAGGGCAGGGAAAAGAGAGATAAAAGAAAAGGAGAAAGGAAAGGAAAGAGGAGGAGAGGGGAAGAAGGAGAAAAATGAGGAACAACTGATTTTTCCACAGAGGAAGTTACACAGATTATGATTAGTGAGATTTGGGATGAGGCAGTAAAAAAAAGACTTTACAAAATGGAGTATGTTAAATATATTCTAGGGGTTACTTGCTATCTTCACATTCACAGAGCTACAAACAGAAAAGTACATTAATTACCTAGGGAATTTCACAAACCAGGACAATGTTGCATTTAAGTGCTAAAGTTTCTACATTAATAATGGAGGAAAAGAATTGAACTGAGGCCAATGCAGTAACACCTTTGTTAACCTGGAAGTTTGAGTAGCCTAGATTAAATAGTTCATAAATGTTTGTCTCTGGCAAGGAAAAAGTGACCATTGGGTTTTAGAACTTGAGGGGTCTCCAGAAAACAGCAAAAACAACCGTCTCATTTTATAGGTGAAGAAACTGAGGTCCAAAGAAATCTTAACCAAGGTCAAATAGATAATAAATAGAGCCTATATTAGAACCCCATTCTTCTGCTGTTAAATCTACCGCTTTTTCCAGAGCGCTTTATTCACTAACTCTCTATTAATGTGCACAGTTGCATTAGTTTATCCCTCAAGTAGTATTTCTGGAAAGACAGCATTTACCAAGCCTAAAGTTTAATTTAGTAACCACAGAATCATGAAATCATAGACTGTTGTGGCTAAAAGAGGTCTTAGAAACCTAGCTAATCTAACCCTTTCATTTTGCAGATGGGGGAACTGAGATCCAGAGAGGGAAATATATTAACCCTAGATAAGATGGTTAATATCAGACCTAGGATTATGAATATATTGTTATAGGGCAGGTCTCTTTTGTTAACCTGCTTCTTAAAAATGCTAAGCCCAGAATGAAACAGATAATTCTAGGCCTGGTCTGAGTGCTATCTCCTCCTTTGTTCCAAATATTATTTCATTTGTCTGTAGTGTTTGGGGAACATGAAAAGTTCCTCATTTTCAAGAATATTTGAAGCTTTTATAATGAAAACAAGTGTGATATAATGGGAAGAGTTGTGTACTTGGAGTCAGGAATATCTTATTTAAATCCTGTATCTGAAATGCATTATCCACGTGTGAAACCATGGGCAAATCATTTAAATTCTATGAAGCTCAGTTTCCTAGTTTCTAAAGTTTGATGATAATGCCTCTAGCACTTCAGTGTTGTTGTGAGGCTTAAATTTTATAATGCAGGAAAAAAATATTTGGAAAACTGTAAAGTTTTGGTTATATAGTAAATAGAATTCTACATCATAAAGATGATTTCTACAATTTGTTGCCATCAAAGAAATAAAATTCCTCTAGATTTTTCTGTAAAAGTTTGATTTTACTAAATCATATGAGTTCCTACATCAGTTCTTAAAAGTTTAAAAAAGAAATAAGTGAGAGTACAGAAGAATAAAAAATTTTCCAATTTGTAAGCAAGGCCATAAGAGAGAGTTATAACCTAGTGTGAGTCAGTGGTATTTGCATAGGAAGACTAATGGTAGGGATGCCATTCTCTTTCATGGGGAAAGGACTCTCAAAAGTAGATCATTCAATATATAATGATGTTGTTGTAACAACGATGCAATATTCACAATGCCTACAGTGATCATAAATATGCTGGTATACTTATTAATCACAAAATGTAACAGTTTCTCTACATGGGGGACATAGCCAAAACACTTATTCAAATACCAGAAAGCTGAGTCCCAAAACCAGAAAGTCAAAGCCATCACAGTAGCCATGGAGTTGGCAAACATAGTTAAGGCAGTAAACACCCACATTCTCCAGCCCTCAAAACAAAACAGACTCCCCCAGGCAAAGATCCTCCTCTCCTCACCCACGGTAACTGCTCAGCTCCCAGAAGCTCTGGCCCCCTGCAATTCCTGTCCCTGGCAGTCCTCAGCAGGAGTCCTCAGCAGAAATTCTGGCTGGCTCAAAGAAGTTTGAGCTGCCACCACTTCCAGTAACGTTGCTGGCTCCAGCCGGGCCCCTACTCAGTTCTGCCTTCTTCCTGTCCCACCCCTTTTGGCTAGGTCAGCAAGTTCAAGGGGCATGGAAGATCTTCAAATCCCATTACCATTACAGTTGCCATTCATTAAGCCACCCAAGGCAGCTTCCAAAGGAAGGCCTAGCCCTGTTATTATTTCTAGTGCCAGTTCTTTAAGCAGTGATTAAAAGAACATTTAAAATAAGATTCAGATTTTTCTGTGTTGATCAGCATAAAACTACTTCAAGCTACTGTCTCAATCTTATGTCAATCTCTCTCAAGGGTTGATTTTAATTCTGTTACATGGGGATTTTGACGTACTGATTTTTTTATGAAATAAAATGGAAATTCACTAGCTCCTGGGAATTTGTCATTACTGCATGGGGATTTTTTTTTCACCCTGCTGGCATTACTTTTAAAGAGATTTGCCCTTTTTTTTTTTGGAGGGCGATTGGGGTTAAGTAACTTGCCCAAGGTCACATGGCTAGGTTTTTTTTTATTTGTATGTGCGTTAAGTGTCTGAGGTCGGATCCGAACTCAGGTCCTTCTGACTCCAGGGCCAACGCTCTACTCACTGCGCCACCTAGCCATCCCTGGCCTTTTTTTTTTTAAAGCACCCAAAATAACTAGCTATATTGAGGCAGAATTGGTGGGTGTCTAAATCACGGTAACTGCTTCATAAAAATAGATCTGGGTTTTCAAGAAACACTATAGAAGATGTAAAATAGTTTACCATTTTATTTAATGGGCTCAATTATTCACCTTTATCACTTTTCCCCTTTAATACTTTTACTACTTTTCAGGGTGATATAAAGTCCTGTCTTCAAATCTATAGTACAGTGACCTAGATGATCTGGTACATGTGGGGTGTTACCATAGCTATAGTATTTCAAGGATTGTCATATAGAAGAAAAATTAGATTTATAAGTGGCAGAGATAGACAAAAAAATCGTCAAAATTGCAAAAATAAAAAAACGGCAGATTTTATCACAGTGTGTGGGAAAAGCTTCCTAACAACCAGTGCTATCCCAAAGTGGTACGAACTGCCCTGGGAGCGAGTAGGTTTCCACTCACTAGAACAAAGCCTGAACAAATGCTATGCGATGCTACAATGATGCTCTTATAAAGTATAGGTTGAAATGGATGACCTCTGAACCCCCATTCAGCTCTGATTCAGTGAACCTCATCCATTCAATTCAAATCAGTAAGCATCTAATGACTGTCTAACCTATAAGAAATACAAAATCATGAGGCCCATGCCTGCTTGAAAGGAGCTGATGGCTGTATTAAGGGATATGTATAGTTATGAGCCATTCCAGAATCCCACAGACAATACAGGATAAACAGCACATGAGGGGCAGGGATACTCACAGCTCTAGAAGTTTAATGAAAGGAGGGACCACTGTGAACAAAGGCTTCATGGGGAGGGGGGGAGAGGCATGACAGACATTAAGGGGGGCTGGAAACAACAAGCAATTGCTCGAGTGGTCAAACTGAAAACAGGCATGAGCATGTCACACAATGGGATGATCATTCCCCCATTGGTGACACCCATGTCACAGTGCAAAGAAAGAGCATGGCCAGCATATTATTATCAAGGAAAATGCAAGGCCAGAAATTCTCAGAGCTAAGAATCCTTTTGTGAGGTCTTCTGCCAAGTGGGCACCCAGATTTTGCTTGAATATTTCCAGTCAAAGGAATCCATGACCTCCTGAGTCCCACTCTGATTTGATGTTTCTCTAAGTGTAGTCCTAGTCCTGTCACACTTGTCACTAACATCACTATTCTTTGCCATGATGTATTTCCTCTGACCAGCTCTGGGATGAATTCTCTAGCTTGGTAACTGTTGCTATGAATCCCTTCCTGCTTCCCCCTGGCCCTTGGACTTCATTATCCTGTGAACTCTGACCTGGCTTGATGTCTCTGTAGCTTGACTCAGAACAACATAGAGATGACTTTACTGGATCACAAATTAGAGCATGATTCCTTTTTTTTTTCTGGAAGATTTCTCCCTCCAGTCTTATTATCCTTAATCACCAGAACTGTAAACCTAATTTCCCAAGGGGCAGGAATCTAACAGGTAGGACAGTGAAAAGTGTGATTTGATGGGGATGGCTAGGTGGCGTAGTAAGAGCGCCGGCCTCGGAGTTGGGATGACCCGAGATCAGATCCGGCCTCAGAAAATGAGCACCCACGAATAAATAATGACTAGCCGTGTAACCTTGAGCAAGTTACTTAACCCCAATTGCTTAAAAAAAAAGTGTGATTTGAGAGAAATATCTACGTTGAGGAATACAGGGTATAAAAACAGATGATGAGCAGCCTCAAATGTGAAGCTAAAGACTTAGGATGTGAGCCCAAAGGCAAAAATTTCAGAAGGGTCTCTTGGCTTTTACTGATTTCATTTATTCAACAGAAAGGAGGAGGAGGGTCCAGTTTTGCTGCATAACTATAATATAAAGGCCTCAAGGGCTATATCTGTATATAGATTCAGAAGCAGTCTATTCATATAAAAAAAAGAAGTGGTTGGATTGAGTGACCTCTAAGGTCTTTTCCATCTTCAAATCTATGGTAAAATGACCTAGATGGTCTTGTGTATAATATTCCCTTCACCAAGGTCACTGTTATCTGTGCTAGGCACAGAAAGTAACATGCATTAAGAATGCATTAGTCTATCCGTCAAACTAGATCTTTAGTATATATGAGTGTGCATCTGCAGAGATACATACATATAATTTTTTTTCTGAAAACAAACATTAAAAAAAGATTTAATTTGGATTTCTTTTTTGGTGAAACCTGACTACACAATTCCTGTTGGCCTTTGCCACTTTGACCTCTGCTAGAACTCCTTTACATAGTCATACAAGCTAATGAAATAGTTTGCCAAAGTACTATTTCATTTCTCAAGCAGTGGTCCCGGAGGACAGTAGTCTTCAGTTTTATTTTAATCCTTGTCTCTAGGCATAGAGGAAAAGAGCAACTGAAAAATGGATTTTCCCAGCATCCACTGCATACAGGCCATCAACACAAATGAGTGTTGATCATTCTCTGAGCAAAAGATCATAGAGATACATAAAAGCTAAAAATGGATTGTCACTCAGTAAAACTCAACAAAATGAAATTCAACTGCAAAAAAATTTAAAGTGCCCTAGTTTTTCCCTGGAACTTCTTCTGATAGCACACATATTGCTATGTTTATGTTCTCATGCAAACCCTTTCCAAGGGCAGAGCCAAGTCCTCCCCTTCATTCCTTCCTTGATGAGCATAATTGCTATTTCTACAGAAGAGAATTATGCCTGGTCCTCTGGCCCTCTAAGCCTGGTACCTTGATCTCAAATTGGCCAGGGCCTGCAAATCAGTACAGTGTGGGCGAGAACTGGTATCTTAAGGCTTTTTCTTTTCTTTTTCTTTTTTTTTTTTGGAGGGCAATTGGGGTTAAGTAACTTGCCCAAGGTCACATGGCTAGGTTTTTGTTTGTGTGTGCATTAAGTGTCTGAGGCCAGATCCAAACTCAGGTCCTTCTGACTCCAGGGCCAACGCTCTACTCACTGCACCACCTAGTTGCCCCAGCTTTTGCTTTTCTTTAGCCAAGCCAGTATATGTAGCAGAGTCCAGCCCATTGGTACAACCTGCCCGGCTCCTGATAGTCA
The DNA here is from genome assembly GCA_011680675.1 of Gymnobelideus leadbeateri. Taxonomy (NCBI): domain Eukaryota; kingdom Metazoa; phylum Chordata; class Mammalia; order Diprotodontia; family Petauridae; genus Gymnobelideus; species Gymnobelideus leadbeateri. The sequence goes on along the minus strand of WOXC01003627.1, from coordinate 297,798 downwards.
AAGGTAGTAAGTGAACCCTTTCCTGCCCTTTCTCTGCAATTAAATCTTGGAAGTTCATAAAAAGGAATATGATTGGGTGTGATTTCAGGAGACTAGGGAATATCTGAGTGTCTCCTACGTTGCTTTTCCTAAGGCTTAACCCACTCTGGATGCCTTGATCCCATGAACACTTGTCCAAGAATTTCCTGGCTTTGTCTGGATGCTGGCTTTCACTTTCAAAATACACAAGACTCTAACCAGTTACAAATCCCAAGAATGTTTTCATCCATCTCCATGTTCATTTTCTTTATATGGTTTCCATATAAGTTAACCAGAGGAGTTTCATGTGACTAATAGGTGTTTCCATTCCTTGGTCTTGGTGTGCAAAACTAGGGTAAAAGTAACCAAAAAATGTTAGCCCATAGAACATCAGAGCTAGGAGTAATCACAGAATATAGAAACATACAGCATGGACAGTGAGAACATATAATAATGTTAGAACTGAAAGGACCAGAGAGGTCAAAGAATCAATCAATTAATAACCATTAAGTGACTATTATACACCAATCACTGTGAGTTGGAATAGACCTCAGAGGTTATCTGATCCAGTCCATTTTTTGATTAAGAATCTCTTTAACACACCTAATGAATAATCATCTATCCTTTACTGCAAGACCTGTGATGAGGAGGAACCTACTACCACCTAAGGAAGGACATTACACTTTTAAAGAGCTCTAATCTTTAGGAAATTTTGCCCAGTGCCAAGTTTATACAGAACTCCATAGAACTTCCATCTGTTCCTCCTCCTTATTCCTCCTGGGGCCAACCAGAACTAGTTTAACTTCCATATGGTAGCCCCCCAAATTCTAAAAGATAGTTAACATGTCCACTTCAAGTCCTTCTTTATCCAATCCAACTATCCCTAATTCCTCCAACAATGTTTCACATAGCATGGCTTTTTTAAGCTTTGTCTTCCCAGGAACATCATCCTGGTTGCCCTCCTATAGACACTTTCCAAATTATAGCCTTCTTTGAATTGTGATACCCAGAACTGGTGGGTGGTCTGATTGTGGTCTGACAAGGGCAAATTATAAGAGGATTTTCACCTCTCATTCCACGGACACTATGCCTTCCCCTTAATTCAGTCTAGACTATAATCAACTTTCTTAGTTATTACATCATACAATTGACATAATAAACTCACTGTCCAATCACCAAACTGTTTAGTTATTCCTTAGTCTATTCATACTAATGAAGATGATTAAAAAAAAACAAACTTATTTCCTTTTAGTTTACAACATTCAGTTCTACAACTTTTTGAGTTCCAAATTTTCTTACCTCCTCTTTCCCCCTTGCGCCGCCCCCCCTCCCCAACCCATGGCAGCATACAATCCAATATAGGTTCTTGTAATGGTAATGGAATTTGAAGATCCCCTTGTATTGGCAAGCTAACCCAGAGCTTGTGAATCCCACAATGAGATGGACTTGTTGATGTGATGAGAGGGGGCTGAACAGGGAGGAGCTGGGGTGACAGGTATAGGGAAAAGACCAAGCTGGGAGAGGCCAGAAGAACTTCTGGGAGCAACATTGTGGAGGCAGAGAGAGAAAGAGAACTGCCAGGAATGAGAATGCTGAGAAAGAGAGAACTGCCAGGAGCCAGAATTGCTGAGAGAGAGAGAACTGCCAGGAGCCAGAATTGCTGAGGGAGAGAACTGCCAGGAGCTGCTCAGGACTTCTGAGGGCCACCCAGAGCTGCCAAGAACTGAGGAGGCATGACTGTGGTGCTGGTATTTTGTCTGTTTTGATGTTACTTTCTCAGATTCATTTGTTGATAGAGGCTTCAGACCTCATTGTTGGATCTAGGTTGGTTTCACAGGCAGGAAGTGAATTGATGAGGATGCTAGCAATGTGCATGGATGTTATTGTGGCTTTTTTAAGTTTTGTCTTCCCAGGAACAGAAACTGTGGGAAGGGGAACCATGGAAGCTAAGAATCTGCTTTGGGTCAAGATAAAAAGACCTCTCCTTGGTACTTAATGCTGACTGATGATTTTGTAACCTAGTTGTGACCTAGAGATGGATGGCCTTCGTGCTTTGTTATTGACTAACTGAATGTATCTTGTTTAAAAGAGAACTTTAACCTTTGTACTTTGTGACTGAATTGAGGACTTACTAAATGACTGAGTTACTAAATGAATGTACTTTGTTTAAAACTATGTGACCACTTTGATGAAAACTACGTGGCCATTTTAGTGTTAAGTTGTTGAGTTGCAACATGGTGAATGCTGCATTTTGATTTTCTGTGAATGTTTTGCCTTAATGTGTTACTGAATAAATGGAGAGTTCACTATGCTTGTAATCAGAATCTTGAAGGTTGTTCACAGCAGCAGTCCTCTGGGAAGCTGCTTGTGCTTGGCGTTACATTATGGTGTAACTGGCAGGTTTACAAAGCACAGTGCCTCTATTTGTTCCATGGCTATTTAGATTGAGATTGTAAGGCCAAGGATCCTGGAGGGGTGGAAGCAGTAAGGTGCCATCCTCTACTCCTTAATCTCTCTCACCCTCCATATCCTGTCAGTTTTACCTTTGCAGTATCTCATCTATAGCCCCTTTTTGCCTTTGACATTTCCACCAACCCAGAATATGTCTGAACTATTGCGATAGCCTGCTGATAGGTCTTCCTGCCTCAAGTCCCTCCCCACTACAGTCTATGCTCCATTCAACGTTCAAAACGATCTTCCAAGAGCAAAAGTCCGATGGTCAACCCACTACTCAGGAAACTCTAGTGGTCCCCTATCACCTGTATGACATTTAAAGCCCTGTGTAATCTTCCCTCCCATCACAGACCTCTCAAGTCTCTTTACACTTTAGTGTATTAAAGTACTACTACACTTCTTAAACATCCCCCTCCCAGTCCACACACACACACACACACACACACACACACACACACACACACTATAATGGCCGTCTTGCTATTCCTCAAATAAACCATGCCATCTCCTGACTCTGGGCATATTCACTCTCTATCCCCCATGACTGGAATGCCATCCCTCCCCATCTCTGCCTCCTGGATTCACTGACTCCCTTTAAATCCCAGACACAATCCCATCCCATCTTCCATAGTAAGCCTTTACCAATCTCCTTGGATTCTAGTGCCTTCCTTCTATTGATAATCTCCAATTTATCTGGTATACAGCTTGAGTATACATAGTTGTTTGCTACATGGAATTCCTTCCCTCCTCACCACCTCCTGACTTCCTTCAAACCTCTAAAAATCCCAGTTTGGGCAAGAAACCTTTCCTGGTTTCCCTTTATCTCCAACATATTATTTGTATGTAGGTTTGTCAGTGTTGCTTCTTAAGCTCCTTGGAGTCGGGAGCTAGTTTTGCCTATCTCTGTACCCCCAGCAATTGGCATAATGCCTAGCCCATAGCAGATTATAAGATTAGATTGTGAGATCTTGGGAAGCAGGTACTGTCTTGCCTTTCTTTGAATCTCTGGTGCCTAGCACATAGTAGGTGCTCAATAAATGTTTAAGTATTGACTGACCATTATTAGGAAGATTTTCTTTATATCAAGGCTAAATGAATTTCTGAAATTTCTACCAGTTTCTTCTCATTCTTTCCTTTGTGACTGAACAGAATAAGTCTAATCCCTTTCACATTACAGCTCCACAAATATGAAGACAACATCACATCCTATTTATGTCCTCTCCTCTTTAGTTCATTCAACTGATCCTCAAAGGCATAATCATGAGGTTCCTTGGTACGCTCTCTAGTTTAGTAGGATCCTGCCTAAAATGCAGCATCCCTAACTATCATTATGTCCCTAGTCTTTGAAACAAAGCTAAAACTAGGGTGGAGTAATCAGGACTATGAAGCAAAGCAAGACAATTTAGAGGGTACTACTGACAACATCTGTAATCTTTTAGCAAGATATAAAATTGACTGCAACACCTAGCTAGCAAAAATAGTTAAAATAGGAAGATCTTCTATAGCAAGCCAGCAAGTGAGTCCTGTTGTATTCCTCTTAGTGCCCTTCTCCCACCCAATCACCATCCTAGAGGCTTTCCAGCAATGTTTAGAGAAATACTGTATGCCACATATATCCCATGGTTTTTGTCTTTTGTGCCTCACACACAATTCTTAGGTAATGCTCCTCAGTCAGAGGGAAGTTGGAAGATGGAAGTAGAAAAGACATGGAATAGGGAGCCCAGCAAGTTCTCACATTGTCCCATACTTGGGCCTCTGATTTACCCTGACTGCCAGAGGATAGTTCTCATGGATATGAGTCTTCAGGCAGAAGGCTATTCATGTACTAAGGGCCTTGTTTTCCCTCCTCAAGGCCACAGCAGGGAACACACCACTCTGGCCATCAGGAGAGGGTGGAAGAAAGCCATGCTGAACAACAGGAAAGTCTGGCCAGACCTTCTAAGCCAACACTCCTTCCCATATGGGAAAGGGTTTAAAGGGCTATTGGAACCTGGAGGATGTGACTGTCAAAGTCATTCCTGAAGGAATTTTCCGCTAATCAATAACCATGGCAGTTGGAATCTGAAAGGGCTTATGGGAACCCTTAACCCTTATTTTTGAGAGGGAGGGACTTTTGTTGCTGCTGTCTTTTGACCCTGCTTGCTAAGTCATAGAAAAAAATCAGATGCCATAGTAAAAATATCCCTAGTCCTTAGCAGGTTCTCAACCAATTCACAGCAAGTTAGGCTTGGATATTATTTTAGTTTAGAATCCATGAGTGTTCAAATCATGACATGAAAATCCCTGTTACTGCAAGTACAACCTGGCACAAGCTTCGGGAAAGTTATTTAGATATAAGACATCTTCACAAATACTGCATCCAATTGCCACTGAAATAAAAAAGTTACTCATCTAGTCAACTGATCAATTATTCAATACACAGGCATTTATAATGCAACTTATTTACAATTGTAATCATTTTGTAATTTATTTTTATTGTATTTATAATTTTAATGCATAATCATAATTATTAAATTGATAAGCAAGTATCTAATTCCAAGTTAGGCTACATGAGGAATAGCAGAGAGAAAAGACAATCTGTGCCATGAAGGATTGGTATACTTTAGCAGGAGACACAAAACTTACATACCTAGGCATATAGATGGCAGAGTGAATGGGAAGCTAGACTTGAAGTCAGGAAGACCTAGATTCAAATCCTACCTCAGACTTAGTTGTTAGCTATGTGACCCTGGCCAAGTCATTTAACTGATCTCTTGCTCTCAGTTTCCTAATCTCCTAATGGAGATAACAGTACTTATCTCACAGGCTTATTGTGAAGACCAAATGCAATAATATATATGGGGACAATCATAATACCTTCTTCCTAGGATATTATATGAATAAAATGAGATAATGCTTGTAAATATTTTTGCAAACCTTAATGTTCTTTATAAATGCTTCTTGTTATTAGTTAGTTAGGTAGTAGTAGTAGTAGTAGTAGTAGTAGTAGTAGTAGTAGCAGCAGCAGCAGCATTCCTACTATTACTACTACTTAGTCTAGGTCAATTTATTAGAGCACACATTAGACTGTGCAGATAGGGTGAGTAGTATAGTGTTACAGATTTAAAAAATGGAATTAGAATAGACCATAAATTAGAAATCCTAAAAATTAAAGGTGAAATAAAACCAAGAATAAAAATTCCCACTGAATTAACAAATAAGATCAGAAGTTGGTCTTATGGGGCAGGGGGGAAACAATTTGATTAGAAAAAGAGGAAATTTACATGACAACATTATTATATATTATTAAAGGAATAGCAAGTTGTGCACAGTAGATTTGAAGTTTCATGTACAATCATCTTTTTATTGTACTATGTTATAGAAATGCTTGTTTATTCCATAAATTAAAACTAAACTAAAATTAAATTAAATTAAAAAAAGAAAGGATAATAGAGGTCATCCAGTTCAATTTCCCACTCAATGAAGAAGAAACTCTATGACAATAAATTGGTCTCTGATCATGTACCTTTGTCCTAGTCTTAATGCTATTACTATTATTTCTAATACTTGTTGTTAGGGTCAGAATAGGGACTTATGACTTTATTGGCATAGAGAACTCTTGGGTGAGTATGCTTCTCTACGAATGCAGGCTGGTACTTTCTCTGCAATTTCTAGTTTTGAAAAGTTAATCACCTGTGGGAATTCAGACATTAAGTCACTTGCCCAGAGTCACACAACCTGTGATTGTAGAAATTTCTCTTTTCTAATAGCATTTTCTTTCTCTAGATTTGGATATTTCCCATCATGTGTCTTTTGGAATTGTCTTAGATCATTGCATGGCTGAGAAGAGCTAAGTTTATCAAGGTGTGTACAGTGTTCTGGTTCTGCCCACTTCACTCAGCATCAGTTCATGGAAGTCTTTCCAGGTTTTTCTGAAATTTGCCTGCTCATTATTTCTTATAGCACAATAGTATTCTATTACATTCACATACCACAACTTGTTCAGTCATTCCCCAAGTGATGGGCATCCCCTCAATTTCCAGTTCTTGGCCAGCACAAAAAGAACTGCCATAAATATTTTGGTACATGTGGATCGTTCTTCCATTTTTATGATTTCTTTGGGATGTAGACCTAGAAAGGGTATTGCTGGATTAAAGGGTATGCACAGTTTTATAGTTGGTCATAGTTTCAAATTGCTCTCCAGAATGGCTGGATCAATTCACAACTCCACCAACAGTGCATTAGTGTTCTAATTTCCCCTCATCTTCTCCAACATTTATTACTTTCCTTTTCTGCCATATTAGTCAATCTAACAGGTGTGAGGTGGTATCTCAGAGTTGTTTTGATTTTTATCTCTCTAATTAATAGTGACTTAGAGCATTTTTTCATATCGTGATAAATAGCTGTAATTTCTTCATCTGAAAACCACCTGTTCATAAACTGTGGCCATTTATCAGTTGAGGAATGACTTTTATTCTTATAAATTTGAATCAATTCTCTATATATTTAAGAAATTAGGACCAGGAATTTCAGGGCCTAAAGAAGTTCCCAGTGAGGTGAGAAAAATGGAAGAAGCAGGGAGCTTTAGCATGTGCAACATCCCCTCAGAGCTATCTATGCTGCTTGAGGAAAAGAAATGTTCAAGGAAAAATTAACAAGGAATTTAAACAAGATTAAAAAAAAAACAAATTAGGTTGGAAGAGAGATAGAAAGCTGTGGACTTTCCAAGCTAGTAGGAACTTTGGAGGTCTAGTGAAAGCTATTCATTTTCTTTATTCGTGGGTTTTGATGTGGCATGCTTGACTTAAAGTTAGGAAGACCTAGGTTCCAATCTTGTCTATGAGACTTACTAGCTTTACAATCTCCAGATGAATCATTTAACCCATTTGAACCTCAGTTTCCATATTTGTAGTATAGGGATCACAATAGCATCTAGCTCCAGGGTTGTTGTCAGGCTCAAATGATAAAGCCAATATGAATTGCTTAGGAAAACCTTATGTATGGTATAAATGGCAGCTGCCATTTTCATAGCTATGGTTACTGAGGTCTAGAAGAGAAAGAGAGTGACAGAGCCAGGAGAAGAAGCAGAATTTCTTGATTCCCAGTGCAGTCAGCACTTCTCCATGCCTCTCCCTGCCCTTACACACACACACACACACACACACACACACACACACACACACACACACACACACCAGGTTTTCATAGAATTTTTTTACAAAAACTGACCAGGTACTAAGAGGTAAAAGCCTAACAGACAAATAGAATAAAGCAAAAATATTAAATACATTTTTTATCAAACATAAAACAGTAAGAATTACAATAAAAATGTGTCTCAAAGGAAGAATTTATATTTAAATGGAGTCAAAATAATTTAATTTTAAAGAATTGGTGGGTAAAGTAATAAAAAATCCTCGAAGCAAATACAAATTCATATAAGCAATAATTCATTTATAGTATTAAGATTTGACATTTTAAAACAAGTTGTTTATTGTAGATGGCTTCATATACAATCTTTTCCTAGTAGCTTCATGTTTGTTGACGACTGCCGAGTTCTTAATTAAAATATTTATTTGCATATATAACATTGAGAATGGAAAAGTGACTTTCAATTTGGGGGATTCAAGAAGGCTGCATGGAAGCCTATGCTAAGTTAGCCTTGAACAAAGATAAAAATTGCAATAAAAATGTGAAGATAATGTTTTCTTGACAAGAGAGAGAATTAGATTCTATGTATTTAGGAAAGAGATGGCAGAATGGAAAGACTGGAAAGAGATTCCGGTTGAGTCTGATTAGAACATGTGTGGAGAGAAATGTAAAATAAAGCTGGAAAGGTAGGACAGAGTCAGACTGTAAAGGCCATTACATGCCAGGCTGACTTTATATTTTATTTTAGGGATAGTAGGGAGCCATAGAAATTTTGAGTAGCAAAGAGATAAGGTTAATTCTGTGCATCTGAAAAAAAATTCACTCCATACTAGAAAAGAATTTTCATAGGAATTATATTTTGTTCCACATCAACATATAATTTCTGCACATATTTACTGTAATCCCACCACAATGCATTATGACATGAATGAAACCATCAAGCAAGGCAAATCACTGGGGGATCACAGGAGAAGGTGGCAAGGTAACTCCCATTTATATAATCATACATAGGAGACCATTTATTTTTTACTCCTTTCCCTGCTCACTTTTTACTCTGAACTTTCCTCAAGTGTTCCCAAAGCTGGTTATGAATAAATAATATACCATGCCGACTAGTGCTAATTTATTGCCAAAGAAATGTCTGGAATTTGAATAAATGTGAATGGAAGAAAATTGTTTTTCTGCTTACTAGAAATAAGACACTTCTGACACAGGTACCAAATTACAAGGACAAAGAACTGGTGTTTCCATCAGTCTTCACTTCTTTCTCAATGTATTTAATGCTGGCGGATCCTTTAGCTGAAGTTGCTGTCTTTGAAAATCTTTCCAGCATTCAGACCTTAGAGGAAGGGGAGTTTTTACTGAACAGAATGATTCCTTACTCCTATGAAGTCAAAAAGAAACGACATATAGCCTGAACTTGGGAGAAAGGGAGATTAAGATTCTAATGCTTTTTCTGATAACAATTGTTCTAATACTCTATCCTAGAGGATACTTTTTAAGTTCTATTTCCCTGCATGCTATGTCCTATGGTCTCATTGAGCCCTAATAATGTATACTGTTAGGTTCCTTCCACATTCATAATCTATCACTGAACATGCTATGGGGTCTGGAAAGAAGGTAGACGGGGATAACAAAGGTGAGAAAGTCAAATTAATGAAGTTTTTTTTAAGTGCCTGGCCACTTGGGGATTATGTGAGCAAGTGACACCTGGGACAGGATCCTTACTGAGTGGCCTGAACATTGGTCATATGTTCTTGATCTTATTTATTCTTATCTGTCAAAAGGGATTAAATAACTTTGATGCTCTGATCCAGAGAGCTGGAAGATCCAACTCCTAAATTTGTGATATAAATTCAGCTTTAGACTCAGGCAGTGGGCAGGAAGAGAGAAGATGGCATGCCACCCTCAGGAGTACAGACATGGGTGAACAGGGACCAAGAATGGAAGCACCAACATCCAGCTTGTTTTCCAATTACACTCAAACTACAGTTCAGGCAGAGAACAAGGAGGGTTCTCTGCTTTTATATAAGCCTGCTGTGCTTTGTGTCATGGAAGAGGGAGAACAGCAGGGTCAGATCCTCCTTGTGTTGAGAAGATTGAATAAGAGAGGAGAAATATATCAAAATGTGACACACACTGTTTCCAATTCTATCCCTTATTCCTGCTAAATGAAAATATCTCTCCCCAGATTCTTTTCTAGCTTCGTAGCCTCCTTAGGATATTAAAACCAACCCACTGAAAAAGTGTAACATCTAAATTTACTCTCTCCAGAGTGTGATAAATGCCGAAACAAATGCACATGCTTTTGTTTCACTCAGAGTGTCTTCTTAGGCAAGAAGATGGAGGAAATAACCCTGCTTAGTAACTCATGAATTACTATTTTCTGAAAAGCCAAAATGGAACAGAATACTTTATTGTTGTTGTGAAATGTATTTCCAATTTTAAAAATGTAAGCAAAAAAAAAAAAGAAAGAAAGAAAGAAAAAAGGTTTACTTTGGCTCACATGGCTCCTGGGTAGAAGTTGTAGCCCCTGAAAGTTGATACTTAATTTGAAATAGTAATGTGAAAGGAATACTGGCTTTTAGACACAAAAGGCTTAGAACTGAATGTTAGCTCTCTTCAAGTAATTTTTCTCATCTTTAAAATGGGAATAGTAATTCTTGCACTATATAAACCTTAAAACACTTTATTTAGATGTGGTCTGGTCATGGAATTTCATAAATTAGGACAATTTCCAATGTGGAAACTCCTTCCACTGATGCAGATTGTTAAATTACCTATAACTTCTGGTCTTAAAGGGTTATCTGTGTGTGGGATAAAGACCCCAAAGACCCCTTGCCCAAATAAAACTCAGAGGTTTCTCCAGGTAGAAACAGAGGCTATTTATTTCTAAACAAGTCTCTGGAGAGTTGGGAATCACCTACCCAGAACAGGCACTGGTGTAGGGAGGCAAAGTACAGAAATCAAGCAAGCCGTTATATACCCTCATACAAACAATTCTAGGACAGCCAAAAAACCCCAAATCCCCTCCCCAGTATCCGTGCCTTTATTCCCATTGGTGGGAAGGTGTGTCCTTACAATCTTTTTACCCAATACAAATGCATATTTCAATTATTTTCATTATTTATCAGAAGTAAGCTATTACAGATTACATGTTACTTTTTCTTGTTTACCAAAAGTAGGCAATTACATAAACACCTGGCAGACATATTAAGTAAGTAAGCAATTTACAGATTCCTTGTTGCTTTTCTCATTTACCAAAAGTAGATAATTACGGAAACACCTGGCAGACATATTATTTATTGCCTTTGTTTTCCTCAAGACTGGGTATTTTATAGAAAAATAAAATTTGGGCCTCTCAGGACTAAAGCCTAGCTCAAGTTTGGTGACTGTAGCCTTTATTTTATGAGATTATATTCACTTCTTCCACTCAACCCCTCCTCTTTCTTTGATACTTAAGTTTCTCTGGCTCTCCTATCTTCTTCTATCCCTCCATCAGGGCCCAACCTTTCTTCATTTCTTTTTCTTTTTCTTTTTGTTTTTTAAACAATTGGGGTTAAGTAACTTGCCCAAGGTTACATCACCAGTTTTTTTTTTTTTTTGTGTGGCTGTTAAGTATCTGAGGCCAGAGCCGATCCTGGGTCCTCCTGACTTCAGGGCCGGGTGCTCTTACTCACTGCACCACCTAGCTGCCCCAACCTTTCTTCTTTTTGATCAACCAACTCCCATTTTTGTCCTTTTAAAAGCATTAGACGGACAAACCCATTGGTGGAATCATCCAGTCTAATTAGTTTGGGGAGGGTCTTCTGTATAGTGCTTGTAATTAGTTGAATCATACAAGGGAGGCTTATAAGGAGCAATATAATTCCACTTGCTGCTATTAGCAAAAACCATAATGCTTGCTTCCACCAGATTCCTTTGAACCAGGACCACCATGGTGGATTAAGTGGAGAGGACCAAGTCTGCACTGGAACATGGGCAAGTTCTCTAATTTCTTGGTTAATATCTCTAACAGTCCCACATTATTTATCTTCATGTAGCAAGTAGATAGATTGAGTTTACCACAGGATAAATACCACTCCTCTGCCAGGATATAATAATACCAGCCTATGTTGTAAAATATAAAATAGCCTCTAGACTTTTGTATGCAAATTTGGATACTAAGTCAGTAGTTTGGTTAGCAATGATTTCAACAACTGCTTGGAGTCTAATGATATGATTTAGCATATAAACTGGGGTTTGGTAGCCCCAGCTTCCATCTTATGCCCATATTGCAGGCCCATATTCTTTCACAATCCTTTCAGGTGGCCAAATGTCTCCCCACCCATCTGCATCCCCTATACTGGCAATAGGAGCATCAATGGTTTGTTTTTCCCTTTCTAAATCATCATGATTTTTATTTCCAAGTGTTTACCTTCCTATCCTGGGAGAAAGAAAAATTTGGGTGTTACTAGTCCAATATAGCAACTTCCAATGCAGTCAGGGGGAAAATGTGTGTAGGTGGTGAGGCCACACACCCAATATGTCCTTTTAGAGCCAGTCGGGGTACCTTACTCTGTGGGAAGATTGCAGATATATTGCCATGGATGATGGGGTAATACCATAGGTCCTCAAATCCTAGGGGTCCTCCCCAAAAGATGTACTGGTGTTGTTATATTGGTGCCTCTATAACTGAAAATCTGCTTTCCACTGACACCCCTCAACCTTGCTTCCAAAGGGCCCAAGGACTCTGGTATCTGTTTTCTGATCCTGGCTCCAAAACTCTCGAAAGTATCCAAAGTGGGAATTATTATCCCAACCCCAGTGTTGGTGAGGGATGGTAATGATTCCCTGATTCTGACTAAAGTCTTGACACTTAAATATAGTGATTAGAATATGAGATTCAGAGTTGCTTTTGGTGGTTACCTGGAGGGGAGTATAGCAAGAATGAAAAATGCAATTCACCCAAACAGCAGTGCTGAGTTGGATATGCGTGGAACTCCAGCGATGCTTTACAGCAGAACTGTTATAGGTTATTACCTCTCCTATCCTTTTAAGAGTCCACTTGCACTGACTCTGACCTAAATCCTTACCCTGATCATCCTGGCTAAGGCAATACTCCCCTGTCCTAGTCACAGTAAGGGGCCAGGCGTGTTCTTCTGATTTATCCCCAAACCTAGTCCCATCGTGGGACAGAGAACCTGTTACTTAGAAGCCATTCAGGTCTAAGAGGAATGGGGACCCAAGGCCAAGATTCTAATTGCTGAGGTCCCCCACAAATCCAACAGTTAGTGAGGTTAAAGGCATTAGCTATGGTCTGAATTAAAACTCAAAAACTATTATCCTGAGGTAGCCAAAGGACTAGGGTTGTACCAGGAACACTATAAGGAGAAGGGTAAGGGGTAGCAGGATTAGTACAATGAAAATTATTCCAGGCAGGAGGGAGAAAGCAATTACTCAAAAGAAAATGGAAAACAACTACAGTAAGGCTAATACATGAAAGGAAAAAGGCACATATGACTTCACCTCCTCTTATCAGAATATAATAAGGATTTTGATTACAGAAAAAAATTGAAATGAGGGGGGAGGGGGCAGTATGCTTTGAGGCAACTGAAGTTCTCATAACCACATAGGACGCAGTCCAGAGTCTCAGTGTCTCACATGTCTGGGTTGGAACCATGTCGAAGGCCCAGTTTCAAATTCTAGGGTTCAGTGGACTCAATGGTCCATGTGGCAGGAGGATCAACAGGTCCCTTTACACAAGTATGATGAGTCCAACCCCTCTCCTTTGTCCAGACCGCAGTATCTGAGAACAACAGAATTTGAAAAGGACCTTCCCAAATTGGGGTTAGCTTTTCTTCCCTCCAAGCCCTGATTAGAACCCAATCCCCCAGTTGGTATTTGTGGATGGCAAATCCCAAAGGTGGGGTTTGGCCAATTATCCCCTTAGCTTGTAGAGAATGCAAATGTTTTGTTAGGGAAGGTATATATTCTCTTAAGAACTTATCCTTCTGATCAAATAGTGGGTCCAAATTCCCTCCACCTTTATCAGGGTAGGGATGTCCAAAAAGGAGCTCGTAAGGGGAGAGTCCTATGTCCCTTTGAGACTCGGTCCAAATTCTGAGGAGAGCCAAGGGCAGACATTTAGTCCAGGGCCACTGAGTTTCTAAAGCCAATCTAGTGAGCTGTTTTTTAATTTCCTGATTCATCCTTTCGACTTTGCCCGATAAGGGTTAGAGTGCCAGGGAGTATGAAGCTCCCAGGTAATATCCAAGGCCTGGACTAGGGACTGTGGAATCTGCGTGGTAAAATGATTTCCCTGATCTAGTTAATCCATTCCCCCATCCCATACCTTAGAATAATTTCTTCTAGCAAAATTTTATTGACAGCTGGGGCAGCTTCACAGGGTAAAGGAAAGGCTTCCACCCAGGAGGTCAAGTGGTCCACTACGACCAACAAGTATTTGAGGTGTCCTACGGGGGTAGTTCCATAAAGTCCACCTGTATGCTCTGAGAAGGCCGAAGGCCTGGGAGCCAACCTCCAGTCGGAGCTCGGCGCCAAGCTGTCTTGTTTGTCCTCTGACCCACTTCTTCTTTTTCCCTTTATTACTCTGGAGGAACATCAATGAATAAATTTATTCCTCCAGGAATAGGAGATTTCTGCAAGTCTCCCCAAATGCTGGTTTGGAGGTCGATAAAACCCATGTAATGATGTTCTAGCTCAAGGTGGTCCTCGCCTCCAGATGTCAGGAAGGAAGCAGGATTCAAATCATTATCCTGAGATAAAACCAGATCATCCTTTTCTAGTAGAATGGCCTCATATTTCAGGATCCTAGAATCCGTGAGCCACCACCCTGTTCTCTGATTTAGGATGGTTCTTACTTAATGTGGAACCCCTACAACCAAACTTCCCCCGAAAGTCAGCTTTCTACTTTCTTCTACCAATGTGGTCATAGCTGCTACTGCCTGGAGACACGTTGGCCACCCTCGGCCATGGGGTCTAGGAGCTTTGAAAGGAAAGCCACTGGTTCAGTCTGCTCCAGGCAGCGGAGGCAAAGGAGCGACACCCTCCTCTCCTGTGGCCCTCGTTTCCTCCCTCGCTCGCTCGCTTCTTTCCAGAACCATGGCCTCTGTCGTGGCTGTCACAGACGGTGTGATCAAGGTGTTCAACGACATGAAGGTGCGCAAGTCCTCGACCCCCAAGGAGGTGAAGAAGCGCAAGAAGGCCATGCTGTTCTGCCTGAGCGAGGACAAGAAGAACATCGTGCTGGAGGAGGGCAAGGAGATCCTGGTGGGCGACCCCTACACCACCTTAAGATGCTGCCAGACAAGGACTGCCGCTACGCGCTCTATGACGCCACCTACGAGACCAAGGAGAGCAAGAAGGAGGACCTGGTGTTCATCTTCTGGGCCCCTGAGTGCGCCCCCCTCAAGAGCAAGATGATCTATGCCAGGTCCATGGACGCCATCAAGAAGAAACTGACAGGAATCAAACATGAAATACAAGCCAAGTGTTATGAGGAAGTGAAGGACCACTGTACTCTTGCAGAGAAACTGCAGGGCAACGCCGTGATTTCCCTGGAGGGGAAGCCTTTGTGAGTCTCCCACTTCTGGCTCCCCTGCTGGGGCTGCCTGAGCCCAGTGGGGGAGCAGGCTGCCCCCTTCCTGCCAGACCCGAGGGGCTGGGGGGATCCTAGCAGGGACAGGGCAATCCCTTCACCCATTTGCCAAACTGCCCCAACCCCTGACCTCTCCACTTCACCCCAGTGGCTCTGGCCTTCCCAAACTGCCTTTGATATCCTCATTCCTCTTGAGCTGTAGCAGATAAGGTCCCCCCGACCCCCAGATGGGGGGAGGCCAGTATTTTTTTTTAACTGACACCCCCAGTTTTCTCCCTTCCCTGGTGCTAACCACTTTTAACTGTAATAGTGGCTTTGTGCTCATTGTTTAGTTTTGTGTATAAATGGAATGTTGTGGAGACCCCCTCCCCACTCCCCAGTTACTCATGTGGCCAGTAAAAGGAAAGTTCAATTTAAAAAAAGGCAAATAGAGAAGAAAAAAAAGGAAAGCCACTGGTCTCCTTTGCCCTCCTCTTTTCTGTGCTGAAACCCCTAGAGCCACCCCCTTATCCACATTAACAGGAGGGGAGGCTAGGATATGCTTCAATTTCTTAAACCCCTCTTCACCTTCCGAATCCCACCTAATTTTGTTGGGTTCCTTTTCTAACAAATATTTGTACATAGGTTTAGTCAGGGTAACCTTAAGAATTGATCTAGTTCCTACAATACCCTAACTAGGCCCAGGAATCCTCGAAGCTCCCTTTTTGTCCTTGGGAAGGGAGCCCCGAAAATTCCTGCAACGAGTTCTGGGTCCAACCTTTTTTGTCCTTCACTGATTTAATGTCCCAAATATGTG
The DNA here is from genome assembly GCA_011680675.1 of Gymnobelideus leadbeateri. Classification (NCBI taxonomy): domain Eukaryota; kingdom Metazoa; phylum Chordata; class Mammalia; order Diprotodontia; family Petauridae; genus Gymnobelideus; species Gymnobelideus leadbeateri. The sequence continues at coordinate 281,803 of WOXC01003627.1, read as the reverse complement.
ACCTCTTTCTCTGCAAACTGGAGCTGGCTCTTTGATACTCTCAATCCCCCTGATCTCAAATAATTTAATAGCTTGACAGAACCTTCACTAACCTCCTTCCTTTCTTTCCCTGTCACCAATAAGTCATCCACATATTGGAAAACTTGATTTCTAGAAGATTGAAATTTTTCCAATATTTTTTCCAAAATCTGTCCAAACAAATTTGGGGACTCAGTATACCCCTGGGGAAGAACTCACCACTTATACTGCTGTTTTCTTCCGGTCTCCAGATCTTCTGATTCAACAGCAAAAAGGTCTCTAGGCCAAGGTCTAAGGGAGAGGCCCAAAATGCATCTTTCAAACTGATTACACTAAGCCATCTGATGTTGTTTTTTACCCTCCCCAGGATGGTATTTGGGTCAGGGATCACTGGATGGGAGGGAAGGACTATCTTATTGATTTCCCTTTAAGTCCTGGACCAGTTGGTACGTCCCACCTCCCTGACTGAACCAACGCCCTGACCGAACCGGCAGAATGGGAGTATTGAAGGGGAAAATGTAAGAATCGAGAAGTCCTCCCTCCACTAAACCTTGGATGACTGGATGGAGTCCCTGCCTTCCACAGGGTATTTCCTTACTGTCACCACTACTGTAGGGTCTTTTAGTTTAATCTTGAGAGGTTCTATATCAACTCTTCCTCTATTAGAGGGGCCGGCCCATACCTCAGAACAAACTTAGCATTCCTCCTCTTCCCTCATATTTAACATTTTAACCGGAATTATCTGGGTTTCCCTGGTCATCAATTGAATAGCCAATTTTGTGATCAAATCTCTTCCTAATAGGTTTAAACCTGCTTCTGGGACTAGAAGTAATTGGATTAGCATCTGGACCTTTATTCCCATTGGTGGGAAGGTGTGTCCTTACAATCCTTTCACCCGGTACAAATGCACATTTCAATTATTTTCTATTACAGATTACATGTTACTTTTTCTTGTTTACCAAAAGTAGGCAATTACAGAAACATCTGGCAGACATATTATTTGTTGCCTTTCTTGTTTTTCTCATGACTGAGTATTTTATAGAAAAATAAAATTTAGGCCTATCAGGATTAATGCCTACCTCAAGTTTGGTGACTGTCTCCTTTATTTTATGAGAATATTTTCACATGTTCCACTCACCTGTAGCACTGAGAGGCTGTAATTTGCCCATGGTTACAGTACATTCTTAGCCTGAAAGAACGAAAGAAAAGCTTTTAATTAAGCACGTAGCAGATACAAAGCACTGTGCTTAGGAAATATGGATACAAATTCAAAAATGAAAGAGTCCCTACCATCAAGGAGTTTAAATTCTAAAAATTGAGAAAATATTTACAAGATAGTGGTAGATAGGGGAAGGAGGCTGGGAAGTCACAAAGATGGCCATGGCAACAAAAGACAGGAAACTGACTCGACCTTTTCAGAGACAATGGTGATACTGGTTTGGCTTCAGTTCTCCAAGTAGAAGGGAGGAGAAGATATGATGGAAAATCGGTGATAAGGATAGCTCAAGGTCCTAAGTAATGCTGAATCTTCATAGGCATAGTCTTTGGAGATCTCATTTGGAAGATGGAGAAGCAGCAAAAGGTAACTTTTAAAATGGGTGAGTGAAAAAAAGCTGCTTGGTCCTGGGTCTTGAACACAGGTCTTCCCGTATAGAAGGCCAGCTTTCTGTTACACCATACTGTCTAACATACTATGGACATACAGATTATTATGACTGCTGTTATTATTTGTCAGTGGTAGAAGAGGTCACAGGAGTATGTCTAAGAATAAAGTTAATGGGGATTTTACACTCATCTTTTTTGTAGTTGTTCCAGAAACAATTCACACCTATCTTCTCATCTCTCCCTCAGATAAATCCTGAAAATTTCCCCCAGGTATATTTGTAGGAAGCCTCTGGATTCACTTTTCCAGAGGAAAGCTGCCTACATCTTCCCCCTCTGGTTTCCAGGGATATCCCAGAGGCAACTTTCTTTAGCTTAGCTAAGAGAAAATGTTATGCTGTTGGCTTAAGCCCCCATTCTGGTGTGTTCCCCTTCATTGTTAAATATCAGTAATTAGGACTAACCAATTGACATCAATTAGCTTTTACAAAGGAATACTTACCATGACGTTATAGCACATAAAGACAAAGACAAACATTTCCTCCTCCTCTTGCTCCACCCCCCCCCCCCACATACATTTAAGGGCACACTCTCTTCCACACCATCTCATTCTCTAGGGAGAATGGGCACAAACTTAGAATTCTTTCTACACAGCACTGGTCACAACAAGGTCACTTCTCAGTGTGACTTAGCTGCTAAATGAATCTCTCAGTTACCACTGGCCTGTTTCCCTCAGGTTATACCTCAGGGACTCACTGCTGGGCTGACTGGCTATAAAAACCAGCATGGACTCTGGCTCTCAGACAACTGGTGACCTGCCATCCTCGTTTCTCCAAAAGTCCTTTACCTGAAGGTAGGAAAAAGACTACAAATAATACCAGGGTCATGTGCTCATATGCCACATGACTGTAGGCCCCTGTAGGGAGAGATAAAGGCCTTAGGCTCCTCTCCATACTCCGAGGTTTCCAGCATTCTTTATTTCTGCATTCTAGCCACCCAGGGACGAGTTAGATGCTCCGTCCAGTTAGTACCTTTTGAATGTACCCCAGTTCCAGCTCCACAGGCAAGCATTAGTTCATCTCTTCAAGACATGGGTAACAGACCAGAATGAATTACAGAATACTCTATTGTTGCTCCAAGTCAGGTCTTTCCACTCCATGTTCATCATGCTTTTTTGGAAGCTGGCTCCTCAGCCTCTTTCACTTGGGACTGCATCAGCCAAGCATGCTTCCTGGCATCCTCTCCCACTCCTGCCATGTTACACATTGCTTTCAGTACTTAAACAGTGGCAGACACTCTGTTGATGTCTTATCCTTCTTTTCTCTTGGAAAATTAGGGGAGTCTTACGCTGAGCGACTCAGCACCTTTGTCTAAGGCCTTCATTCTCATCTTCAGGCTTCTTCTGCCGTAACAACAAAGTTTTCATCTTTCATTGACATTTATTGGATCCCTACTACACACTACATGCAACAATAATAACTTCACCCCCCCCTTTTTTTTTTAAAGCAATTGGGGTTAAGTAACTTGCTCAAGGTTACACGGCTAGTCATTATTTATGTATGGGTGCTCATTTTCTGAGGCCGGATCTGATCTCGGGTCATCCCAACTCCGAGGCCGGCGCTCTTACTCACTGCGCCACCTAGCCGCCCCTTTAGGGCAATTGGGGTTAAGTAACTTGCCCAAGGTTACACGGCTAGGTTTTTGTTTGTGTGGATTAAATGTCGTCCGAACTCAGGTCCTTCTAACTCCAGGGCCAGCGCTTTATTCACTGTGCCACCTAGCCGCCCCCTAACTTCACCCTTTGGTAAACCCTGATTAGCTTTCTTCCTAATCTCCCTGCCCTGAGTTTGGTTCCTTCAACCTTGTTCTAGTCACAGGATCCTAGGGTTTAGAGCTGAAAGCCATCCTAGAGACCACCTCACTCTACTCCTTCAGATGAGAACATTTCATTGAAGAGAAGTTAAGAGTTTTAGTCAAGGTCAGGCAAGTAGAAAACAGAAGAGGGAGCATTTTAATCTAGGTCCCCTGAGTCTCTCCAATGATACTTTTGGATAGTGTGGTTCAACTCAACTAGTTAGCAAACATCTAATATGTTCAGAGAGCACTATGCTTGGAACTGAAAAATATACCTAAATCAAGAAGATAAAAACTCTATCACTGCCTTCATGGAACTTACAATCTGACATAACACATATGCATGCACACACACAAATACAAATAACTACTAGAAAACAGAGCATAGGTACTTAAGGGCCATAAAAAGTTTTATGAGACCTATAGAAGGAAGATTGCATTTTTGTTGCATTTATTCTTTGTATTTTTTATGTAGTTTATACATTACATATAGTCTCCACTATTTTAATGTTTGTCTTTGTATGCTCCAAAACTTAGTATAGTGCTAAAAGAGCAGAAGGTGCTTAATAAATGCTTATTGATGGATTGATACTAGTCTTCAAGAGTATGGGGCTCAGTTTAAAGGATCTGGGTTTGAATTCTATCTCTAGCAATGAGCGCCTATGACAAGTCACTTAAATTCTTTGGGCTTCAGTTCCCTTACCTAAAAATGAGGGGCTTGAACCAGATTATTACAAAGACCCCTTCCTGTTCTAACAGCCTAAAACTGATGAATTTCATAAAGGGTAGTCAGTCAGAAAAGAATAAGATTTCTATTTTAGAAATAGAATAATATTTCTATTAATGCAATACTTACAACAGCCCTGGGAGGCAGGTGCTATTATTATCATTTTATAATTGAAGTAACTGAGGCAGACAGTGGTTAAGTGATTTGCTCACGGTGACACAGTAATTGTCTAGAGGAGTACTTGAACTCAACTCTTCCTGACTCCAAGTCCAGGGCTTTATCACCTGTGCTACTTAGCTGCATCTATAGTTCAAAGGTAGAAATGGGAAAGGTGAAGAGGCTTTATTTGTCTTGGGCAGGGTTTCTATGAATTCATTATACACCTGCAACCTCAGGGATCAGTGGTTTTTTATTACTGTTATTGCTTTTGTTTTAGGATTTGGGGTTTTTTTGGTACAATTTGGTTTTCATTGCTGTGACTGTCCGCCTTCCTAAACCACTTCCCAATACCAACAGTCTAGAACACTTTCCCTAAACTCCACCCCCAAATCTCCATTTTCTATGTGGTTAGAATATCCTTTGGTTAGGATCACTTTATGTATGTCTTGGTCTGTTGAATCACTTAATCTTCTTTTTTAACCTGTTAAGGTTTCAGGCTCAATCTCCTTCACACCCTCTGCTGCTGCTAACTAAATGGAGTTAAATTCCTTTTTCTACCTCTCTAATAGTTCACAGCTGACAGCAATGCTCATTTCTACAGAGCTACCAGTAAATCACACACATATCCAGTGTTTTCAGAAATTGGCTGCTGGCGGTGTCACTGTTTGTGAAATCTATAAACCTAGCTCACATTTTATGGGAAATATCTACCCTCAGAACTCCATAAACCAACTCATTCTTTTGATACTGGTTAGGCAAAACTTTGCATCTCCCCAAGAGATGGCCTTCATTCTTCCACTTCTTCAGCAAACATGTATTAAGTGCCTACTATATAGCACTAAAAAACAGAGAGAAATCATGGTCCTTGTCTTCACAGAACTTACTATGATCTAGGAGGGGGGTAAGATATAAACAGACTACTTCAGAAACTCATCACCTCTCATCCAGATTTTTCCAATAATCTTTCCAATAATCACCTCAAATCTCTGGTGTTTTCCAATCCAACCTCTACAGAGCTACCAAATCTACATTTCTAAAGCTTAAGTCTGACTCTCATGGATTCTATGAGGCAGAGATGAGGAAGGAAGGCATTGCCAGCACAGAACTTCTATAAATGCACAGAGGCATGCTAATATGGCATGCCCAGTTTGTAGTTAACAAAATATTAATGACTATGACATAACAAATCAACTATTAACAGTCAAACAACCAATACCTGATTTATTAAGTACCTAATATGTGTGAGACAAGGAAAAAAAAAGGATTATAGAAAATAAAACGGATAATTTTAATTATATTGAATTAAAGAGAGTTTTTTCACAAACAAATCTAAAAAAAACTAAGATTAAAAGGAAAATAATTAATTGGGTTCAAATCTTTGTCACTTTTTTTCTGGTAAAGATCTCTTTCCAAGATACATAAGGAAATAATTCAAATTCAGATGAATAAGAATGGATGAATGTAAACAGGTTGTTCTACAAGTAAGAAATCTGGGCTATTAATAAAAATGTGGGGAAAAATGTTCCCAAACACTTACATTTAGATAAATGCACTTTAAAGTAATTCTGAACTTCCAGTTCCTATTGATCAGATTGGCAAAGATGACAAAAATGGAAAATGGTAAATATCAGAGGGGCTGTGGGAAAACAGGCTTATCAGACAGTGTTAGTGGTCCTGTTTAGAGATACAATCATTCTGAAAAACAGTTCAAGATTATACACAAAAAGTTACTAGATATTCCACAGTAGGCCTATACCCAAAAGAAATATAAGGTAAAAGGTCCTATATGTACAGAAATTTATACCAGCTCTTTCTGTTAAGGTTCAAACCAAACCAAAACAAGGAAACAAACAAAAAGGGAAATTAAGGGGATGCCCATTAAGTAGAAAATAGGTAAACAAATTGTGACATGGAAATGTGACAAACTGTTATGCTGTAAGAAACAGATAATTCCAAAGAAAAATGGAAGAACTTATATGAAATAATGCTGAGTAAAGTGAGTAGAGCCAGAAAAACAAGTTATATTATTTATATTTTTATAAAAATGAACAATTCTGAAGGCTTTTTAAGTTGATGAAGAATGAAATGAACAGAACCAGCAAAACAACTTACATAACAAAAAATTACTGTAAACCACCAAAAACCCCCCCAAAACCACACCCCCAACACAACCACACAAACAAAAACCACCAACCCAACAACCCCAAACACCAAAAAGCGCCGGCCTCGGAGTTGGGATGACCCGAGATCAAATCCAGCCTCAGAAAATGAGCATCCACACACAAATAATGACTAGCCGTGTAACCTTGAGCAGTTACTTAACCCCAATTGCTTAAAAAAAAAATTAAAAAAATTACCGTAAAGACAAATAACTTTGAATGCTTTGAGAACTGTGATTAAGGTAACGGCTGTCCATAGTTCCAGAGAACCAATGATGGGTCATGCTATCCATCTCCTGACAGAGACATATTAGACTTAAGGGGCAGAATGAGATATTTTCTTAACATGGTCAACGAAGGTACTTTTTTTGCTTGACTACACATATTTGTTACAAGAGATTTGTTTTTCTTTTCTTTTTTTCCATTGGGGTGGGAGTTTTGAGAGATGAAAAAATGGATTTCTATTCATTTAAAAGATCTCTAAAATACAGTTTAAAACAAGGATGTTGCACTAGATAATATCTAAGGCTTCCTACTAAAACGTAAATAATAGGATTGTATAAACTGGGCCTGGATAATCTTCTCTAATACATCAGGAACAAAGAAAGAATGTCCTGATATAAACAAATTCTGTATCCAAATTGCTAGCCTCAGATGAAAAGTGCTCATTAACTAGATCCTTCTCTATGGGAGAGCTGAGATGTCCTAGGGAGAGTACAGCTGGCATAGGAAAATATTTTTAATTTTAAAAGGTCCTGGGAACATAAAAAGGACTTACATAGGTTAGGGGTGTATTGTTGGAGGGAGGAGTATTACTGAAACAAAGGAAAGAAGAAAGCAATCTTTACTTTCTATAGTTAGCCAAGTCAGGATGTGGATCAGATCTAAATCCAGTTCTCCTCTGCACTTCTAGGCTGCCTCCTTTAAGCAGTTTCCCTTTTCTTGACCTTCAGTCTACACTTCACCTTCCATAAATACAGGGCTCTTCACTGTCCATTCATGTATCAGACAAAATAACTCTTCGATTTGCCTGGTACTTTGGACACTTCCATCTGTCGTCCTGGCTACCTCAGGCATAGCTCAGACAAGCTACACTGACTCAGTACTGCTAAGCGCTCCCTCTAAGTCAGCTCCTCCCGTCCTTTCTTGTTACTTCCCCACGGGGTGAACTGTCAAGTGTGTCCAGGACGAGATGGTCTCCAAGGTTCTTTCCACAGCTTTAAATCTTATAATGCTATGACATTCCCCAAGTGAGCTCTCTGTGATTGCTTTAACACTGGATGCCAGTTAAAAGTGCTGGCCACACTGGCTGACTGAGGATAGACTAATGATTCTCACAGTTGAAACCTCTGGAATAGCCTGGGAATTCCTCTCTCAGGTTATGACCATGTACCCCAAAGGGGCTATCAGTGTGAAGACTTCATTTATAATGTTAGGTTAGGCAGGAATTATCTAACATAGCCTGCTTATAACCCAAGAGTTTTTTTACCAACATGACGCAGGTTCTATTGGGTAGAAGGAGGCTTAGAGAATAAGAGGAGGTATTCAAATGGTTTTGTGTGTAGACAAGGATGTCTTCTATGGAGTCTCCAGTTTATTTAGCCCCATTATAACATTAATTCCAGGTGATGGGCAAAATGTTGGAGTGGGAAAGAAAAACTGGATTGGTTCTCAAAAGTGCTAGGATTCTGATCCAGGACTCTGTAATTAATGTGTGATTTGGACCATCAATAGCTTCCCTGGGCCTCATTTTCTTCATCTATAAAATTAAGATCTCTAAGGTCACTTGCACCCTGAGGTTCTATGAACAGCAGATACTTCTTCACTCTCATCCCCACTGTAGTTAGGATATTTTTCTGGGTTAAAGGCATCTATCTGGGGTTGGGTTTGGAGAAGGAGACAGAAGGTACTGACCAAAATTATAGTACTTTGCATCCAGTCAATACTGCCAAAGAGTTCCAGGGAACTTCACAGATCATTCTGCAGAAAAATATATCTTTTTCATCCTTTTAGTACTGCTCCTTTTGTTATGTTAGCACATCTACTCATTGGAGAGGAAACAAAGCTGAGAGGAGTTACAGACATAGAGAAACACTAGTCAAACTGAGACTGACACCCGGGTCTCTGGACACCTTATCTTCCAGCCTCCATAGATTCCATATTGATTGGAAGGTAACGCAACTTCGAGAAGCCCAGAGGATCTGTCCCTGCATTTCAGCTTATTTCAAATAAGTAAATGTTTTGGTCTTTTTGCAGCTTTCAGATACTCCATCTTTCCTCATTCTCCAACAAAGTATCCTCACTTTTTTACACTCCTCCATGGTGTCCAGTTTCTTCATTAACTCAACAACTTAACAAAAACTTATCCATTGGAGGTGGAGCCAAGATAGCAGAGTTTAAGCAGAACTCTGTGAATTCCTAAAAGTGAATTTAAATGGATTTTAGAGTGGCAGAATCCACTGGGAGATGGATCATGGGAGATTTTCAGTCCAGGAAGGTACGCATGTGGGACTAGGCAGGGGAAGCATGGAGCACGCTGGTTGTACCAGAACAGACCCAAGACCTGACCAGAGCTGAGCCAGAAGGAGCCTAGGCAAGCTGGCAATTCCCAGACCTCTCATCACAAGAGGTGGAATCTGTCAGAGGTGGGTAAGAAAAAGTACAGGGCCTGTAGTGGCAGCAGCTAATCTTGGTGCTATGAACCCACAGCCTGGCTGTTTAAAAATGAACTACCTGAACTTCTGGGAGCCAAGATGGCAGAGTTAGCCCTATCTGCTCCACTCTCCCACTAAGACCCTGAAAACCTAGAGAATATTGCCTCAGGGTAAACTCCTGAAATAGTGCAACCCTAGCCAGGCTTGGGAGTCCTAGAGGAAGGGCATGGGTGTGGTTATGCCTAGGCTAAGGTGCAGGGGGAAAGCTGTCCCAAAAAATCCCATCTCAGCTAACCAGTAGGAGATCCTGAAGCCCAGGGGGATGGAGCCAGCAAGTGCTAACACCAGAATCCCAGGTGTGCCTGCCTACAACCAGGGGAACCTGCAGACACCTGTGTGGCCTGCCACCAGCAGCTGAGCCTGCCTGAGTTTCAGTTTAGGGGCTGGGAGATGGAATGGTGAAACCCAAACCACCCCTCTCTCACACCTCATTACACTGTGAACTTCAGAGTAACCTTGAGGCAACTCAGAAAGTCCTGGCCTTGGCTTCAGTCTGGACACCCAGAGGATACAGCACACAAAGGCAATATCCAGATACCTATCTCCCAGCATAAGAAGCGTGGGTCAGAGCCCTCTATACCCCAGAAGCAGAAACCCACTTTAAAAGCCAGGAAATAATCACAATGGGGAGGAAGAAAACTGGAAGAAGGAAAAGGATTGCATCCTTTATAGTGAGTCAGGAAAACCAAATTCACAAGAAGTCAGCAGCGACTCTATACCCAACTCTGAAACCTCAACAGGGAATATGAAAGAGCTCAAAAAGTATTTTTTTACTGAAGAAAACAATTCCTTAAAAAGTAAAATTTATGAAATTTGAACAGAGGTGCAAAATCTGACTGGAAAAAAGAACTCCCTAAAAACAAAATCTGAACATATGGAAAAGGAACTTCAAAAATTAATCAAGGTGGCGGGGGAGGAGAAGGGGCGTGTGTGCAGCTAGGTGGTGCAGTGAATAGAGCACTGGCCCTGGAGTCAGGAGGATCTGAGTTCAAATCTGGCCTCAGACACAATACAAAACTAGCCATGTGACCTTGCGCAAATCACTTAACCCCAACTGCCCTCCAAAATGCAAAAAAAAAAAAAAAATTAATTGAGGAAAATAATTGCTAAAAATTAGAATTCATTCAATTTGAAGCTAATGACTCTATGAGGCATCAAGAATCAGACAAACAAAACCTAAAGAATGAAAAACAAAAAGAAATCATAAAATACCTCACTGGAAAAAACAACTGACCTGGAGAACAGGTCCAGGAGAGATAATCTAAGACTTACTGGTCTACCAGAAAATTAGGATGAAGAAAAAGAGCCTGGACAACATCTTCCAAGATAGCATCAAGGAAAACTGCCCTTAGGTCCTGGAACCAGAGCATAAAATAGTTAAAGAAAGAATCCACCAGATACTTCGTAAAAGAAATACCAAATTGAAAACTCCAAGAAATACTGTAGCCAAATTCCAGAACTATCAGATGTAGGTGAAAATATTGCAGGCAGCAAGGGAGAAACAATACAAATATTGTGCAACTACAGTCAGGATTGCACCGGACCTAGCAGCTTCTACATTAAAAGATCAGAAGGACTAGAGTATGATATTTCATATGGCAAAAGAACTCAGACTACAAGCAAGGATCAACTATCTAGTAACTCTAAGCATAATCTTTCAGGAAAGGAGATGGTCATTCAATGAAATAAGGGACTTTCAGACCTTCCTGATGAAAAAGCCAGAGCTCTGTGGAAAATCTAATCTCCAAATACAAGACTAAAGAAAGTAAGTAATAAAAAGGAAAACAGGGGAAACACACACACACACACACACACACACACACACACACACACACACACAGTTATTCAAAGAGAGTAACCTGTTTACATCCCTATAAGTGAAGATGATACCTGTCAATATTAAGAATTGTATAATCATGACATATAAAAGGGTTATACATAGAGGGTGTGGGTATAAACTAACCAAAGTGATGCTTTAAAAAAAAAAATCCTATGAAGGGGTGCAAAGGAACTGTAATGGGAGAAGAGGAAAGGAGGAGGCAGAAAAGGGTAACTTATGCCACACAAAGAGGCATAAAAACATACTATAGTAGAAGGAAAGAAGAGAGGAAAACAAGCATTTTATGAGCTTTACTCTCATTGGTTTTGGTTTAGTTCAAGGGGGGAATAACATAATCGGTGAAGTATAAAATTCTAACGTGAAGAGCAACAAAAACTAGGGAGAGGGGCATTGTATGAGACTTACTCTCATCCAATTGGGTTCCATTTTATATATACATATATAAAAATCTATCACACCCTACAGGCACTAGGAGGGGAAAGGGGAAAGAAAAGGAGGGGTTGTTAGAACAGAAGGAGGAAGTAGAAAGGGGGAAGGGTAATAAAAGGGAGGGGGATTGATGGGGAGGAAATACTGAGGGAGGTAGCAGTTAAAAGGAAAACTTTAGGAGATTAAGGGAGAAATAAAAAGCACAAACGGGGGAGGAACAGGATGGAGGAAAGACACAGATAGTCATCATAACTGAATGTGAATGGGATGAACTCTCCCATAAAAAGATGGCAGATAGCAAAACAGATTAAAAGCCATAATCCTTCAATATGCTGTCTACAAGGAACATATTTGAAACAGGGATATGCACAAGGTAAAGATAAAAGGCTGGAACAGAACATATTATGCTTCAGCTACAGTGAGATAAAGCAAAAGCAAAAATAGATCTAATTCAAAGAGATAAGGAAGGAAACCATATCCTGCTAAAAGGCACCACAGACAATGAAGCAATATCATTACTAAACAAATATGCACCAGGCAGTATAGCATCCAAATTGCTAGAGAAGTTAAGGGAGTTAGAGGAAGAAATAGACAGCTAAACTATACTAGTGAGGGACCTCAATCTCCCACTCTCTGAACTTGATAAATCTAAGCTCAAAATAAACAAGAAATTAAAGAAGTGAATAGAATGTTAGAGAAGGTAGATATGACAGACATGACAGACCTCTGGAGAAAACTGAATGGGAATAAAAAGGAATATACATTCTTCACAGTGGCACATGATACATACACAAAAATAGACCATGCACTAGGGCATAAAAACTTTATAATCCAGTGCAGAAAGGAAGAAATACTAAATGCATCCTTTTCAGATCATGATTCGATAAACATTATATGTAGTAAAGGGCTGTGGAAAGACACAGTAAAAACTAATTGGAAACTAAATAATTTATCCTAAAGAATGAGTGGGTCAAAGAAGAAATTAAAGAAACAATCAGTAATTGAATTCAAGAGAATGATAATAATGAGACAACATACCAAAACTTGTGGGGTGCAGCAAAGGCAGTTCTTAGGGGAAGTTTTATATCTTTGAATGCATATATGAATAAAATGGAGATCAATAAATTGGTTATGCAATGGAAAAAGTTAGCAAAAGAACACATTATATATCCGCAATTAAATACTAAAATAGAAATACTGGAAACCAAAGGAGAGATAAATAACATTGAAATAAAAAAAAAACTATTGAACTAATAAATAAAACTAAGAGTTGGTTTTATGAAAAAAAAACACAATAAAATTGGTAGACTTTTAGTCAATTTGATAAAAAAGAAAGGAAACCAAATTACCAGTATCAAAAATGAAAAGGATGGTCTAATGTGAAAGTATTTGCAGATCCTATACTGGACTATATGCCATCATGGAGGCTGGGGGGAGGGAGGGAAGGGAAATTTGAAACTCAAGGAACTATGGAATTGAATCCTGTAAACTAAAAATAAACAAATAAATTAATAATTTAAAAAAATGAAAAGGATGAATTAATCTCCAATGAAGAGAAAATTAAAACAATAATTAGGAATCATTTTGCCCAATTGTATGCCCATAAATTTGACAAGCTTAGTGAAATGGATGAACATTTACAAAAATATAAAATGCCCAGATTAACTGACAAGGAAGTAGAATACTTAAAAAATGCCATCTCAGAAAAAGAAATTAAGCCATCAATGAACTCCCTAAGAAAAATTTCCAGGGACAGATGATTTTACAAGCAAATTCTAGCAAACATTTAAAGAACAACTGATTCCAATACTTTATAAACTATTTGGGAAAACTGGAGAAGGAGTCCTACCAAATTCTTTTTATGACACAAATATGGTACTGATACCTAAATCTGGAAGAGCCAAAATGGAGAAAGAAAATTATAGACCAATTTCCCTCATGAATATAGATGCAAAAATTTTAAATAAAATATTAGCAAAAAGACTACAGCAACTTATCACAAGAATAATATACTTTCATCAGGTAGTATTTATTCGAGGAATGCAAGGATGGTTCAATATCAGGAAAACTATTAGTATAATCGATCATATCAACAACAAAGCTACCAGAAACCACATGATTATCTCAAAAGATGCAGAAAAGGCTTCTAACAAAATACAACACCCATTCCTATAAAAATACTAGAAAGTATAGGAATAAATGGAGTCTTCCTTAAAATAATAAGTAGCATCTATCTAAAACCATCAGCAAGAAGGGGGTGGAGCCAAGATGGGGGAGTAGAAACAGGACTTCCCCAGGGCTCTGGCTTCCACCTCCTCTAATACATGTAAAAAAATGACTCCAAACAAACTTTAGAGCTATAGAACCCACAAAGTGACAGAGAGAAACAACTCTCCCACTGAAGGCAGCCCAGCAGGCAGACAGGAAGGGACTATCTCACCAAGCTGGGAGCTGAGCCATGCATTTTTGGCCCCAAGACAGTTCTGACCAGCAGGGGTCAGAGAAGACTTCAAGAGAGTGAAGCACCAGCAGCTATGACTGTTTCCAGAATTCTCAACCCATAAATGCCAAAGACAAAGTAAAAGGTCAGCATGGAACTCTGTTGGAACAGGGGTAGAGGGAAGAGTGGGTTCTGTCCCCTGCCCCCAGGGCAAGAAATGACAGAGGCATGGCTGTGCTGCATGGCTGCTTCAGGAGCTCCTGGCTTGCAGATTGTGGGGGACCAAGCAACCATTCAGAGGGTAATTGCTCTTGCTCTGACCTGTTTGGATCTGGATCACAGTCTTGAGTGGAGATCCTGGGATGTGTAGCCAGGTACCCATGCCTGTGGGGACTGCAGAGAGGGCACCATCCTAGTTGCTCTGGCAGCTGCAAAAACCCCACTGATTTGGGACAAAGCTCTCTCCATTCTGAAAGCAGAGTTCTACTGTGGCAAAGAGTTCAAAAGTCAAGTAATTAACTGGCAACATGACCAAGCAGAGGAAACAAAATCCTACCATAGATTCCTTTTTCAGGGAAAAAAAGGATCAAAGCATGGAACAGGAGGAAGACAACAAAGTCAGAAGCATCAGAAGCCTCCAAGAAAAATATCAACTGGTTATATGCCATGGAGGAGCTCAAGAAGGATTTTGAAAATCAAGTAAGAGAAGTGAAGGGAAAATTGGGAAGGGAAACGAGAAGGATGCAGGAAAATCATGAAAAGCGAGTCAACAGCCTGACTGAAGAAAAATAACACCTTAAAAATAGACTATCTCAAATGGCAGAAGAGGCCCAAAAGGCCAATGAGGAGAAGAAGGCCTTAAAAAGACAAATTTGCCAGATGGAAAAGGAATTTCAAAAACTCACTGAAGAGAAGAATTCCTTCAAAATTAGATTGGAGCAAATGGAAGCTAATGACTTTATGAGAAATCAAGGTACTATAAAACAAATCCAAACAAATGAAAGAATAGAAGGCAATGTGAAATATATCACTGGAAAAAACAATGACAATGAGTTATAAGGTGTTTCATCTCTAGATAACATTTACATTTTAACAAGATTTTCCTTGTATTTGCCCAAGTCAGTTGAGATGTCAGCACCTGAGACAAGTTTGAACAGAATGGTATTTGGGGACAGAAGGACTTAAAACATACAAAGTCATCTCACATGGTTTTCATTCATTCCCTGACTCCTGCCTGGTAGCCTCCCCTTACAGTACAGCATATGTGCTGTCACAGAACCCCAAGCCTCTGGGAGAAGACAGGTGGATGGCCTGGCAGAAGGAGCCATCCCGGAGCTGTGGCTCTGTGCCAAACTCCTGAAGAAAATTGGATTGGTTTTAAATCATCGTGGATTGAATATTACTTCATGGCTCACACTGAAAAGAGAACAGCAAGGGAGTAGCTGCATTCTTTTATTAGTGATTCAAGGATCTAGTGTCATGTGAACCCCAATTTAAAAGAACCCCAAATGGGTTATTTATGCTATTGGACAGTTTGTTTAATAAATGAGATACCTTTCCAGTGCAGGCTTTTTTCAAAGGAGCCAGGGCTAAATGATGAAGTCTGAACAGAGCAGTAAATAAACATTTCCACTGATTGCTCTTGACAAATTTTCACAATAATATCTCCCACCAACCCCACTTTGGTCTAGGCTAATGAAATGCTGATGTGACTCAAAGGGGAAAAAATGGCCAATGAGGAAAAAAAGAGCATTGTAATCTCTTAAATAAACAAAAAGAAATGTTCCCAGATGGAAATCTCAGACTGTTACTCCACCATCACCCAGAGAAATACAACTTCTGTAATCACTGCCCCTTTCTAACAGACAAGCACCATGGTAGAGAGAGCACAGAAATTGGACTGAGGAAAAACCCAGGTTCAAAGTCTTCCTTTAACACTTCCCTCCTGTGTTTCTCTAAGCAAATCACTTCACCTCTCTCATTTCATATATAATTACAGAATATCAGAACTGAAAAAGACTTTTAGAAAATAGAATGTTAAAGCTGAAAGGGATTGATCAATCAACAAGCAAACCCTAACCTCTGTCCTGTACTCCAATATCATATTACCAACTGCCTATTAGACATTTCCAACCATATATGTCTCAAAATCAACACACCCCAAACAGAACTCATTGGCTTTCTTCCCAAACTTTCTCCCCTTCTCCACACTTCCCAGTTAATGCTGAGGGTCACCATTCTCCCATAACCCAAGCTTGTAAACATGATATCACGTATGACTCCTCACATGTAATCCTTCCCCACACCATGTCTAATCTATTGCCCAGTCTTGCTTCTGTCTTTACCACCTATCTTATATATGTACTCTTCTTTCCTCATTATTACCACACTAGTGCAAACCCTTATCACCTGATACCTGGACTATTACATCAGACTGCTGGTTCATCTTTCTGCCTATGCTGCTTAATGTCTCCCTATTCTAGCCCATCTTTTGATCATCTGTCAAAGCAGTCTTCTTAAAGTTCAGGTCTGACAATTTTACCCCTAAGTTCTGGTGGTTCTCTTTTACCCAGGATCAAATATAAAATCTTCTGTTTAACATTCAAAGCCTTTCACAACCTGGTCCCTCCTTTCCATTCCAGCCTTCTTTATTCCGGTTTGCCTGTTCTACAGCCCAGGACCAATGACCCCTTGCTGATCCTCTCACATGACCCTCTATCTCCTAATTCCATGACTTTTCATTTTTATCCCTGATACCTGCAATGTTCTCCCTCCTTATATTCCTGGCTCTAGGCATCCTTGGTTTCCTTCAGGACTCAGCTCAAGTCTCACCATCACCAAAAGGCCTTTACCAACCCTTTGCCCCTCTCACAGGTGGTCTTCCCTTTGAGATAAGCTTCCAATTACACTGTATATGTCATATACATACATACATACATACATACATATATATATATAGAGAGAGACAGAGACATGTTTTGCATATTGTCTCATGCATTCAAATGTGATCTCTTTCAGGGCAGGTATTTTCTTTTTGCCTTTCTTAATACTTAGCACATGCTAAGAAATTAATAAATATGTGCTGATGACAGTAAGTGCCTATTTTGTGCCAGAAACTGTTCTACGTTTTAGGGGGCCAAAGATAAAATGAAGGAATTCCTGCTTTTAAGGATCTTACACTCTGTTGGTGAAGACAGCATGTATGTATATTAATATATGCAGAAAAACTCAAGATAGTTTAGGAGAGAGAGCCATCTCTCAGTTAGTGGGATCAGGAAAACCTTCCTAGAGAAGGTAGCACTTTAGTTGAATCTTGAAGTAAAGGATCATTTGAGACATGAAGGAGAAAGGAGAAAACTCTAGGTATAAGGATGGCCTTGCAAAGGGCACAGAGAAAGGAAGTCTATCACATACTTGTCTAAGGAACAGCAATAAGACCAACTTGTTCTCATCATCCAATTCAATCCACCATTTGAGAGAGGTGAAAACTGAGGCCTAGAGCCATGAAGTAACTTGCCCAAGGATAGATAACTAGCTCTTAAAAGTAAAGAGCTAAGTCTAGAACAAAGCTACTATGCTGACTCTCTAATCCCAACAACAAATACTAGAATGTCATCAGAAGCAAGATGGTGCAGTGGCATGAGCTCCGGATTTGGAATTAACAAAGGACAAACCACAGCACAACACAATGTGCCAAGCACAAGGCTAAGAGCTGGAAATGTCAATTCAAGCAAAAAAGAAAGATGGACTCAGCCCTCAAAGAAGTTACATTTGAATGAGGAAGAGAACATATGAAAGGGAACTAAAAATCATGTTGAAGAGGGATAAGGTGCCCAGCAAAGATGAAGTCAAAGGAGTATATATATATACTAGTGAAAAAAGATGAGATGGCTAGCCCTAAATGAAGGTTCTGGAAAGAACCATCCAATCAGAGGCAGGGGCCTCTGTCTTGGAGCAGAAGGGGCTTCCCAAGTGTGAATTCTAAGCCTGAAGTCCTCCAGGATAAAGAGGTTAAAGGGGCATGTACAAGTCTGGGGGAGCATAACCTGGTGGTAAAAGGATGCGGGACTGAATCCTGATTCTACCACTTATGATGTATGTGACCTAAAGCAAGTCCCTTAACCTCTCTGGACTCCAGTTTTCTCATTATAAAATGAAGGAGTTGGCACTGGATGACCTTTTAATGTGTCTTCTAGCTCTAAATATAGTATTGCCTCATTCTACACATGCACAATCATCTCTTCTGCTTGGATAGGCTTTCAGTTTGCAACTGTTATGAGAGCTGGATTTTAAACCAATTGCCCAGAACATCCACTCCTTCATTTCACAGACTGCTTTTCCTTAAGCAGAGTCAATGCTATCTATGCCCTTCCTACGACAAAAATCCCATTGACTCTCTCCCCGTCATCAGTGGCCATTTTTCCCCCTTTGAGTCACATCAACATTTCATTAGCCTAGACCAAAGTGGGGGGGGGGGGGAATATCACTACAAAAAACTGTCAGGAGCAATCAAACGAAATGTAATTATTTACTGCTCTGTTTGGGCTTCATCATTTAGCCCTGGCTCCTTTGAAAAGAGCCTGCACTGGAAAGATATCTCATTTATTAAACCTTTTACAAGGGCAGCTAGTTGGCCCAGTGGTTAGACAGCTGGGCCTGGAATCAGGAAGACCTCAGTTCAAATCCGACCTCTGACTTTTACTACATTTAACCCTGTTTGCCTCAGTTTCCTCATCCTTTCATCCAATCATTCTATCAAGAAAGAAATGGCAAACCCCTTCAGTACCTTTGCCAAGAAAACCCCAAATGAGGTCATGAAGAGCCATACATGGCTGAAAAACAACTAAATAACAACTAACCTTTTTGCAAAGGGCCTTCTTCAAATGCCTAGGAAGCAGGCATTAGTCTTTATTTTCCAGATGAGTAAACTGAGCCTGAGAAGTTTTATGACTTGTCCATAACTACATACTTACTAAATGTTCAAATCAAGATACGTCCCAACTCCTCATTCCAAGTATAACATTTTCCCACTCTACCAAGATGCTGCTGACTGCAAAAGAAAGCGTAATGGCAAACAAAAAGGCACTTAGCTCCTTGTTTCAGTTATTCAAGTACCTTTGAGCCCCGACTGTGATTTGGAGGTGGCAAAAACTTGCTGGTGCAACAGGAAGGGTGGAACAGGCAAGAAAAGAACCATATAAAAGCAGGAGCACAAACAAGAACCAAGCAGACCTGGGAGGAAGGATGCCTGTGGTGCCGGCACTGTGTCTGTTCTGTCTGTGTTGATTTCACAGGCAGAAAGTGAACTGATGATAGTGCCAGCAATGTGTGTGAATATTTTTGTAACTCTGCCAAGCTTGATGTGTGAAGCTGGACCGGAAGCTGCCTACCTATGAATCCAAGTGACAGCTGGGTGAATTCAGGCAAGAGTTAGGAGTATGGAAAAGGAACCATGAAGTTTGAGAGTCATCCTCTGAGTCAGGATGAAAGGACCTCTACTTGATACTTAAGAGCTGACTGACAAGATTACGAATGTGACCTGGGGGGGAATGGGGGACCTTTGTACTTTCTACTCTTTAGTAGTTGAATTAAGGATGATTGGAAGCCAGTCTCCAATCAAGATTAAAGAAGACTGTAGATGGGTATTTTCATATTGATTGATTCAGACTGTGACTTACTGAATGATATCTTTTGTTTAAGAATAAATTGTTTGTTATGTTGCTGTGAATGTTGTATTTTGGTTTCTGTGAATTTTTTGCTTTAGTTTACTGCTGAATAAATAGAGAGTTCACTATACTGTGTCATCAAACCTTAAAGTTATTCACAGCAGCAGTCCTCAGGAGAGTTGTTTGTGCTTGGCTTTATAGAGAGACACCAAATGACCTCCCTTTCTAAATCTTTCTCCCCAGCTAATGATTATAGTACTTGAATTCCTACTCTTCAGTGTTAAGGTATTGAACATCCTCATTAAGGTGAAAATATGTTCTCTGGTAAGGAGATGGAGATCTGTTTAACCAATTTCCTAGAAGAATCAAGAAATTATTCTAGTCCTTCATCATCCCCAATCTATCTTTCCCATAGTTGTCAAATTGTATTCCTATAGTACAGTTCCAACCAGGCTAATAATGGCCTACTTAACTTCTAGTGGTTCCCTAATACCTCTATGATAAAATGCAATTTTTTTGTCTTACATTTAGAATTATCCACAATCTGGTTCCAGTCTCTCTTTTTTTTGATGGATGGCACATTAGTCCCCTTCATATGTTCTACATTCTAGTCAAAGTAGCCTCCTTAAGCCTCTACCACCACCATCTGTATCTTCCTTCTGCCTTTCATGGCTAGAATGTTCTCCCTCCTCCACTCTGTGTCTTAGAACCTCTAGCTTTCTTCAGAGCCCATCTCAGGCACTCCCACCTACAGGAGTGAGTACTCTCCATCCCCCACAGCCTCAATGACTCTCTATTCTCCCTATATTATATCTATCCTAATTTGTATCTATGTTGTTTCCCTCCCTGGTAAATGTATGTTCCTTGTGGGAAGGGACTATTAGGTATGTTTTTTTTTACATCAATCAATAAACATTTATTAACTGCCTAGTGTGTGCCAGGAACTGTGCTTAGCTTTGGGAATACAAAAAGAGAAAACACACACACACACACACACACACACACACACACACACACACAGTCACCACCTTCAAGAAGCCTGTAATCTAAGGGGGTAGACAACATGCAAACACATGCATACAAATCAAGATCTGCACAGGATAAAAGGGAAAGCACTAGAATAGCAGAGATGAAGGAGGCTTCCTGCAAAAGGCAGGATTTTAGTTGGAAATAAAGAAAACAGGTTGGAGCGGAAGAGGGAAAGTATCACAGGACAGCCAGAGAGAATACCCAGAGCTATCATCTCTGATGCCTCCTCTGGTGCCTGGCCTGTGCAAGGCACTCAATCAGTCTCCTTGGAATTGTTGCTGCTCTTAAGATCAGGCCTGCTCCAGGGACAGTCTCTGGGGTTTGGTTTGGACAAGCTGGCCCTCCAAGTCCCTTCACACAGAATGATTCTGTCAGAGAGCACATAGAGCCCTGAAGGAAAGGAGCATAGCATAGTTTTGACAAAGGGCAGAAGAGAGCAGAATCTCAGAATTGAAAGTGGGCTGAATGGAGCAGCAAGTTGGAATCTTCAACAATTCCCTTCACAATGTCTTTAAAAAGTGAGGGTCTCCAGTGGGAGGAAGAGCCTGCCTCATGATAGAGGAAAACTCTCCCATTTGGGGCAGTCTATTTATTATGGAGTTTTTCCTTATATTAAGTAGAAATATGCCTCTTTGCAACATTTCCCTATTGTCTCTAGCCTTTTCCTCCCAGAGCAAGAAGGATAAGTCTAATCTTCCATCCTTGAGACACAGGCCATTCACTTGATACCTCTGAGAGAGTTATGAAGTCCCTTCTAAATCCTTCTTTCCCCACACTAAAAAGCTTCAGTTCCTTTACCTGATATCCAGAAGGCCCAATCTCCAAATTTCTTACCAATCATGAAGCATCAAAAGAGGAATAGTAAGCTTTTTAATCTTGATTGGGGCCCATCCTAATTCTATGGAAACATCCTGAGATCTGAAAGGGAAGGAAAATAATTTTAGATACACATTTCCATCTGAAAAGAAAGTGAAGTGGAAAGCATGGAAGGGAACCCCACCCTCTCAATACTGGATCCTTTCTGACAGAAAAAATCCTTGGGTTTCCAACAGGGATAAAGGAATAAATGGTCTGGGGAATTTTTTTTTTTTGCCTTTTCTCCAGGAAAGTGTTTGGCTATAAAGCCTGTCTTTAATTCTGATTATTTTTTTTCTTTTAGCTTTATCAGTGTACAAAGCATCCATCTGCCTCAGACCATTAAAATTCATCAAAAAGAAAAATTAATAGTTAAGAATAAATCTCAGCTATTAATTGAAAAAGTGATGTTTCGGGAACAGGTAGTATTTTTTTGTGGAAAGTCATTTTCTTTTTTCTACCACAAGGACCAGACACAAGGTGGAGCTCCAGGGAGCCTCTTGAATGGGCCCTATTTGGAGCAAAGAGTATATGCCTACACTTTCAAGCAACAACATCTAGCTCAGAGTTACCCAAACAGTGGGAAATCAAAAGGAATCTCAAAGTTTTAAGTCACTTACCTACAGTAGTGATGGTAATCAAAGAGAAATGGGATTCTTGGACTGTGAAACAGAATTAGAGTATGATCTTTCCTCTCTGGAAGGATTCTGTTGGAATCTCCTATTTTCTACCTAGGGATAAATTGAAATGTCCTTCAGTCAGTGAACAATCTAAGGGACACCTTGATATAGTAACAAGAGTCAGGTTTGGATTAGAAATCCCATCTCTAACATTTAGTACTTTGTAACAAATCAGACTGCAAATAGAATGCATATTTGTGCTGGGCAAGACACAAATTTAGATGAGATATGGCATCTGTTCTCAGGAAATTTATGTTGGAAGAGGAGGAGAGACTGATGTAGATAACCATAATGTCCAATATTAATTAATAAGCTCATTGGAGACTGCCAGACTGGAGGTAGAAAGGTTCATCTTTGTGAGTTCAAATCTGGCCTCAGCATTTACTACGTAGGTGACCCCGGGCAAGTCCCTTAACCTTGTTTGCCTCAATTTCCTCAGCTGTAAAATGAGCTAGAGAAGGAAATGGTAAACCATTTCAGTATCTTTGCCAAGAAAACCTCAAATTGGGTGACAAAGAGTCCAATGTGACTAAATGACCGAACAACAACAAAGCTTTCTACTGGTATTCTAGTATGTGGAACTAAGAAAGTCACCCCTTCAATACCATTAAAAATGAATAATAAATAATATAAATAAATAAATAATGATAAAAATAAGATGTTTAGTTCATCACAGGCCAAAGTGGTCATCTATTTCCACATCTCAAGATATAATAAGCAAGAGTGAAACATCCCCAAAGAAGATAATTTGCTGTTATCACGACAAAATCATAATATCCCAAATTCATCAGGGAAGCAGTGTAGTTTAGAGGAAAGAGCATTTGATTTGTAGCCAAAAGACCAAATCCTAATCGTACTTCAAACACTACTGGTATGACCTTAGACAAAGTCACCTAACCTCTCTGGATCTTCTGCTTACATGACATCTTAGCTCTAGATCTATGATAGTGATAGCTTTCCCCATTTCATGTATCCAAATCCCACCCATCCTGTGAAGCCCAGATTATCTTACTTCTCTAGGAAGACATCTTTGAAAATTCCAGATGATAGTAGTTTCCATAATCTGGAATACTACTCTATAATCTTATAGCACTTAGTGTTAGTGTCTTAAAGTTAGCACACATCACATAGTGCCTTGTGACATCTCATGTATGATTACTTAACTCTGGCATTTTAACTATTCATATATTTCTGTCTTGTTTTCCCAACTAAACTGGAAGCCCCTTAAGGGCCAAGACTATGATTAATACTTTTTTTTGTATCTCTACTCAATGCCTCACGTAAAATTATTCTCATGGTAGACACTGAATAAATACTTTGGAAATAGTTCCAATGTTTCTGTGTCAAACAGCTGGATTTCTATTCTAAACTGCACTATGACCATGACAAGAAGGTCTAATTCATACCATCTTCTGAAAACAGGAAAACAAATTTGTTACTTAGTGGATGTGGCCAAAAATGGCCTTTTCAAACAACAACAACAAGCATAGTCTGGTATGAAATTCCATTCTCAGACTGTTCAAAGGACATTTATATCATACCTGTATTCTTTAGCACATAAAATCCTGAACACCTGATTTCTCAAGTATGTCTATAAATGATCATCATGGAGTACCTCCGCTGAAAAGACTTAGGTAGTTCAAAATGGCACTGCATCAAAGGATGAATGTTGCTGAGAGGCAAGCTGGCAAGACACAAGATATGCCTTCTTAAAATGACAAATGGTATGAAATTGTGCAGTTGTGAGACTGGACAAAGAGAGGAACCAGATTATACAAAATTGAGGCTTCCGTCAAAAGTGAGCTCTCTCATCTGATAAATGGTGCTATGTTTTGCCTTAGTTACAAACTGATGTAAACAAGGAACATAACAAACATGCTAGGCTCACATGCAGGAGCTCACATGGAGCTCCCAGCCACTTCCTTCCTCATCTGCTCTAAGAGCTGGCTCTGCCAAAGGAACGGACTCATCACAAAACTTGCCTGGAGAGCTCTTGGATTGTTTAGATCTTTTTGCAACTAGCTATAATATCTCTTCTGTGTGTAATCACATTCTGCTATGTGGTTTGGTGGCCTCTGAGACTGACAGATAGTCAAGATTTATATAGATTTACAAACCACCTTCTATACATTACCTCATCTGGCTCCTAAAAAACAACTGTTCAAGAGAAGTTCTATGGCCTCCTCTTCCTTCCTCTTTGGCTCCCCTGCTCTGTTACATGGTTGCTTTCTTCTGCCCCCACCTCGGGATCCCCGCCAAACTCGCTTCGCCATGGAGGATTACCTTAAGCTGGACCAACAGAAACTGCAGGCGCTGAAGGACATGGCCAACCGGCTGCGCATCAGCTCCATCCAAGCCACCACAGTGGCCAGCTCGGGTCACCCCACATCATGTTGCAGTGCAGCAGAGATCATGGCAGTCCTTTTCTTCCACACCATGAAGTACAACCCAGGATCCCAGGGACCCCAGCAATGACCACTTCGTGCTCTCCAAGGGTCATGCAGCTCCCATCCTCTATGCGGTCTGGCTGAGGCTGACTTCCTGCCAGAGGCTAAGCTGTTGAACTTGAACTCCATCCTGGATGGCCACCCAGTCCCTAAAAAAGCCTTCACAGACGTGGCTACTGGCTCCCTGGGTCAAGGGCTGGGAGCAGCATGTGGAATGGCCTACACAGGCAAATACTTCGACAAGGTCAGCTACTGTATCTATTGTTTGCTGGGTGATGGGGAGGTGTCTGAAGGCTCTGTGTGGGAAGCCATGGCCTTCACAGGATTCTACAAGTTGGACAACCTGGTTGCCATCTTTGATGTTAACTGGCTGGCACAGAGCAACCCTGCCCCCCTGTAGCACCGTGTCATGATTGTGGATGGACACAGTGTGGAAGAACTATGCAAAGTCCTCAACCAGATCAAGGATAAGCCACTGGCCATCACTGCAAAGACATAAAAGGGCAGAGGAATCTCAGGTGTGGAAGATAAGGAAGCTTGGCATGGGAAGTCCCTTCCCCAAAACATGGCAGAATAGGTCATCGAAGAAATATACAGCCAAATCCAAAGCAAGAAGATTCGAACTACCCTCCCCAAAGAGGATGCCCCGGCCATGAACATCACCAACATCTGCATGCCATCTCCACCGAGTTACAAACTTGGCGAGAAGCTAGCCACCCACAAAGCCTATGGCTTAGCCCTGGCCAAACTGGGGAATGCCAGTGACTGTGTGACTGCCCTGGACAGGGACACCAAGAATTCCACCTTTTCAGAATTCTTTAAGAAAAACATCCCAGTTGCTTCATTAAGTGTTTCATTGCAGAACAGAACATGGAGAGCATTGCCATGGGATGTGCCACACAGGACAGGACGGTGCCTTTCTGTAGCACTTTTGCTGCCTTCTTCAGCAGGGCCTTTGATCAGATCTGTATAGCCGCCATTTCTGAGGGCAACATCAACCTGTGTGGCTCACGCTTCGGGGTGTCCATTGGTGAAGATGGTCCTTCTCAGATGGCCCTTGAAGATCTTGCCATGTTCTGGAGTGTTCCCAATGGCACAGTCTTTTACCCAGGTGACGCTGTGGCCACTGAGAAGGTGGCTGAGTTAGCTGCCAACACAAAGGGCATCTGTTTTATAAGGACCAGTCATTTACAACAACAACGAGAACTTCCAGGTTGGCCAGGCTAAGGTGGTCCTGAAGAGCAAGGATGATCAGGTGACTGTGATTGGCGCTGGAGTGGCCCTCCATGAAGCCTTAGCAGCTGCAGAGCAGGTGAAGAAAGAAAAGATCAACATCCGGGTGCTTGATCCCTTTATAATTAAACCCCTGGATAGGAAGCTTGTCCTTGACAGCGCTCAAGCAACCCATGGCCACCTCATAACTGTGGAAGACCATTAGTATGAGGGGGGCATAGGAGAGGCTGTGGCTGCTGTCGTGGTGGGGGAGCCTGGCATCACCATCACTCGCCTGGCAGTCTCCAACGTCCTGAGAAGCGGGAAGCCAGCAGAACTGCTAAAGATGTTTGGCATTGACAAGGATGCCACTGTTCAGGCTGTCAAGGTGGCCTTGTCTGAGATGCTTGCCTGCGATTCCAGACCAAAACAAGGAGAAAGGAAGAGAGAAAGAAACATTCCTGTATCTTTAGATGCATCGAGTAACTTTTGTTTCTACTGAGGATCAGTTAAAAATAAAAATAATGATTAAAAATGAAAAAAAAAAAAAGTTCTATGACCTGTATTTTACAGCTAAGGATACTAGGGCTCAGGGAAGTTAAAAGATTTGCCCACAACCACAGGTAGTAGGTATCTGAGGCAGGATATAAACCCAGGCTCTTCTCATTCAGATTTTGAACCCAGATTCTTTTGAATCTAGCCTCCTTTCCACTATCCTATCCAGATTATTCCAGAAGAGGTCTACATGGTTTGAGAACTTGAAGATTCTGGTGCTAAATAACCAGGCTTATTTCATACATTTGTGGAACATTTAAAAAAATCCTTATCATGTGCTGAGCACTGGTCTGCCTGGCTACCCTGAATAATTGATACTTCTTGGTTTTACTTTCTACTCTGTATAGATTTGGCTCATTAGACCCATTTCCTAGAGACTGACCTACTTATCAAGTTCTTCCTTACATGATAGGAAGCTAAGTGGCACAGTGGATAAAGTGCTGGGACTGGAGTTAGGAAGACCCAAGTTCAAATTTGACGTCAGATTCTTACTAGCTATGTGACCCTGGGCAAGTCATTTCACCTCTGTCTGCCTCAGAAGCAATACAAAAGTAATACAAGATTACTCTCAAGATCTCTCTTAAGAAATCTGGAATCAATTGTGTGATATGGGAGACGCTGACACAGGATGGCCAAGCACAGCTGCCTTCATCAGAAAAGGTGCTGTGCTCGATGAGCAAAGCACAACTAAAGCAGCCTAAAACAAATGTGAGATGCACAAATCTAGAGAATCCACCCCAAATGTTCTCCTGACCTGCAGTAGAGCCTTCTGAGCTCAGGTGGGTCTGAGCAGCCACAGCCAGACACATGGTCACTTGACTCTAGCAGAGTGCTGTCGTTTTGGTCTTCTTGGAGAACAGAGGACAACAACCAGACAGCCTCCGCGTTCTCAACTATAAAATAAGGACAAGCCTTTCTGTAAGGATCAAGCGGGGCATTTGTGAAGCACTTAGCGTTGTGCTTGGCACTCAGCAGGGTCTCATCAGATGCCCCCTGCCTTCCCATTCTCTCCTCCTCCAAGTGCTTTCCTCCCTCATCTTATGGAACACAACAGTGCTCACTCTAACTAAAAGTTACATGGGTGCTCGTTATGGGTATGGCATTTGAAGCTCTGCCATGCCCCTTGAACTTGCTGACGTAGCAAGAAGGGATGGGGCAAGGGGAAGCCAAAGCCAAGCTAGAGCGCGTGTGGTGGCTGTAAGGGTGGTGGCAGCGGTGGCGGCAGCAGCGCCTCAATTTCTGCTAAGGACTCCTGCTGAGGACTGCCAGGGACAGGAACTGCTGGGAGGCTGGAGCTGCTGGGAGCACGCTCTGTGGACGCTGAGCAGTTGCCCTGAGTGGGGAGAGGAGGACCTTTGCCTGAGGGAGCCTGCTCTGCTTTGAAGGTTTGAGAATATGAGTGTTTACTACATTAACTACATGTGCCAACTTCGTAACTGCTGTGATGGCTTTGACTTTCTGGTTTTGGGACTCAGTTTTCTGGTATCTGAATAAGTGCTCTAGCTTTATTCCCCATGCAGAGAGCCTGGTCTATTTTGTGGTTAATAACCATTTCAGCATATTTATAGTTACCGTGGGCATTGGGAATACTGCACTGCTGATACACTGCTCCAGAGCCCCTGGCCTGCAGATGGCAGGGCGACCATCGAGGATGGCTCTCTTGGGTGGAGGTCACTGATCCCATTTGCTCCTCAGCTGCCTCATCTGTAAAAATGAAACAATGGTGCCTGTAGTGACTACTTCACAGAACTATTGTGAGAATTACATCATCTATGTGAGACACGTTAAAAAACCTCAATGCACCAGACCATTATCATTAAGCATCTGTAACACAGAAGCATATGCATATGTAAGTGCATGAGAGAGGTAAAAATCAAATGCAATGTGAAATCTAAGGAAGGGACAAATTATCTCTAAACAGGAGGATCAAGGAAGGATGAAAATGAGAAAGAATTGGGGGAAAAGCTACTACCTTCCATACTTTTTTCTTTTCTCAATTATTGATTCCTCATCTTCCCAAGAGAAGATAAAGGCTTACTTTGAGTTTCATCATGGCTATTCCCTAATCTCCCAGTGAATATTTACTTCTGGGCAACTAAGTGGTACAGTGAATAAGTGGTGCTGGTCCTGGAGTCAGAAGGACCTGAGTTCAAATCCAGCCTCAGACTAACTTTATGATCCTGGGCAAGTCACCTAATCCTGTTTGCCTCAGTTGCTTCAACTCTAAATTAGAGAAGGAAATGACAAACCACTCCAGTATCTTTGCCAAGAAAACCCCAGATGGAGTCAGACACAACTGGAGTGACTGAGCCACAAGAAGAACTGATCTCTGGGTCTAACGAAGACATAGAAACATGATAACATGTTGAGTGATAAGATGACAGTCTGGAGGGGTAGTGATCGCAGATTCAGAGGCAGAATCGACCATACGACCCAATTCTCTCATTTTACAGGTTAAGAAACTGAGGCCCAGAGAGATTCAGATGACTTGCCCACAGTTTCAAAGGGTGAGCCAATGGCCTGAAAATAAATGATGTCATAGAAAGCAAACTAGACTGACAAGAACTAGCTGTGGCTGCTTGAATAAGGGAACTTAACTGTATGCCTTTGATTGCTGATCTATAAACTGATAGAGTGACTAAATTATTTTAAGATACTTTCCTTTTCTAACAGCATATAAATCTATGAAAGATGGAATGCTAGCATGGATAAACGTTAAGCCAATCAGTCAATAAGCATTTATGAAGCACCTACTATATGCCAGTCACTATGCTAAGGATACAAAGACTGAAGCAGTCAATGAGTTTATAAGTCTACTGGAAAGAAAAGTACACATATAACTATGTAAAGAATAAATACAGAGAGAGTAAGTACAAATAATACTAAGTAATTTAATAAAAAATAGTTTCAAAGAAAAGCCTCTGGCAATAAGTGGGAATCAAGAAAGGTTTAATGTAGAAGGTGGGGAATAAATTTCATCTTGAAAGAAGAGGGGGATTCCATGAAGTAGAGGTGAAGAGGAAATGAATTCCAGGCATTTACAATTTCTAATGAAAAGGCAAAGTAACGAGGTGGAAAAACAGAATACGTGAGGAACAGAGAGAAGACCACTTTAGATTGTTTACAGAATGACAAAGAGGAAGAAATTTTCAAGGAAGCTGGAAAGATCAGGGTCCGGATTATGAAAGATTTCAAAAACTAAACAGAGGAATTGATATTTCGTCCCAGAGGCAATAAGGAGACTGGAGTTTAAGTAAGAGAATGATGTGGTCTGGGCTGCTCTTAAGGAAAATCACTTTAGTAACTGTGTGAAGGGTGGACTGAAATGGGGAGAGACTTGAGACAAGACTAGGCAGTAACTGAAATAATCTCTGAGAGAGGAGATGAGGTTCTGACTTAATTTGGCAGTTTTGAGTACAGAAAAGGTCAGATGCAAGAGTTGTGGTTTTGATATAGAATTAACAAGATATGGCAACCAATCGGATATGTTGGATGAGGGAAAATAAGGAGTTGGGGATAATGCCAAGGTTCCAAACCTGGGAGACCAAAAGAATGGTGGTGCCTTTGAAAGAAATAGGGAAGTGTGATAGAAGTATGGCTTTATAGGGAAATATGATGAGGTCTGTTTTAGACAGTTTGAAACAAATATCCAGTAGGCAACTGGTACAGAGGAGCAAAGCTCAGTAGCAAGACAGGGTCCAGATACATAGATCTATTAGTCACATGCATAACTAAACCCATGAACAATGATTAAGTGAAGAAGGAGGAGGAGGAGGGAGGGAGGTAGAGGGAGAGGGGGAGAGGGAGAGGAAGAGGGAGAGGGAGAGGGAGAGGGAGAGGGAGAGGGAGAGGGAGAGGGAGAGGAGAGGGGGGAGAGAGAGAGAGAGAGAGAGAGAGAGAGAGAGAGAGAGAGAGAGAATGACAATGGGAAGGGAGAAACAGTCCAGGACCAAGTGCCCAAGCCACAGTTAGATGGCATAATACATAATATGAATGATGAGGCAGCAGAGGGGACTGAGAAAAAGTACTCTGGTAAAGGGGGAACCAGATGAGATCTGTATCACAGAAAGACAGAAACAAGAGACTATCCAGGAGATGATGGTCAACTGTGCAAAATATACCATGTACATTAGATTAAAAAACAACAACAACAACAAACCATCAGATTTAGCAATTAAAAGATCACTAGTAACTTTACAGAGAACCGTTTCAGTCAGCGATCAGGTAAGAAGCCAGATTGCAAAGGGTTAAGAAGATAGGTAATAAATGCAGACTTTTTTCCCCCTAAGTACTGAACCTTGGGTGTAGCTGTTGTTGTTGTTGGTTTTTAAATCATTTTCAGAAGCAATGGCAAGAATGGCAATACTTAATGAGGGAAAAAAAATAACCTAGCAAATTTAATTGCCTACAAATTCAATATGGATCCAAAACATACTACTGCTGCTGAAAAATCTAATGCTATCTTAAATTGCATTAATAGAAATGTGGTATCCAGTTCAAGAAGGGGAAAGTGTTACAAACTCACTCTACTTTGTACTGTCCAGACCACACCCGGAGGACTGTATTCAATTTTGAATCCTGCATTTTAAAAAATATTGAGAAAACACTGAGAAAAACCAGTGAATTTCTGATGGAGAACTGAGGTATTATTGGGTAAAATGAAGTGGGAATGTTTAACCCACTTTTTAAAACGCTCCCAGGGAAAACATTAATATGTCCTCTTTTTCCCTTTTGTTTCCTGCCATTCAGCACCCCAAATCTGTTATACTTTTAACTCCCTACCTCTTTCTCCCCAGTCATCAAGAGAAAGATCCCCTCTCCATGCTAGGGCCACCACCTTTGACAGAAAGGTCCTATTGTCAATCCAAATATTCAAATATGAATCAACCAAGAGTTATTGGGCAAAGCCTTTCACTTGCCAACACACCCAGCTGGGTGGTCAAAGTTGGAGATATTTGCTGCTTAAAAGAAAGTAAGTATGCCTACTGAGGAAAAACTAGGTGAACAGTACTATTTATCAGTCTTCCTACCCCTCCCTATACCCCCATTCTTTCTCCAGAGATATACAGCAGAATATCCATATATGTGGCCTTACATGGGAAGACCATGAAATGGGGGTGGAAGGAAAAAATATTTCTCTTTGCAAATTTATGGAAAGCAAATATTGTAGCCCTCCTCCCTCATATGGCTATATATATAGCAAAGAATGGATCTGTCTTTTAAGTTAAAAACACTCATTGATTTTATACAAAGTGAGAATGACAGAAACAGAGAAGATACACAAATCTGCTATAATTATCCAGCATCACTGAAGGCAGCTGGAGCCAAATCTTCCATGTTAGTCACAACTGCAAAGGATTGTGTGCCATGTCATATACTCAATACTTATTATTAATAATAACTAGACAATATATCCATCTATCTCCCAGGAATCCAAAGTCCCACCTATGTCAGTTCTTGGTCTCATCCCCTAGTTTCTAGTAGGGCAATCAGGTCCATTTTTGTGCTAAGCCTTCACTCACAATTCCCCCCTCAAATATGAGCATGTCATTTATTGTTAATGAGGCCAATGTTGGACATGGGTTCAATTTCCATTTTTTTTTTATTTGAAAGAGAATTTTATTATCAGTACAGTTGAAAATGACAATGCACAAAAGCACAAGAGGCTATTGTCCTGGAGGTTCTCACTTCCCTCCCACTCGGAATGCCAGGGAGAAAACAGTTGAAGAAAACATGCAATCACAAACAATGATCAACTCTAAAGACAAGAGGTTTGGTCCAAAAGAACCCAACATAATTAATCCAATGACTGTGAACAGCTTCGCTGAGTAAGATTAAGATATTGCAATCATAGTGTTTCATTGGGCTTCCCCCTTCAGTGCACCAGGGGGGCCTGCTTGAGAGACATAAGGACCGAGCGCATGCGGGACGCATCCTTGGCCTGCTTGCTAGACTTGGGGTTAAAGTCACACAGCCGAGCCACGCGTTCCCACTCTATGCCAGAAGTCTCTTCAACATCATTTACAAAAGCTTCTTCAGCTGCCCTGTTATTTACTTTTGTTTTCTGTAGCTGTTCATCTTGCCTTGCATACCATTCTTCCAACTCTTTTATTGCTTTTTCTTTCCATTCTGCTTCCTGCTTTTGAGAATTAGCATCAAGGACTTCCAGACGTTTCATTTGTTCTTCTCTCCATTTACGGATACTCTCTGGTTCTGACTGTAATCGATCCACTCGTGAAATAGCTGCGTAACTATCGGTTGGACCATTACTCTCCTGGTAGTATTCTCCATTCATCACTCCATCAATAGCATCCGGGCCCCCAGGGGGCTCTCCTTGCAGGGAGGCGGGAACACTGCCGCTGTCGAGGATGCTGAAGCCCTCGTCATTCTCGATGCCCGCGATCTCGTTCTCCTGCTGGGCTAGGAAGGCCACGGCCGGATCTTCCTCGCTGCTCCCGCCGCTCACCACCCCGTTACCCACTGCAGGACCCCCCCAGGGCAGAGGCCGGAGCGGCGGCCGCACCAAACGGGTTTACCTCAGCCATGGTGCACAGGGCCGGAGCGAGCGGGCAGGGAGCAGGACCGGGGGAGGGAAGGCAGTCAGGGACGGAGGTCAGCGGCCACTATGGTGCTGGTGGTGGTAGTGGGGGCCCTCAATTTCCATTTTAACATTACTCCAATTAACTTCATTCTTTTTCCTGGCCAAAGATCACACCCCAACTCACTTGCTTGTGGATCTTTGATCACAAAGGACTTGTGGGTACATCAGGGGAATGCAGCCACACTACTAGTCTATGCCAACATCCTCACCATCCTTTGTCTCTTTATCTCCATTTCACCTTACATTCAGACCAACCTCTTTCAAGGTCACAAAGGAACTCTTCATAGCTTAATCCAATTAACTTTTCTCAGCCCTCTACTCCTGCACCTCTCTGATTCATTGGACACTTTCAGTCAAAACCACCTTCTTAAAAATCTCCCTTCCTTTAACTTTCTCTGACACGGTGCCCATCTGGTCTTTTTTTTTTTTCTCCTGCTACTCTCTTGATTCTACTTTTGTCTCCTACACTGAAACTGTAGTTCTATCCTAACCATCTTCATTCTGTACTCTCACAAATTCACATGTAATCCCCAAGCTGATGATTCCTGAATTTGCATTTTCATTTCATCTGAGGGTGTCATTCCACATATCCAAATGGTCTTCTGGATGCCTCTATTTGGATATCCATGTAAAATTCAATACGTCTCAAGACAAATTCAGTTCCTTCCCCCCCCAAATCAACTGTTTCTGTTTTCTTTCAATGTTCACAACACTGGAGTCATACTGAATCCCTCCTTCTCTGTTGGTGAGGCAGCCATGGCAAGAGTGGAGGGGAAAGGGAGAATCTCATCTTTGACCTGTACTGGCTATGAGACCCTGGATAAATCATAAACTTTCAGTATAAATCAATCCATGATTTGTAGCAATTGCTAATATGTGAGGTATAAACACACTGAAAATTTTTAAATCTGTTCTCTAAGCTTACTGTAGTCCAGCTCTGACCTCTCTCTAACATATTTTTCCAAAGCAGGAAATTCAATGCCTCTGTTGTATTATTCTCATACTACTGCATTAAGAATCTAAAATAGCCCCCAATCTCCTCGTGACTTGTATCCAACCTGTTCAGGGTGACATTAATAAACTCATGTCCCACTATATGAACTTTTTTTCCCTCCTCAGGACAGTGTCCTTAGGATACTTCCTTCTCATTCTTTCCTCTCCACCTATTCCTCTGGCTTTAGTGTTTTCCCCCACTCTCGGTTTATCTAAATCCAACCTATTCTTCAAAGGTCAATGCTTACTTCTGAACTTTTTCAACATTATCGCCTGTCCATCTAGCATCTGATTATCTACCCTTTGTCTTCTCTAT
This sequence comes from Gymnobelideus leadbeateri, assembly GCA_011680675.1. Lineage (NCBI taxonomy): Eukaryota > Metazoa > Chordata > Mammalia > Diprotodontia > Petauridae > Gymnobelideus > Gymnobelideus leadbeateri. Next base: position 247,507 of record WOXC01003627.1, on the reverse strand, counting down.
GAATGTGGTTAGAACTTGGTCTGTGCTGTCTCTTTATCTGACACTCAGAACTTAATGGACCCAGGCATATAAGTATTCAAGAAATAATACTAATTTGAAAACCCATTCTAAGTATATGGTTCACTGATGCCATCTTTGTATTATCAGCGAGCACACGTCTGGAGAGTAAGATTGAATAGGACAAGCATTGTCCCGGGGCAGTTAGACGTCATAATGAATAGAGTGGACTTGGAAGACTTGAGTTCAAATCTTCCTTCCGATACCCGATAGTTTTGTGACTGTGAGCAAGCTCCTTATCTTCCCTTTACCTCAGTTTCTTCATCTGTAAAATGCAGGTAACAATAGCTCCCACGTCCCCGGTTATTCTGAGGATCAAATGAGAGGAAATACGTAAACTGTTTTGCAAATCTTAAAGAACTAAATCAATATTACCTCCCTGTATTAGCTGTCACTGATCTACTGGCTACCTTTTAGAGTTCGAAAAGTGCTATATTTATCAGATGCAATTGACAAGTACACTATATTCTAATAAGCTTTACTTTCTAAGATTCCCATTTGATTAGCTGGTTTTTATAAATAAATAAAAGAACCTGATTTTTGTTTTGTTTCTTTTTTTGGTAGGACATAGTGAGGCCAGGCATCTCCAAACCCTACTAAGTGGGATGTAAACTTTAGAAGGTTAAAAAGCCTTGCCCTTCTTCTGGAAATCTGAAGATAGATTTGAGGTTAGAATGTGGGTTAAGCTCTTTCCAGCACGTGAAGCCTTTATTGTGGTTATTGTGAGCCAGGCAGTGAAACTGCAAAAGCTCCTGGACTCTTAATTCCTTGAGCACCTGAAGATTTAATTCTCCCAAATAAGAGATTCCCATGATGGAGTCTCAAGATGACTGCATGTGACATGGGCATGACAGAGTGTGGGTTGGGAAGGATCCCTGGCACCTTCAGGTCATTTCCTACCACACTTGTCTTTACTTGCTTTGGAATTTTTCTGTCCTCAATTTTCTGCTATTATCATTATTGCCATAGCTGTACATTTATCCAGAAATGTCTCTCAATAGGTCTCGTCTCCCTAATCCACACAGTCCAGGTTCTTCAACTAAAAAAAGACTAAGAAGAATTGTTTCTTATAAGGCACAGACGGACTTCATATTTACCTGGAGAGGCTCATACGAACTGATGCTGAGTGAGAAGAGTAGAGCCAGAGAAATCTGTATACAATCACAGACACAACATATGGGTGATGACCAACTATGACAGACTGGACTCTTCTCAGCAATGCAGTAATATAAGTCAATCCCAAAAGACTCATGAAGGAGAGAAATATCTACATCCAGAGAAAGAACTAGGAAGAAGTGAGTTTGAATCCAGAGTGAAGCAAACTACCTGATCTTTTTCTTTTTCGGTTTTGTTTCCTGTTTCCCATTGTTCATTCCATCTGATACAATCCTCTTTATAACCTGACTAATCTCTAATGTGAAAGTATTTGCAGATTGTATGCCGTCATGGGGGAGGGGAAGGGGAGGAAGGGAGAAAAAATTTGAAACTCAAGGAATTGTGTAATTGAATCTTGTAAACTAAAACTAAATAAACAAATTAATAAAGACCAAAAAAATTGTTTCTTTAGGAAAGAGTTCTGCCATTCTTACTTTGTGAAAAGAATTTGTGAAAACATAACCAGACAATGTATGAAACTAAGCCGCCTACTTTCTAAGTTCTGTGGTTCTATGAAGATGCACAACAAACTCATATGTAAAAGCTAGAAACCTCTTTTTCCTCCTCACTATTGCCCTATACCCTCGTCAGAAAACATCTTAACAACGTTAAGCCCCAGTATATAAATTTTAGGAAGATCATTAGCTAGCCAGAACATGAACAAATGAGGGCAACTAGAATGGGGTGAGAATTGGAGATCACATCATACACGTGTCAAACAGTAAAATACAGGGACACTACACTTAGACCAAAAATATAAACTACTTAGGCAGTTCATGTTTTTCCCTTTGTATTCCCAGCATCTAGCACAGCATGAGGCACTTGGTGCTAAATAAATAGGTATTCACTGAAACTTAGCCTGGTGAAGAGATAAGATAGTGAATACATGAAAGTTATCCTTAAATATTGGAAAACCTGTTCTGTAGGAGAGGAAATAGCTTTTCTCTGATGCTTGCTACCTCGGTGACATTGCCCATGTCACTTAAATTATCTGAATCTCAGTTTTCCCATCTCTAAAATATACTAAATAGCCTCTGACGTACTTTCCAGCCCTAGAACTATAATCTGATCACTTATTCTGCCTGGTCCAAGAGGGCAGGACTTGAAGCAAAATACGAAAACTTAAAGGGAGGCAGTTTGGGGCTCTCTAAAAAAGAGAAGCTTCCAAAAGTTAAAGTTGCCTCAAACTGGAATTGGCTCCCTTAAGCGTCATTTGGGTTTTCAAGCAGAGCATGGATGAAAAGTTTGTTTGGTACATTGTAGCGGGTCTTCCCAAAGCAAAGGACCTTTCCTGTCACTTCCAACTTTGATACTCTGTGATTCTGTAAGATGTTCACCTGGGCCCTCTGTGTTAGGTGTCTGACCAGTACTGGCACATCCCAGAAAGCTACTTAACTTAGCTTATGCAGTTTTGACAATATACTGAAAGGAAAAAAGAGCACCAACGTCTTTCACCAAGGTCCCAAAACAGACAGCCTGGGAGCGGCAAGAGCTGGACGCCACTATATTATAAGAAGGAAAGCCAATTCAGCAGGGTGATGTGAAAAAAGGCACTGAAGGCAAGGGCAAGATGTTTTTAAATTCATTTTCCATTCTTGCCTTTTTTCTCGCCTGGCTGAGGGTAGCATGTAGGGAAAGGTAAGCTTAACAGAAAGAATGTGGGGGTGGCACTTGCCTTTTCAGTGAAAGTATGATCTATCAAGTGAATAACAAGCTATTGACTTAGAGGACCAAGACCAAGAACAGATTTTTTTAGATTACCCGGTTCAGCCCCATCATTCTGCAGAGACAGGATCATGGTATAGTATTATGATTCCAAATCCAGCAGAGCATGGAGACTCCTCTATGCAATTTTTTTTTCTAAACTGTTCCCCATGGTCTCTAATGCTGGATCCCTTTACACTGCAAAATGAGATCCCTCAATGGTGTCTATAGGCCTATTATCAAGAGTAAGTGCATTTAATTCGGCCTCAGACACTTCTCTCTCTCTCTCTCTCTCTCTCTCTCTCACACACACACACACACACACACACACACACACACACACACACACACTAGCCATGTGACCTTGGGCAAGTCACTTAACCTCAAACTGCCCTACCTTCCACCCTCCAAAAATAAAAAAAAGAATAAGTGTATTTAATTTTCTTTAAAAAGTATAAATACTATTCTTAGCTCATATAAAACAGGATGTAGGTAGGTTTTGCTGACTACTGATAAATACAGTATAGCTTGAGAACTGCTCAAGACCTCCTTCACATTGCCCAAAATTCTACTACAAGAGATTTGTTCTTTTGGGTCAGAGAATTAAAGCCACAACTAGTATGAAGGGGATGGCTTTGTGCCACAGTACTGACATGAGGCCATCTCCCTTCCCGGCTTGGAGGAGCTCCCTTGGAATCCATTCTATGCCTTATCTCATAGTCTTCCCAAGTAGTCCTTTGAATAAATCCTAAAGAGTCGGTCAGTCAATAAAGTCAAGAAATCAGCAAACATTTACTAAGAGCCTACTATGTATCAGACATTTTGCTAAGGGCTAGGAATACAAAAAAAGGAAAAACACAGTCATTACTCTCAAGGACTCACCAGTCTAATGGGGGAGAAAACAGGATAAATTGGGAATCATCAAAAGAGGGAATGCACTTCCTACCTAAGCATCATAGGGTCAAGAGTCAGAAATCCCCTACCCACTAGGACAATTTATTGCCAGCCTCAGATTGTTCTCTGGACTGCTTGCACCAATGTGGTTTTATTCTAGGTGAAGATATCCCCATTACATATGAGGACGTGACCTTAGAGACTATCTAGTTCAATGATCTCATTTTTAAAGATGAGTAAACTAAAGACAAGGTTGGTAGAGGTTTTAAATGCTTTCACTAGGCTTAAGCAGGTAGAAAAGTAGAGTCCTTCAAACCCAACTAAGAACTTAATTATTTGTCGTTGGGTTGTTTTTTTTTGTCTCCCTCTCTTTAGAAAACTCATCTGAAAATATAAAGACCTCCTTTCTCAATTATTCCAAGAAAAATACCTTAAACCTTTATCAATCATATCTGGATACATTCACAACTATTTAAAACTCGATCTGGTCTTGGTTTAGGGTGAGACTGGAGATCAAAAACAATCTTTGCCTATTGCAGAGCTGTGTTGAGTTCCAACCTAAAATGTCTGCTGTGGTTACTGAATAGATTGTATTTTCTATTCTTTTAGCCAGCTCAGGATCTATGAATGCCAGAAGCAAAAACCTCACCACCAATTTTTCAGGGGTTTGTTCTGTTTTTTTGGGGGAAGCCCAGAACCCTATTACGTTGGTCCTGATCCTCGGTCCTCTAGGAGCCTTGAGCTTTTCTTACCCATAATCAATGAGCTCCCATTATCTCCTTTGTTTTGTTGTTGTCTCAAGATGTTTCTTGGTCCAAGCAGGCAACAGGACACTGCTGAGTTCTTGTGAAAGCTTCCTGGAGCAGAAAGCTCTGGGTTCTTGCCCTCAAATGACCTGACTCATTTTCATAACCTTCAGCCACTTTCATTACTTCTGCACTGTTGATTTGGGCAGGGTGAAGAGAAAGTAAAACCAGCTTCTGTATTGTCCATATCTCAAGCCAGACAGACCAATGATCTGAAATGCACTGTCTTCTACAGTACAGTTCATAGTTTCCTAGTAATTCATAGTTCTCAGTGGCCCTAAGTATCTCAATAGTCCCATATTACCCCAAAGTCTTGTGGGCCTATTTCACATGTTTAGCTCTTGCAGAAAAAAGTTAAACTATTACTTATTAAGTAAATACCCTCTATTCCCCTTGATATCAATAGAAACTATGCTACATCCAAGTGGAGTTCTGACATCTGGCTCAAGCTTAAACTACACCATCTTTCTAGCCTACATTTGCCTTCACCAAGGCCCCAGTCTTGACAAAAAATTGAAAATGAAGGGTTGGCTAGGTGGTGCAGTGAATAAGAGCTCCGGCCCAGGAGTTGGGATGACCCTGGATTGGTCCCAGCCTCAGAAAATGAGCACCCACACACAAATAATGACTGGCCGTGTAACCTTGAGCAAGTGACTTAACCCCAAATACTTTATATAAAAAAAAAAAAAGAAAGAAATTGAAAATAAAATTCTCCTTGTGAGTTTTCTTACTTTGGGAAAAGTCACTAGGTGATGACGCTCATCCACAGGAATCTTTCATTCCTCTTCTAGTCAGTATACTTTTAGAGTGCTGCTGATTAAGCTGAAGGCAGCAGTAGAGTGTTCAATTGTTGGGTTCAGGACTAAGCTCAAAGACCACCTCAGACATGTGCTCACTCTATGACCTCATTCTATTTCCTCATCTGTAAAATGGACAAAGCAACAGTGCTGACCTCACAGGCCCCTGCACTTAAAGTGCTGCACATATGCTAGTCATCATTGCTACAGAATCCAGTGGCTCACAAGCCCCTCAAAGGCAGGGGATGTCGGGTTGTTTGGGTTTTGGTCATCTTGTGCCCAGTTTCTGAAGGTGCCTGACACACAGGAGATTTTACATGAATGTTTGTTGACTGACTGAATCATAATGAATGAAATGAAAAGAATTAAAATTCGACTAATCAGTTGGCCTGAATGACAAATCATCTCACAGCTAGAAGAGATGCTACTTCATCATTAAGTCTAACCGAGCTATTGTTAGCTGGTGCACATGTAGCAGCTCCTCACCCCCTAAAAAGGTGTCTAATCTCTTTAAGAATCTCCATGTGTGGGGGCAGAGCCAAGATGGCAGTGTGGAAGTGGGAAAACTCTGTGAGCTCCCTCCACAACCACCTCAAATACCTAAAAAATATGACTCTAAACAAACTTTAGAGCTACAGAACCCACAGAGTGGCAGAAAGAAACTAATCTCCCACTGAAGGCAGCCCAGGAGGAGGACAGGAAGGGTTCCACTCAGCACCCTGGGAGCAGAGCCCAGACCCACGGGAGCCTGAGGCTTTAGCCCCAGGGGGGCCCCAACCAGCAGCAGCTGGAGTGGACTTCAGGAAAGCGGATCACCAGCAGCTGTGCCGGTTTCCAGAAATATCAACCCATAAATACCAAAGACAAAGAAGAGGTCAGTGAAGAACTCTGCTGGAAATAGGGGGGAGGGAGGGGACAGAGTGCAGTCTGGCCTCAGCCCCCAGAATGAAAAGTGGCTGAGGTACTGTGGCCATGTAGCTGCCTCCACGAGCCTGATTCAGAGCTCCTAGCCTGCGGACCACAGGGGGACCAGGAGACCATTTGGGGGCGGAGGAGGAAGGTGGAAATCACTCTTGTCTCTACCTGCCTTGACCTAGAGGTCCTGGGGTGTGTGGACAGTGAGCCAAAGCTTGTGGGGGGCTACAGAGAGGGCACATAACAAATACCTCCAGCAGCTGCAAAAACCCCAGAAATTTGGGATGAAGCTCTCCTCCCTGGAAGCAGAGTTCTACTGTGGCAAATAAAATCCTCTGTCGGCAGGAAGCCTTTCCCTATCCCTCTTAGTTACAGTGCTTTCCCTCTGTTGATTATTTTCTATTTTCTCTATCTAGTTTGCTGTACTAGTTGTCTGCATGTTGACTCTCCCATTAGACTGCGAACTCTTAGGGCAGGAACTGTCTTTTGCCTTTCTTTGTATTCTCAGCCCTTAGGACAGAGCCTGATACACAGTAGGTGTTTAATAAATGCTTACTGACTTGTCTATTCACGTCCCTAGTGTTTGGCAGTGTTTTGCACAAACCAGGGGCTTAATAAATATTTAAATGGTTTGTGACAGTTGCTGCAGTCTTTTTCTTTTTTTTAACAAAGCAATGAAACAAAGCCCCACTATGATGAAGCCTATCCCTAATGTTAAAAGCAGAATTTCGAGAAGCAAAAACTAAGCTGCTACTAAGTAACATATCCTGTAGGAAAATAAACCCAGCTCCCAGCGATAGGAGCTCCTGAAGGAGCCACGCATGTCACTTACTAGATTGCTAAACAATTAATCGTTTGCAACTGAGGAGCAACTTCAGCCAGGGAACATCTACCAAACCAGATCGCTGCCTATACAGTGTAGTCCCTAGGTCTACCATATTTAGCCTCAGCGATCCTACCTCTTGGTATATTTTAATAACTGAGCCTAGAGCTACACCTCCAGACAGGAGTTTACAAATGTATTGCAGAAGCTTTACAGCGCTCCTCCCACAGGTGGGAAGGAAAAAAAAGGAATGAAATAATTTTTCATCAAATCTGCACTCTCAGTTTAGAGGAAAAACCCTTCTCCCCGCCTCCCCATCATTACTCGGAGCAGAAAAGGTTCCTTATACTTTCCCCCGGAGCTTTACAAATTCGGGCAGTGCTCAACGCACCCCCCCCCCGCCCCCACTACAGCTGTGAAGTACTGTGTGCGCCGGGCCCTGGTCCAGGGGATGGGATGGACCGTCAGTGTCCCAATCGCTCTTACCTGGGGACGCAGCTGGGACTAGAGCCGTCGATCTCCCAGGTGGCGAACAGGTTCATGGGCACAGGCGTGTTCAGGGTGCCGGGCCCCGCGGGGAAGCTGAGCCTGCCTTTCTCCGCCATGGTGCAAGCCGGCCAGATTCTGAGGGCCAAGCCCCTGTCCCGGCTGCAGCTTATCCCCCGAGCTTGGGGGCGGGGGTGGGAAGGACGGTACGCTGGCGAGGCCCTCGCTCGGCGCGGCCCGGCCCGGGTCGGGGCTTACGAGAGAGAGAGAGAGAACTCGGGCAACACTCCCGAGGCTGCGGAGGGACCCAGGCTGGAGACTACAGTCCGAAGCGGGGGTGGGGGATGGGGGGGGCAAGGAGGTTTACATAGCTATGGCTGGCCGCGGGTCGGGAGAGGGGAAAGGCACTTGGACCCCACACAGCTGGGGCGAGAAAGTAGTGGCCGCTCGGCGCGCGCTCGCCCGCTCAGTCACAGCAGAGACCGAGCAGCGAGAAGGACTAACCAGCGGTCGAGACTCCAAGCCCCGCCCCACTAGCTACTCCAGAGCCATAAGCAGGACCGAACACCAGCGCCTGCGCACTCCAGCTAGACAGAGGAAAAAAGACTACCCACTAGGCAGTAAGCAATCCCCTCCAAGCTCCTCCGTTGCTTGGTAGACGCCCCGGCGTCGACCCGATTGGCTGAGTCCATTTTGAGCTCACGGGTCAACGAACCAATCAAGATCCAAGTTGATCGCTCGCCGGAAATGAGGTAGAGGACCGGTTGTCTTCCTCCCTCTCCTATCCCTCATTCTCAGCAGGCTCCAATAATCCGTCCTTTTTGCTCCGCGCCCCTCCCATCTCGGGCCTTGCCCTAGGCTGCCCGGGCCGGCATCGGCGGCACGCCCTTGCGTAACCCGTGCCCTGGGGAATACTGCACCTGGCGGAGCCGTTTATTTACGATCTACTAAACTCCCTAGTCTTAGACTTAGCGGGAGCGGGGTGGGGTGAGAAAGAGACCCGGAAAGACTTCGGAACTCCAGAGGGTCGGGTCCCAAAAAGTCAGAGAGGGCCTGGGAAGCTTAACTCCTGCTGCTAACGGGGTCAGAGCAGCCCCACCCCGAGGGAGCCGCTTGGATCACCAAACAGCTCCAAAGCAGCTGGAGAGGGAGTAATCTATTTAAATGTAATATAATTAAGTGATCTTATGTTAGAAAGAGAAATTTTATATGCCATCAGTGAAAAGAAAAGAAATCCCCAACATCAAATGGAATCACAGATACTTTATACGAAACATTTAAAAGACAATGGACTCCAGTACTATATAAACTAATTTTTAATTAAATAGAGCTTGAATTTTTACCAATTTACTCCTCTGATAGAAACGTGGTTTCGATATGTAAACCAGTGAGAGAATAAAGAGAAAGAAATCTTTAGGCCACTAATTTCCCTAATGAATTTGTATGCAAAATTTTTAGATAAAATACGGGAAGGGAAAATCCAGAAGCAATTATTCATTTTGATCCAGTGGGATTTATAGCAGGAATTCATACCTGATCCAATGTTAGGAAAACTATGAGCATGATTAACCATTTCAATAACAAACACAAAGAAAATCGTTAGGATTTATACCACGAATGCATACTTGAGTGATAATTTTGTGTCCTCATTGCCTGTTCTTGTTCCTTCAATTTCTTATTCTTGTCATTGCTATAGCTAACATTTCTTGTATAACACTGAGTAATCGTGGCAATAATGGGCATCCTTGCTTCCCCCCCCATATGATTGGGAAGGCTTCTAGTTTGTCCCCATTACAGAAAATAATTGCTCTCAGTTTGAGATGCCCTTTTAAGGAAAACCTCATTTATTCCTATGCTGTGTAGTGATTTTAATAGGAATGGGTATTATATTTTGTCAAAAGGTTTTTTTAGCATTTGAAATAACGATTTTCTTCGTGTTTCTCATTTAAATATTTTACTTCCTCTTTTGTTAATATTTTCGCAAATATTCATCCATTTCACTTAGATTGTCAGTTTTACTTGCATTTAATTGGCCAAAATAATTCCTAATAGTTTCTTTAACTTCATCTTCATTAGCAGTGAATTCACCCTTTTCATTTTTGAAATTGGTAATTTAGTTTTCCTCTTCTATTTTTAAAATAAAAATTTCCACAAAACCAAATTTTAGTTTTATTAGGTCAATTTTTTTTATTTCAGTTTTTAATTGGGGATTTAAAAAAATTTTTCCCCCTAGCTTTTTTTTTAAGTGGAAGGACCATTTCATTGATCTGCTGTTTCTCTCTTTCATTGATTGTTAACATTTAGAAATATAAGTTTTCTGTTAAGTAGTACTTTGGTTGAATCCTACAAAATGTTGTTTTATTGTCATTATCTCTAATGAAATTATTAATTGTTTCAACAATTTATTCTTTCACAGTTGTTTTAGGATTGCTTAATTTCCAACTAATTTGTAATCAAGCTTCCAAGGCCATTTATTGAACATAATTTTTATTGCATTATCATCTGAAAAGGGTGTATTTAGTATTTCTACTTTTCTGCATTTGCTTGTGAGGTTTTTATATCCTAGTGGTGAGTTTTTGTGATGGTGCCATCTACAGCTGAGAAAAGGTATACTCTTTTCTATTAACATTAAATTTTCTCCACATTTCTATCATATCTAATTTTTCTAAAATTCATCTCCTCTCTTTAACTTCTTTCCTATTTTCTGTTTAGATTTATTTAGTTCTGAGAGGATCCAGCAAAGGAGACTAAGAAAGAACAGCCTGCCAGGTGGGAGGAAAACCAAGAGAAAATGGCTTCTTGAAAAGCTATAGAGGACTGATAAAAGTCCATTAGATCTGTTAATTATGACATCTTTGGTAATGATAGAGCAAAGTTTCAGAGGAATGATGAAGATGGAAGCTGGAGGCAAGGTGTTAAGAAAAGAGAAAATAGAGGCACCTAATTTACAAATGGCTTTTTCAAAGAGTTTAGCCAGAAAGGACAGAAGAGATATGAAGATGATAGTAGGGAAGGAAAGATCAAGTGAGGGTTTTTTGAGGATTGGGGAGACATGTAGGCAGTAGGATAAAGTTCAGTAGATAAAGATTGGAAATAAATGAAAGTAGGTATGACAGAGGTGACAATTTGCTTGAGAAAATGGGATGGAATGGGAACACTTGTTCAGGTAGAGAGGTTAGCCTTGGTAAGGAGTTAGGTCACCTTTTCATGTGAGACTGGGGTGAAGCAGGAGATAGTGGCAGGAGGTTGTGACAGGAAGAAAAGAAGTGCAAGCTCAAAGCATGTGACCTAAATTTTTCCTGTAAACTATAAGGCAAGGTTCTCAGCTGAGAGAGTGGGAGGAGGGAAAACCATCGGAGATATGATAAAGTTTGGATGATCTACTGTGGATAATAGAATGATAAGTTGATAATGCAGGTGCAGTAGGATTGACTGGCAAACATGAAGGACCAGCTGAGGTTGTGTAATAGAAATTTGTAGTGAATCCAGTAAGAATAATTGTGTTATTTTCTCTACCTTAATTAAACAGCAAGAATGTGGGAGTGAAGATTGTAGATGGTGGGAGTTATCCATGGCTGAGACTTGGCAGGCACAATTGGCAATATAAGGAGGTTATGCACTTAAGACCGGAGGACCAACGTATAACCGAACTGGCTCACTTATTCGGTCAAGATGGGGTAAAGAGAAGAGAATGGCTAGTGCAATTCTGATGGCCTGGGGGGAAATGAGGGGTCAAGGATTTTAAGGTCATGGTGAGGAGAAAGAGTATGGTTTGGTAAAGGAGAGGTAGAAAGCCAATAGATTATGGTCAGATAAGATTTCAGAACTCTTGGTGGCAAGATCAAAGGAATGACTACCTCTGTGTATAACTGTTGTGTGGTAGAGGAATGAGTCCATTGAGGAATTGGGGGATTATGGTGTTTGATGGAATACAAATATGTATGTTGAAGTCTTCTAATATGACAGCAGGAGTTGCAGAGGAAAGACTGTGAGCCAGGTGATGACCTCACTGAGGAAGGAATGAGAGTGTCTCCTGGAGGTCTATGGACAACAGTTATCAGAGTCTTGATTTGCTTAGAAATATGGATTGAATAAATCTTAAAGGAAGAGAGGTTATTGAGTGATGGTAGTAGAGGAAGAACCTGAAAATGCCAATGGGGAGCAAGGAGTAATCCTATTCCCCCACCACAACCAGTGAGCCAGGAGTATAAGTGGAACTGCAATCCAGTGTTGGAAATGGTAGCCAGGGCAGATCTATTATCAGGAGAGGCCAGTTGGAACAAAAAAGGAAAAACTTTAGCATGAAATCTTCTTCATTACCTATGTCCAGAGAATACAGTGCTGCTTTGAAAAGAATGGGAATAAGTCAGTGGGGGATGGAGACTGGGGTCTGAACAATACAAGGGAGGATTCAGAATCACTGGGATGGGGTGGGAAGTATGCTAATATTTGAGAAGTGAGGTCAGGTAGGCTGGCTATCAGTGTCCACAAAGAGTACAACCTCAGGAAGAGCTGTCCCAGGAAGTCAGTCAGATGTTTGTGGATGGAAAATTGTGGAAGATTCTTGGTCATGGGGAAGACAAGCTCTAAGAAACTATAGGTGGCTGGAAAGGGTATCTTGAGCACAAGATTATCCACAGTTCTGAAATAGCTATTATTCTTCCCTTTTTCAACTCGAAGATGGATCATCCTAACATACTTCAACCAAAACAATATCAAAACAGATTGAATTTAGAAATATATCAGAATTCAACTATCTGTATTAGGCGAGACATTAAAGAGATGTGCAAAAATATAAATCAATGCCACTCTCATTAAATTTTTCTGTTTTGGAAAGTAGTAATTTTTCATGAAAATGTTATTTGTGTTAAAATGTGATGGATTTATTATTTTAAAATGTTACTAATAAGAAAGATTATCAAGAAAAAGACAGTACTCTAAGTGCTGGGAATATAAAAAGAGGTAATAGATCAAGTACTCCCTGCATTCAGAAAGTTCAATCTAATGGGGGAGACAAAAAAAATACACAAGCTATAGACAGAATAGAAAATTATTAACAGATGGAAGGCACGAGAACTAATTAAATTTATCAATTTATATATATATATATACATATACACACACACACACACACACACACACACACACACACACACACACACACACACACATATATATACATATATATATATGCCACATATAAAAACAACCACTTTGGAGTCCTCAAGTACATTTATCAGAAAACGGAGGTCTTCGACCAAAACATTTGAGAAATGCTGCTCTAAGCATTAGTGAATCAGTTAGGATTTCTTTCCCTGAAAAATGCGAGATTCTATCCGTGGGCCATCTATCACTTAGGTAAGCCCTGATGTCTTGGTGGTGAACTCCCTCTCCAGCTGCTTTGGAGCTGTTTGGTGATCCAAGCGGCTCCCTCGGGGTGGGGCTGCTCTGACCCCGTTAGCAGCAGGAGTTAAGCTTCCCAGGCCCTCTCTGACTTTTTGGGACCCGACCCTCTGGAGTTCCGAAGTCTTTCCGGGTCTCTTTCTCACCCCACCCCGCTCCCGCTAAGTCTAAGACTAGGGAGTTTAGTAGATCGTAAATAAACGGCTCCGCCAGGTGCAGTATTCCCCAGGGCACGGGTTACGCAAGGGCGTGCCGCCGATGCCGGCCCGGGCAGCCTAGGGCAAGGCCCGAGATGGGAGGGGCGCGGAGCAAAAAGGACGGATTATTGGAGCCTGCTGAGAATGAGGGATAGGAGAGGGAGGAAGACAACCGGTCCTCTACCTCATTTCCGGCGAGCGATCAACTTGGATCTTGATTGGTTCGTTGACCCGTGAGCTCAAAATGGACTCAGCCAATCGGGTCGACGCCGGGGCGTCTACCAAGCAACGGAGGAGCTTGGAGGGGATTGCTTACTGCCTAGTGGGTAGTCTTTTTTCCTCTGTCTAGCTGGAGTGCGCAGGCGCTGGTGTTCGGTCCTGCTTATGGCTCTGGAGTAGCTAGTGGGGCGGGGCTGGGAGTCTCGACCGCTGGTTAGTCCTTCTCGCTGCTCGGTCTCTGCTGTGACTGAGCGGGCGAGCGCGCGCCGAGCGGCCACTACTTTCTCGCCCCAGCTGTGTGGGGTCCAAGTGCCTTTCCCCTCTCCCGACCCGCGGCCAGCCATAGCTATGTAAACCTCCTTGCCCCCCCCATCCCCCACCCCCGCTTCGGACTGTAGTCTCCAGCCTGGGTCCCTCCGCAGCCTCGGGAGTGTTGCCCGAGTTCTCTCTCTCTCTCTCTCTCTCTCGTAAGCCCCGACCCGGGCCGGGCCGCGCCGAGCGAGGGCCTCGCCAGCGTACCGTCCTTCCCACCCCCGCCCCCAAGCTCGGGGGATAAGCTGCAGCCGGGACAGGGGCTTGGCCCTCAGAATCTGGCCGGCTCGCACCATGGCGGAGAAAGGCAGGCTCAGCTTCCCCGCGGGGCCCGGCACCCTGAACACGCCTGTGCCCATGAACCTGTTCGCCACCTGGGAGATCGACGGCTCTAGTCCCAGCTGCGTCCCCAGGTAAGAGCGATTGGGACACTGACGGTCCATCCCATCCCCTGGACCAGGGCCCGGCGCACACAGTACTTCACAGCTGTAGTGGGGGCGGGGGGGGGGTGCGTTGAGCACTGCCCGAATTTGTAAAGCTCCGGGGGAAAGTATAAGGAACCTTTTCTGCTCCGAGTAATGATGGGGAGGCGGGGAGAAGGGTTTTTCCTCTAAACTGAGAGTGCAGATTTGATGAAAAATTATTTCATTCCTTTTTTTTCCTTCCCACCTGTGGGAGGAGCGCTGTAAAGCTTCTGCAATACATTTGTAAACTCCTGTCTGGAGGTGTAGCTCTAGGCTCAGTTATTAAAATATACCAAGAGGTAGGATCGCTGAGGCTAAATATGGTAGACCTAGGGACTACACTGTATAGGCAGCGATCTGGTTTGGTAGATGTTCCCTGGCTGAAGTTGCTCCTCAGTTGCAAACGATTAATTGTTTAGCAATCTGGTAAGTGACATGCGTGGCTCCTTCAGGAGCTCCTATCGCTGGGAGCTGGGTTTATTTTCCTACAGGATATGTTACTTAGTAGCAGCTTAGTTTTTGCTTCTCGAAATTCTGCTTTTAACATTAGGGATAGGCTTCATCATAGTGGGGCTTTGTTTCATTGCTTTGTTAAAAAAAAGAAAAAGACTGCAGCAACTGTCACAAACCATTTAAATATTTATTAAGCCCCTGGTTTGTGCAAAACACTGCCAAACACTAGGGACGTGAATAGACAAGTCAGTAAGCATTTATTAAACACCTACTGTGTATCAGGCTCTGTCCTAAGGGCTGAGAATACAAAGAAAGGCAAAAGACAGTTCCTGCCCTAAGAGTTCGCAGTCTAATGGGAGAGTCAACATGCAGACAACTAGTACAGCAAACTAGATAGAGAAAATAGAAAATAATCAACAGAGGGAAAGCACTGTAACTAAGAGGGATAGGGAAAGGCTTCCTGCCGACAGAGGATTTTATCTAAGTTCTGAAGCCAGAGAAGCCAGGAGGCAGAGATGAGGAGGGAAATCCATCCAGGCATGGTGAAAATGCCCACAGTAGAGAGATGGAGTATCTTGTTCATGGAACAGTAAGGAGGCCATTGCCACTGGATGGAAAAGTCATGGACTGAAAAGGTAGGGAGGAGGCAAGGTTATGGTGGAATTTGAACACCAGAGATTTCATCTTTAATCCTGGAGGTGATGGGGAGGGGGGGAGTTTGGGGGTGGTGGTGGTGCTATGGTTGGATCTGTGCTTTACAAAATTTATTTGGTGGCTGAATGGGGCAAGGATGGGATGGGGAGAGATCTGCATCAGGCAGACCAGCAGGTGATTGCAGTAGTCCAGGTGTGAGTAGGTAAGGGTGGTAGCAGTATTACAGGAGAGGAGGCGGCATATTTGAGAGATGTTGCAAAGGTGAAATTGACAAGTTTTGGCAACAGATTGGTTATGAGGTCATGAAAGATAATGAGGAATTAGGATGATATCTGGGTTGTAAGCCTGGGGGACTAGGAGGTGCCCTTGACAGTAATGGGAGAAATTTGGAAGGGGGAAGGGTTTTTGGACATGTTAAATCTAAGGTGTCTATATGACATCCAGTTCAAGATGTATAATACCAAATTGGAGGTGTGAGATTGGAGGTCAGCAGAGAAGTTAAATTTGAGATCATTGGTGTAGAGATAAAAATTAAATTCATAGGAATTGATTAAATCACCAAGTGAAATAGTATAGAGGGAAAAGAGGGCCCAGAACAGAGCCCTGTTAGTAGTCATGGCCTGGATAAAGATCTAGCAAAGGAGACTGAGGAGTAAGGGCTAGAAAGGTAGGAGGAAAACCAGGAGGAGAAAGTAGTGCCCAAAAAATCAAGAGAGAAGAGAATAATGAGAAGAGGGTGATTGACAGCATCAAAGGCTGCAAAGAAATAAAGATCACTGAGAAAAGACCATTGGAGATGACAAGTACTCGGGCACCGGTAATTTTGGAGAGAGCAGTTTCAACGGAACAGTGAGGTTGGAAGCCAGATTGTAGATTTAAGAGAAGTGAGAGGAGAGGAAGTGCTGTTGTAGATGGGTGACTCATGGAGTTTAAGCAGGAGAGATAGGATAGGATATGATATGATAGTTAGCAGGGATGGGTGGACCCTAGTGAGGGTTTTTTGAGGGCGATACAGTTTTATTTTTGTTTTTTGAGGATATTTGTAGGTAACAGGGATGAGACATGAGCACGTTTGTAGTCAGTAATCAGAGGGTGAGATCAAAAGTAAATGAGAGTAGGGGTGACAAGGCGGGGGGTGGGGGTGGTGTAGCGGCAAGCACCCCAGTATCCCCAGGGTGACTGCCAACACAGGTTCTTAGATCTGCTTTTCAAAAGGAAAGCAACTCAAAATCAGTTAACAAGCACACTTTAATCAAACAAACAACATTACCTAGTTCAGGGGAAAAGGTCAGCACCCCAAACTTCAGAGTTACAGAACTTACAGATCAAACAGACAGGCTTCCAAACTGTCCAACCATAATCAATACCAAATCACAGTTACCAGAGAGGGAAGCATCAACATCTGGGTTTTCAAAGCCGGGGGGCTCTCAACGGCTTCCCAGAGTCTCATCTGGTCAAATCACACAACACTTCTCAAAGTGAGCCCCAAAGCTAAGCTTCTCATCAGGGTTTATATAGTCTTCTCCTGGCTCAGAGAATGTAACAACCTCCTTGACCCACTGCCCAATCACAAAGTATCAAGGTGTGGGCTTTCCTGAAAAACAAGCCTCCCACCACAGGCTCCAGGTGCACTTAAGCTAGGGGCAGGGAAGATCTTTAAATCTGCATTTCCATTACAGGTGGCCACAGTCTTTTGGAGGAGATGCGATGGAATGGGATATATTTTATGTGTATATGTGTGTATACATAATACATTAAATGTCATAGACTCTTGCCCTCAAGAAACTTAACATTATATTGAGAGAGACAATATCTTTACAGAGTGAGAGCTTGAGAAAGGAGAGAGATCTAGTTAAATTATATTAACAGAATTTGACACAGCTAGGTGTAGTGCAAAGAACACCAGATCCAGGATCCTCTCTCTGTGATTTAGGGAAATGACTTGACGTCTCTGGGCCTCAGTTTTTTCAGCTGTAAAATAAAGGAGTGTTGACTAGATGACTGTTAGTTCTCTTCCATCTTTAAATCTTACCATCTTTCAGTTGGGGAGATCAGGGAAGGCTTCGAGAGGAAGGTATTGCTTGAGCTGAGCCTTGTAGGATTCTGAAAGGCATAGTTAAGGAAGAGCATGAAAGAGGGATTGGTCACCTCTGATAGAGGGAAAGGGAAGTGAATGGGAGAGAATTTGGGGAACAGCAGTTTTGTCCAATTTAGCTGGAATAGAGTGTGGGAAGGGGAGCAAATCACTAGAATAGTAGGAGTGGCACAGATTGTAGAGGGCTTTAAATTCCTGGCTAAAGACTTGGATTTGGTTCTGTAGACAACAGAGCCCCTGAAAATTTTAGACCAGATAAGTGATGATGTTAAGATCCGTTTTAGTAAGATTCTAACAACTACGGGATAACTAAGAGACCAATTAGGAGGACATTGTCATAGTTTAGGTGAGAAGTGATGTATAGTAGTGGTAGAGAAATGGAGGAAGCAGATATCAACAGATATAAAATGTGATGAAAGTAGAATTGACAGGATTTGGGGAGCTGACTCTGATGATAAGGAAAAAGATAAGAGTTGAAGATGATTGAAATTTTGAGCCTGAGTGATTAGGAGGATGCTACTAGCAACAGAAAGAGGGAAGTGGGAGCAAGGGCAGGTTTAAGGGAAGATGAATTCAGTTTCTGTGCCTATATGATATCTAGGGGTGTGTACAGCATAGAGTTGGGAGATGGGGGAACCTGGAGTTCAGATAGCATTCTTTTGTGTAGAGATTACAATTGTACCTTTTGAAGTGGTGAGACAGTAATGTCATAGCAGCAGTGGAGAAGAGACTGAACACGAGAGCAGACGGTCAGCAGCGTCTAACTGTACAGAAAAGTCAAGAAGCAGACGGAATGAAGAAAGCTGTCAGACTTGGCCTTTAGGAGAACATAGATAATACCCAAGTGAGCAGGGGTTAAAGAGCGAATTGGTGGTGGGGAAGAACGTACACTACTCTACTTGGCATTGAGAACCTTTTAATACCTGACTCTGGCCTACCTTTTTTTCTCCTTCTTAATAGTATTTTATTCCCCCCACCCTCATTATATGGAAAGATAGTTTTCAATGTTCATTTTTGTAAAATTTTGAGTTCCAAATTTTTCTCCTCCTGATATAGGCTATCCATGTACATATAAATATTAAAGACATTTCCACATTAGTCAAGTTGTGAAAGAAGAATCAGAACAAAAGGGGAAAAATCACAAAAAAGAAAAAGCAAAAACAAAGAAAAAAGTAAAAGTAGGATGCTTTGATCTGCATTCAGACTCCATAGTTCTTTCTCTGGATGTGGTTAGCATTTTCTATCATAAGTCTTTTGAAATTGTCTTGGATCATTGTATTCCTGAGTAGAGCTAAGTCTGTCATAGTTAATCATCACACAGTGTTGCTGGTTCTGCTCACTTCACTAAGCATCAGTTCTTGCAACTCTTTCCAGGTTTTTCTGAAATTGCTCTGGCCTACCTTTCCAGGCTAATTACTTCGTGTGTGTGTGTGTGTGTGTGTGTGTGTGTGTGTGTGTGTGTGTGTGTGTGTGGATATATGACCGTGTATACGTGTATGTATATTGCACACATGTATGTTACGTGTATATGTGTATGTATACACACACACATACACATTACTTAAGATAGGTAAACAGTTCAGCTACGCTAGCTTTGTTGATGTTCCTCACACATGTCCTTTTAGAAATGCTTAGCTGCCTTTAAAGCTCAGCTCATGTGCCACCACCTGTGATGCCTTTGATTCCCCATGTCTCCCCTTGTGTTTGTTTTGTAATAATTTATAATGGTAATTAAAATTGTAATAATAATTAATTTCTATTGTATTTATTGACTTCTGTTTATAGATGTTCACACACAGACACATATACACACTTTTCTTTATAGACTCTTAAGTTCCTTGAGAGCACAGAATGTTTCATTTGTTTGTATCTCTAGCGCTTAGCCTGGTTCCTGGTAGCACCTGGTAGGTGCTTAATGATGCTTCCTGAAATATTGATTGATACTGCTGAGGGGATAGCTTTGTTAAGTGAAGGTTGGTTTTGTTTTTGTTTTTAAGGATAAGGGACAGTATTTGCTGAAAGAGAGGAAAGGGCTGGTCGATAGAGCTAGAAGAAAAATGAGTAGAGGTCACACAAGGTAAGGGCAGGCTCCTGAATGAGATGTCCAGCAGGGAACAGGATGACTATCATAGCTATGTGAAAAAGGAATGGGCATCCTTGGGAGGTTGTGGGTTCCTTTAATTGGTATTCAAAAAGAGTTTTGATGTCTTCTTGTCAGGTATATTGTTAGAGCTGTGGTATCAAATTAAAATAGAAACAGATTTCACAAATTAACTTCTCTGTGTTTTGCTGTAGTTTCATTTATTTTGTTTGTTTTTTTTGCTTTTTGAGGGCAATTGGGGTTAAGTAACTTGCCCAAGGTTACACAGCTAGGTTTTTTTTTGTTTGTGTGTGCATTAAGTGTCTGAAGTCAGATCTGAACTCAGGGCCTTCTGACTCCAGGGCTGACGCTCTACTCACTGCGCCACCTAGCCGCCCCTGTTTCATTTTGTTAAACATTTTCTAAGTGGCTCCATTAACACTTGAAAGTTTTGAAGCCTCATGGGGACTGAGAGTTTGACACCTCTGTTGTAGAGGATTTTCTGTAGGTACAGTTTGGCCTAATGTCTTTGGAGATTTTTCCAACTCTTGGATTCTCTTGAGATGTGGGGGAATAACATCATCATCCTCTGATTGGAACAAAGGAGTGTTTGGGGAAGATCTAGTGAGACTTTGAAGCATGGATATGAGGGAGCCCACAAGATAAAGCTTTAATCTTCTAAGTAAGTTTACATGACACCTGGGGTTCCAGGTGGAGGTTTGAGGAGAGAGAAGATGTGGGACGGGTAGTTGTTGTAAGGAGACACTAATAACCAACAGAATTGCCCTAAGCTGTGAGGGCCCTGTACAGATTTGTAGCACAATAATGTGGAGAATTTTGTAACTTCCTCACTAGCATTTGTACAATTGTCAAGAGTGGAAGAAAATGTGGGAAGTACTGAAGGAAGGGACCCTGCCTCTAGGATTAAACAACATAGGACTAGTAGGACAAGACACAGGGCATTCAAGAATGGAACGAGGTGCCCTGTTGGACCGGTTAACTGGTCCAGATTGTGAAGGGAGGAAAGTGAAGTCAGAACAGGGGTCAGTTAGAAGAACAGGGAAGAATTGAGAGATCAGAGTTCATGTTGAGGCCAAAGAATAAGTTAAAGGATCGAGGAACGAAAAATAATAAGCTAGCTAGCTAGCATTTGCATAGCACTTGAAGATTAGCAGAACAGTTTATCATTATCTCATTTTATCATTACAGCAATCCAGGGAGGTAGGTGCTGTTATACTCATTTTTCAGATGAGGCACTAAGAGGTTAAATGACTTGCCCATGGTCCCACAGCTGATAAATGTCTGAGGCAGGATTTGAACTCAGGTCTTCTTGACTCCAAATTCAACATTTTATCCACACTACCGCCTATCAGAGGGGTGATTTCTGAGTTTAAAATCTTTGAGGTGAAACTGATTTTGGTGATGATGTTTGGTTTAAATAAGGTGTGATCACTTCTGTGAGTGGTTAAGATAGCATGAAGGTGGAGTTCATAGGAACTGAGGAGAGCAGAGGGTGTTTGAAAAATAATTCACAGCTCTGTTAAAGTCACCAGGTTTGAGAACAGGTCTTGGCAGGGGAAAGGAATTCTGAGCCAGAGATTGAATCTGTTGAGGAAGAGAAGGGATAGCTTCTTGTAGGCTGCTAAATGGCAACGATTAGGATCTGGACAAGTTGTGTGAATTTCAAAGAAAAAAAGATTGAAGCTTAAAAGTTGCCAGACTTCCCTGACACTTTGTTTGATGGTATGCATGATTAAAAAAAAAAAGATCTTGTATTGTACAAAAAATGGCAAAGAATGTGATATCTTTAGAAGAAAGTAAGATTTCTTTGGCGATACTGTATAGGAGGCAGCAACAAAAAACATTTCAGAGGAAAAGAAGAGCAAGAAAGCCAAATGGCCATCTGATGAGGCTTTACATATGTACCTGAGGAAAGAAGGAAAGGAGAAAGGGGACACTCTCCCCAGCCAAATGCACAATTGCACAGAATTGCAGGGAGAGGTAAGAGGGTCTTCTTAAATGAGCAATGCAAAGAAATAGAAGAAAAGAATAGGATAGGAAAGACAAGATCTCTAAAAGAAAATTAAAGACATCTAGGGGACATTTCATGCAAAAACGGACATGATGAAAGACAAAAATGGTAGAGACTTAACAAAAGCTGGATAGATTCAGAAGAGGTGGCGTGAACATACAAGAAAGATCTTGGCATCACCTATAACCACAATGGTGTGCTTACTGATCTAGAGCCAGACATCCTGGAGAATGAAGTCAGATGGGCCTTAGGAAGCATTGCTAACAGTACAGCTACTGGAGATGATGGACTTCCAGCTGAGCTATTTAAAAACCCTAAAAGAGGATGCTATTAAAGTGCTGTACTCAGTATGCCAGCAAATTTGGCAAACTCAACAGTGGCCAGTGTGTTGGAAATCCTAAAGAAGGACAATGCCAAGGAGTGTTCAAATTACCAAACAATTGTGCTCATTTCACATGCCAGCAAGGTCATGCTTAAGATTCTGCAGGCTAGACTACAGCAATGTGTGAACTGAGAATTAGCAGAAGAACAGGCTGGTTTTCAAAGAGGCAGAGGAACTAGAGACCAAACTGCCAACATTTGCCAGATCATGGAAAAAGCAAGGGAGTTCCAGAAAAGCTTCCACTTCTGCTTCATTGACTACACTTAAAGCCTTTGACTTATGTGGATCACAACAAAATGTGGCAAGCCCTCAAGGAGATGGAAGTACCTGATCATGTTACTTGTCTCCTGAGGAATATGTATTCGGGGCAAGAAGCCACAGTTAGAATCGGACGTGAAACAACTCATTGGTTGTATGGCAAGACTGTATATGGTCACCTTATTTATTTAACTTCTATGCAGAGTACATCGTGCAAAATGCCAGGCTGGATGAATGAATGAATCAAAAGCTGGAATTAAAGTTGCCAGGAGAAATATCAACAGTCTCAGATATGTAGATGATTACTACTATGATGGCAGAAAGTGAAGAAGAATTAAGTAGCCTCTTGATGAAGGTGAAAGAGAGGAATGGAAAAGCTGGCTTGAAACTTTAACATCAAAAAAGCTAAAATCCTGGCAATTGGCCTCATCACTTCCTGGCAAATAGAGAGAGAAGAAGGAGAAACAGGGTCAGATTTTATATTCTTGGGATCAATGATCACTGCAGATGGCAACTGCAGTTATGAAATTAAAAGACATTTGCTCCTTGGAAGGAAAGCTATGACAAATCTGGACAGTATACTAAAAAATCAGAGACATCATCTTGCTGACAAAGGTCTATATATAGTCAAAGCTATGATTTTTCCAGTAGCAGTGTATGGCCGTGAGAGTTGGAGTGTAAGGAAAACTGAGTGCTGCAGAATCTATGCTTTCAAATTGTGGTGCTGGAGAAGAATCCCTTGGACAGCAAGGAGGTCAAATCAATCAATACTTAAAGAAATTCATTCAGGCTATTCACTGGAAGGTCAAATACTGAAGCTGAAGCTTAAACACTTTGGCCACACAATGAGCAGACGGGACTCATTGGGAAAGAACCTCATGTTGGGAAAGATTGGAGGCAAAAGGGATGGCAGAGGATGAGGTGGCTGAATGGTGTCATGGAAACAACGCACAAGAACTTGACCTTACATAGACTTTGAGAGATAGTAAAGGATAGAACGGCCTGGCTTGCTATGTGGTCCATGGGATCACACAGAGTTGGACAGGGCTCAACTACTGAACAACAAGATGTCATTGAGTAACAGAAAGTAGGGGAGTGAAAGGAAAAAAATTAGAATGGAGGGACATTTAACAATGTATTGGGGTTCAAGACTGCAGAATACAGAAGATGGGGTACGATAGGGGCTTAAGGGAATGAAAGCTAAACTGGTCTAAGAGAAAACCAGGGAGGAAGAGAATGCGGGACAGTAATTTTCTTGGCATTTGAATCACAGAGATTAGGGGACTTCCTCGCTTGTGAAATAAGAGTGTTGAACTAAGTGATTTACAAGGTCCCTTCTAGGGTCAACATTCTGTGATTCTTTGTAGATGCATTGAGTTTTGTTAGTTTGGTACATATCTAGAAGAACTGTGTCTCAGTTCTTGGGATCCAATCAGTTGTGTATAATTAGACTTTTGTATTAAGATTGGTCTAGAGCTCTGAGTGATTTTACAGTTAAGGAAATTGAGGTCCAAGAGGTTAAGTGAATTAGCCAAGGGTGACACTTATTAGGGGAAGCAGGAGAAAGACCTCTGGTTTCATTGATATAGGGAATTCCTTTTACTTGAATTCCCTCTAACAATGCAGATCAGCAACTCCTTTGTGATTTACTATTTAGAGATTTCCCTAGGAGAATCATGACTTGCCCATAGTCACATAGCCAGTATGTGTCTGAGGGAAGACCTGAAATTGACTTTAAAATTACCTGTCTCTCTGACGAATCATTTAACAAGTATTATGGTTTTAAAGATTTAGTTCATCCAGTCTTTGCAGAGTCTAGGTATCTGGATGGTACAGTGGATAGTGTGCCAGGCCTGGAGTCAGGAAGATCTGAATTCAAAACCAGCCTCATCTGTAAAATGAGCTGGAGAAGGAAATGACAGAGTACTACAGTATCTTTGCCAAGAAAATCCCAAACGTGATCATGAAGAGGTGGACACAACTCACTGACTAAACAACTTTAGCAGAATTCCTTACTGTTACTTGAAAATATAAAAGCTGTACTTATTTTTAAAGCAGTTTTCATTGACTAATTATTTCATAGCCCTGTAGCATAGTGTTGCATATAGTAGATGCTCAGTAAATTTTCTGGGAAAGAATAGATGAATTTTTTTTTTTAAAGCAATTGGGGTTAAGTAACTTGCTTAAGGTTACACGGCTAGTCATTATTTATGCGTGGGTGCTCATTTTCTGAGGCCGGATCTGATCTCGGGTCATCCCAACTCCGAGACTGGCGCTCTTACTCACTCTGCCACCTAGCCGCCCCGTGAATTTTTAATATTTATCTGAAAGAAGTCACTTTCAAATATTTTTGCATTATCACCAAATATGTTTTATGTACCCACAAATAATATGGCATGGTTTTTAGGTGCTAGAGGTGAGGTTGGATGTTGATAGAATTTATGCTATGATGCCCTTTTGATGTACAAGTTTAACACAGCAGAAGAAAATTATAAAATATTTCTCTTTTTATGAAAGTAACTTTTTTCAATTAATTTATTTATTTTTAGTTTTCACCATTCATTTCCACATGATTTTGAGTTACAAATTTTTCTCCCCATGTTTCCACTACCCCCACCCCAAAATAGCGAGCCTAATGAGTACCCCTTATCCCAAGCTGTTCTCTCTTATATCCTCCCTCATCTCCCCCCTCTCCCAGCTTTCTAGTAGGGCAAGATGGATTTCTATACCCCAGTGCCTGTATATCTTATTTCCCAGTTGCATGTGAAAAGCGATTTTTTTTAAAACATTTGTTTTTAAAACTTTGAGTTCCAGATTTTTTCCCTTCTTCCCTCCTCACCCACCCCACTGGGAAGATAAGCAATTCAATATAAGTTGTACCTGTGTAGTTACGCAAAACATTTCCTTAGTAGTCATATTGTGAAAGACTAACTCTAATTCCCTCCATCCTATTCCGCCCCCCACTTATTCTATTTTCTCCCTTGACCCTGTCCCTTTTCAAAAGTGTTTCTTCTAACTACCCTCTCCCCCAATCTGCCCTCCCTTCTATCATCCCCTCTCCTAGATCCCCCCTCTTGTCCCCTCCCCCCCTATTTTCTGTAGGGTAAGATACCCAATTGAGTGTGTAGGTTATTCCCTCCTTAAGCCAAATTCAGTGAGAGTGAGGTTGACCCATTTCCCTTTCACCTTCCTGCTCTTGCCCTCCATTGTAACAGTTTTCTCTTGCCTCTTTTATATGAGATAATTTACCCTGATCTAGCTTTCCGTCTCTTCTTCTCCCCATATGTTCCTCTCACCTCTTAATTTTATTTTTTTAGATATCATTCCTTCATATTCAACTCATCCTGTGCCCTCTGTCTATGTGTACATGTACATACATGTGTGCACACTCACACATGTATATTTATACACATATATACCCTCCTATACCTACATATACATATGTATACATACATGTATACATACACACACAGACACACACACAGACATATATATATATATATTCCCTTCAGCTATCCTCATACAGAAGAAAAGTCCTATGAGTTATAAGTGTCATTTTTTTCCATGTAGGAATGTAAATAGTTCAATTTTAATAAGTTCCTTATGATTTCTTTTTCCTGATTACCTTCTCACACTTCTCTTGGTTCGTGTATTTGAAAGTCAGATTTCCTGTTCAGCTCTGGTTTTTTTGTTTTTTGTTTTTCTCATTAAGAATGCTTGAAAATCCTCTATTTCACTGAATGACCATATTTTCCTCTGAAGCATTATACTCAGTTTTCCTGTGTAGGTGATTTCTTGGTTTTAATCCTAACTTCTTTAATTTCTGGAATATCGTGTTCCAAGCCCTTTGATCCCTTTATGTAGAAGCTGCTAGGTCTTGGGTTATCCTGATTGTGTTTCCACAGTACTCAGATTGTTTCTTCCTGACTGCTTGCAGTATTTTCTCCTTGACCTGGGAACTCTGGAATTTGGCTATAATATTCCTAGGAGCTTTCTTTTTGGGATCTTTTTCAAGAGGCAATTGGGGAATTCTTTCACTCTCTATTTTGCCCTCTGGTTCTAGAACATCAGAGCAGTTTTTCTTGATTATTTCTTGCAAGATGGTGTCTAGGCTCCTTTTCTGATCATGGCTTTCAGGCAGTCCAGTAATTTTTAAATTCTCCATCCTGGATCTGTTTTCCAGGTCAGTGGTTTTTCCAGTGAGATATTTCACATTGCCTTCTGTTTTTTGTTTGTTTGGATCTGTTTTATAGTGTCTTGATTTCTCATAAAGTCATGAGCTTCCACTTGCTCCAATCTAATTCTGAAGGAGTTATTCTTTTCAGTGAGTTTTTGAAATTCCTTTTCCATCTGGCCAGTTGGGCTTTTTAAGGCCTTCTTCTCCTCATTGGCTTTTTGAGCCCTTTTTGCCATTTGGGTTAGTCTGTCTTTTAAGCTGTTATTTTCTTCAGTATTTTTTTGGGTCTCCTTTAGCAGGCTGTTGACTCACTTTTCATGATTTTCCTGCATCCTTCTCGTTTCCCTTCCCAATTTTCTCTCTACTTCTCTTACTTGATTTTCAGAATACTTCTTGAGCTCCTCCATGGCCTGTAACCAATTCATATTTTTCTTGGAGGCTTTTGATGCAGGAGTTCTGACTTCGTTGTCTTCCTCCTGTTCCATGCTTTGATCCTTTTTGTCCCCGAAAAAGGATTCTGTGGTCTGTTTGTGGTTCCTCTCCTTGCTCATATTGGCAGCCAATTATTTGACTTTTGAGCTCTTTGCCACGGTAGAACTCTGTTCCCACCTTGCGGAGAGCTATGTCCCAAATTGCTGGCTATCAGATGGAGCTATTAGGAAGGCACCCTCTCTGCATCTCCCACAAGCTCTAGCACACTGGTCACATACCCCAAGACCACCACCCAAGACTGTGATCCAGATCCCAGCAGGTTTAAGCAAGAGTGATTACCCTCTGAATGGTCACTTGGTCCCCTTACAATCTGCAGGCCAGGAGCTCTGGAAGCCACCATGTGGCAGCAGCTACAGCCATTGCCATGCCTCTGCCACTTCTTGCCCCAGGGGCAGGGGCCTGGACCAAGCTGTTCTGTCCCCCTGCAGCCACAGAATTTCCCACTGACCTTTTACTTTCTTTTTGGCGTTTATGGGTTGAGAAGTCTGGAAACCGCCAACAGCTGCTGGTGATTCACTCTCCTGAAGTCTGCTCTAGCCGCCCCTGGTTGGGGCACCCCAAGGCCAGAACCATGCGCCTCCCAGGGGACTGATCTCGGCTCCCAGCCCATGCAATAGACCAGACCCTTCCTGTCAGTCTGCTGGGCTTCCTTCAGCACTTGGTTTGTTTCTCTCTGTCACTGGGTCGGTTCTGTAGCTCCAAAATTTGTTTAGAGTCATTTTTTTTCCTGTGTATTGGAGGTGGTGAGAGCTGGTGCTGCATGGAGGTCCTGTTTTAACTACACTGCCTTGGCTCTGCCCCTCAGAAGGCATTTTTTAATAGTAACTTGTGTTACCCTTTGTTCAGTGCATGTCTTCATGGTCTCTAGTCACATCTCTGTGTGTGGCAGGCATGTATGAGAGGCTACTGCTGTCGAATAGGGTCATTAATGAGCAGAGGCAAGGCAGAAGAGCCTATAAATTCTTTTCATGTAGGTACTCAAGAGTTTCAGTGTTTGTTGATGATTACGAATAGTGGCATTAGCGTGTACAGATGTGTCAGTGTAGTAAAGTGTGTGAAAAATATTAGTGAGTTTGAGATTAGTAAAATTACTCTTTGGCAGAGGAAAGGGAAGGTGATAGTGAAAGGTCGTAAAATACTTTTGGGGGAGAGGAGGACTAGGACTGTTGCCGAGCTGAGTTCTATTTTAGGGTTTTCCTTCATCGCACATACACTCATGAACTTGATGTGAATACAAAGTTGCATACTTTTAGAGTGCTTCATGTTAATTACCTCATTGGTTAGCTCTCTGTGGCATTTCTTTCTGAAAGGAAGATGAAAGACTTTAAAATGCTGAGGACCTTCTCTGTAATATTTCGATCCAGAAGTCGTTATGGAACACCTAATATTTGCTTAGCTCTGACCTCGTACAAGATAACTTTGTAGTAGAAATCACAGCCTATGATGTCATTTTCAAAGAACATACAATCAGATTAGAAAAGAAAGACTGAAGCCTGTGTTAAAGAATACAAGATAATAGGACAGGAATAGAGTCTGGGCTTGTAATTTCACTGGTATAGAGAACTCCTCCAGGAGGAAACTCCTACAGATGCAGATTGACACCTGATCTGTGAATTAGTTTAGAAGACTGAAAGGTGAAGTAGCTTAGCCAGGGGCATATATGTCAAAGGTAGGACCAGAACTCAGGTGTCCCCAGTTTTGAAGCCAGCTCTATTCGTGACACCTAGCTGTTTCTCCACAAGGGAGTAGAATGTGGTCAAATGTCAGGTAGTATAGGATGCAGGGGTGAGAAACCTGCAGCCTCGAGGCCACATGTGGCCTTCTGGGTCCTTGGGTGGCGGCCTTTTGAGTTCAAGTTTTACAGAACAAATCGTTTTATTAAAGGGATTTGTTCTGTGAAGTTTGGATTCAGTCAAAGGGTTGCACTTGAGGACCTAGAGGGCTACATTTGGCCGCAGGTTCCCCACCCCTGGTATACTTTTAAGTGCTTGGAGAATGGAGAGCTCATGGAAGGCTAAAGGAGAAAGAATTTCAACTAAATCTTGATGGAAGGGTAAGATTCTGTAGGTACAGGGGAGGACATTCCAGGAAAGAGGAATATTCATGTATGAGGGTAAAAAATGGGAGTCATCAGCAAATAAGAATTAAGGACTTGCTTAGTGTAACCTACAGTCTAGACCTGAATGTATAAATGATAACTACTCACATTTTCACAGCCTTTTTATGAATTGCTTTTCTTAGACTTCTCTGCTTTACAGATGGCAAAGGTTTGAATCATCTAGGGTCTTAGGTAATTCTGTAACCCCCTGTTCAAGTTCATTTAAGGTATCTGATATATGAAGATAAATTGAGCTCCATGACCCATGTGCTCTTTACCCTAAAACCATGTACTATATGGTCTTTGTTTTTTATGTAGTACATTTTTCAGAGGTTTGTTTAACTGTAGCATGTTTCCAGTGATGACTTATTCTGGCGCCATAGGATTAGAGAAAGAAGTGTTATAAGTCATATCATCCAGGACATGTTTGATTTGAAAAATGAGGTTAGTTGGCTCTAGAGTGAGAGGAAGGGCTGACAGCACTGTTACAAGTAAGTTATAGAGAGACTGAAAAGGAAACATGAATAAGAATTTCATGGGATGAGAGCCCTGTGGGTGAGTGTAGAGATTTGAACTGATGCAACAAACACTCATTTACGTTTGTTTGCATATAGTTGAGCAACATGATACTACGCTTTCCCCCTTTCTTCTTCAGTTACTGTAAGTAATTCTTTTTCCTTATGGATCTTGGCAATTTGGTGTTTCTCCCCCTGAAATCATATCAACTGGCAGTTAATCCATTTTGCTAGACTTTTCAGAAGACTAATTCATTCTTTGTGATGCCTTGGACCATGAGGTGTTTTGGACAAACATACTGCTATTTCCTTCTCCAATAGATTAAGGCAAAGGGGTGTTTAGTGACTTGCTGGGGTCACTCTAGGCCCAGTGCTGTAGCCACTGAGCCATCTAGCTGTCTCAGAAGACTAGCTTCTGTTTCAGGTATTTTTGCTTTCAATTTTAAGGTTTTAAATTTTTCAGAATTTCTGTTTTTGTGTTTAGCTTTGGTTTTTTTATTTGCTGATCTAAAACAAAACAAAACAAAACAAACAACTGTGCCCAGTTCACGGATTTATTCTTTTTCTCGTTGACTGAAGTGTTGGGAGAGAGAAATTTTCCCCTTAGAATTGCTTTGACTGGGGCGGCTAGGTGGCGCAGTGAGTAGAGCGTCGGCCCTGGAGTCAGAAGGACCCGAGTTCGGTTCTGGCCTCAGACAGTTAACGCACACACAGACAAAAAAACCTAGCCGTGTGACCTTGGGCAAGTTACTTAACCCCAATTGCCCTCCAAAAAAGCAAAACAAGCAAACAAACAAAAAACAAAAAAAGAATTGCTTTGACTGAATTGCAAGCACTGTCTTATTGTTGTCATTTTCTTGGATGAAATAATTCATTGTTTCTGTGATTGGTTCTTTGAACCAACTATTCTGTAGGATTAGGTTATTTGTTCTCATTTAATTCTTCCTTCAAGGGCCTTTTATTTAATATAGTTTTAATTGTTGTGATTGATAAAAAAAATTTTCATTTTTTATCTTGTGGGACTACTATTCTGGGAGGTTGGGTAGGGGAATAATGGGGGGGAAATGACTGTAACTCAAAATCTGGCGGAAATGAATGATGTAAAACAGAAGTTAATAAAGCATTTGTTTAAAAAAAATTAAAAAAAATTTTCGTTTTAAAAATTAATTTATCTTAGCCTTAAATACTCAACAAGAAAAGATAAGGGAACATATTATAAACTTAAATACAAAGTAAGAAAAGAAAAAAAAAGCATTGCTATGTGCACAGGATAACATAAGAGAGGATTCTAAATATACAGCAATAAATTTCCATTTCAAGAAAGTCTGTATAACAATAATAATAATGATGATGATAGACACTATGTTCTGAGCTGTCCATCTTTTCTTCGCTTCCTTTTAAGTTTTCTTTTGTTCTCTGCTGTGCACTTTTTAAAGCTTTTTTACTTTGTTCCCCCCTTTCCCCTCTCCCCCAGGGCTACAATTAAGAGCTCAGATGTATGTGTATTTGTATATGTATATGTGTGTATGTATATATGTAAACATATATACACACATACACATATACACATAATATAATATATACATATATAAACATATATACATATACACATATATACATATCTACGTAGATATCTATTATTATACTCCTATATGGACAGATACATTCATATGCATCTCCTCTGTTTCTCTGAGGGTGGATAATGTCTTCCTTCATTGACTAAGTCTTTCCATATTTTTTAAGTCCACCAACTCATTGTTTTTGACACCATAGCAATATCCAACCTTATACTGTCTAGTTATTTTAAATAGTCTAAAACAATATTGATTAATAAGGCTGACACATAATATAGTTTACCTGTTTTTCTTTTTTGTTTAAATCTATTTTAGCTTTAACTTTGTCTGAGATCATGCTTTTTCTTCCCTTATAAATCTACTCTTTATCTTTATGTTTATATGCATGTAGCACCAACGCAATATTCTTAGCACCGATGGCAACTCTGAATATGATGGCCCAGTTCTGAATCTCAAAAGATAAGAGACTCTTCATATAGAAGACGGAAGCAAAACATTTATTCAGATACCAGAAAACTTAATTCCCAAACCAGAAAGCCAAATCCCAGTACCAGAAAAGTCAGATCCATCATAGCAACAAAGAAGTTGATATACCATAATACAGCATTCAGCCACATCATTCTTTAGCCTTCCCACAAACACACACAAGCCTAGCTGTCCCCTTGCCTGCTTCTTCTCTCCTCCCTCTTGTCTCACTGCTCTGACTTCCAACTTCCTGTGGGCTCTGTGCTGTCCTTCAGCAAACTTCCCACCACAGGCTTCATGTGATTACATTTGGTCTATTGGGGGCAGGGAAGATCTTCAAATTCCCATTCCCATTATGGGAATACTTCCTATCCCTCCTGACTTTGCTTCTGCCGACTACCTTGTCCTCCTGTTACTTAACCTACCACCACACCAAAGATCCCTCCTTTATCCTCTCTCCCTTCCCCATCCCCTTAGCATTTTATTTCTCTATGAATTTAGAAGACTTTTATGCCCCCCTTATATATTGCTCCCTCTTTAACCCATTCACCATGAGAGTAGGGTTCCCTATCAGCTCTTTTCCCCCATCTAATTCCTCTGTGTCATTTCTTCCTCTTGCACCTCATTTGTATAAGATAATTACTCTCTTGACCTTTTCCTAGACTGTTTACATTCCTACTCGACTCTGCCCCAGTGTTTTCTTTCAAAACTACCCAATTGCTAATAACAATCTTAGGCATACAATTTACATTTCCTTGTATAAAAAGTAAACATTCTTACCTTATTGAGTTCCCTTAAAATTAGTCTTTGATGTTTACCTTATGTTTCTCTTAAATCTTGTATGTCAAATATTTTATTGATTTCAGGTCTTTTTGCAAAAAAAAAAAGTTTTGGAAGTCTGGCAATTCATTGACTATTTTTTTTTCTCTGTTCAGGATTATGCTTAACTTTGCAGGAAATGATATTTTCTGCTGCAACCCCAGGTCTTTTGCTCTTTGATATATAGTGTTCTGAGATCTGTAGTCTTGTAATGTAGCCGCTTCTAGGCTTCTGTGATTCTAATTGTGGCCCCGCCATATTTTTGAATTGTTTTTTTCTTCTTACTCATAAAATCATCCCTTTGCTCTGGGGGTTTTGAAATCTAGCTATGATATGCCTGTGGGTTTTCCTTGTAGGATCTCTTTCAGGTGGTAATTGGTGGATTTTTTTCTATTTCTACTTTCCTGTCTTTTTCCATCATTTCAGGACAAGTCTCTTTACTTCTTGTATTATCGTA
Organism: Gymnobelideus leadbeateri; assembly: GCA_011680675.1. Taxonomy (NCBI): domain Eukaryota; kingdom Metazoa; phylum Chordata; class Mammalia; order Diprotodontia; family Petauridae; genus Gymnobelideus; species Gymnobelideus leadbeateri. The sequence continues at coordinate 214,724 of WOXC01003627.1, read as the reverse complement.
TCAAGATTCTTTTTTTTGATGGTAGCTTTCTGGTAGTCTCATTATTCTTATGTTTTCTTGATTTGTTCCCCAGATCATTTGTTTTTCTTATGAGATATATTACTTTTTCTTCTATTTGTCATTTTTTCAATTTTTCATATTTGTTTTGTTATTTCTTGGTCTCATAACTTTGCTGACTTCTCCTTGCCCAATTCTAATTTTCAAGGAATCCTTTCCTTCCTTAAGATTCTAGATCACCTTTTCTAGTTGGTTGACTTTCTTTTCGTAATTTTGTTGTTTTTTTCTTCTTATTAAAACAAATTCCTCAATCTCTCTCATTTGGTTTTTAACGTCTTTTTAAAGTTCTTCTATAAATTCTTTCTGGGCAGGTGACCATTTGACTTTACTTTTAGGGGTAGGTAGGACAGGCTTTTTTTTCTTTCAATATCCTCCTTTGAAGATGAACCCAAATGTTCTCTATTCCCATAATAACCATCTGTAGTTGGGTTCTGTCTCCTTTGCCTGCTCTTAAAACAAAACAACAAAAAAAAAAACATTTATAGCAACTTGTTGTAATCATCTCTCATACTCGGGTATGGGGGATGGTGCCTCTGGCCTCAGAGGGTCCTCTTCAGTTGTCCCCTCAGGCCTGGAACAGAAACCAAGAACTCTGCCTTCCTGTAAGTATTCACAGCCAGCAGCGTCCCCATCCACCTGCTCCTGCACTCAGTGGGCATGTGTTGGCTCCTTCTCACCCAAGGCTGCATCTCAGCAGCACCCCTGGGCCTGGTAGCCCTCATCAGTCTGCTGAGATGCTCGACTCCCCAGTGTCTGGGAGGTGAAAATTGCCCAGGCCACTTCCCAAGCCAGCTAGGCCCAGGGCTCTATGCTTGCTGTTTCGTTGGAGCTAGCCTGGAGGTGTTTAGACTTCACAGGGACCAAACCTTGCATCTTCTCAGGTTGTCCTGGGAGGACCACTGTTCTGCCCCAACTCTTATTTATTTTTACTGCCCTACGTTTTCACTGAGGTGCTATTTTGTCTTGTTTTGGGAGAAAATCTGGAGAGTTTGGAATTTAGTGACCCACTTTTCTGTCTTCCCAGAATCCTGTCCTTATAAAGAATTTAACCTTTTGATTTTGATGCTCTATGAACATGGTCAGTTTTGGTAAAACTTATCTGCTTAGCTGTGCAATATACACGCTCCTCTCGTTTTTAATTTAGTAATAATAACTCTTAAAATGAAACCGTGTTTTTGTCAGCAATCTGCCTTCTCTCTCTTCTGCCCCCTGCTTTCAGTTGAGATCGAAAAAGCCCTCTTTCCACAGTGTTTAAATGGCTAAAGAAAGGTGTCTTAAGCTTTATTCTGAGTCTTTTACCTCTTTATCATGAAGCAGGTAGTATATTTTATCATGAGTCCTTTGGAATTGTGGCTGGTCATTGTGTTGATCAGAGTTGCTGTATCTTTCAGAGTCGTTTGTCTTCTCTTGGTTTTGCATTAGCGCTTACCGTTCTTCCCAGGTTTTTCTGACTATATTGCTTTCACCATTTCTAAAAGCAAAATACTATTCCATCACATACCTTATCTGGGTCAGCCATTCCCCGGTTGATGGACAGCCTTCCTTTGCTCCCCCCACATTCTGTTCTTTTTTCATTTCTTCTATATTTTACCCTGAAGAGTTTGTTTTGCTTAGGACTCAGTCTCCCTTTTCTCTTATTCCTCTCTGTTGAAATGTATCTGTGTCCAGTTGTGTACCTCCTCTGAGCAGTCCAGATGAGTGTTCTCACTTGGCCCTGGATTCCTCTGTCCCTTCCTCTTTTTTGTCTCTGTAGACTTCTGTTTGTTGTTCATCATGATTTTGTAAGATAATTTTCCCCATCCTTCTCTTTTCTTCTACTCCCCTTCTGCCCCTGTAATGTATTCTTCTTCCCTTCTCTTTCCATTCTTTTTGTTTGTTTGTTCTGGGAGAGGGGAGATCAGGGCAGTTGGGGTTAAGTGACTTTCCCAAGGTCACACGGCTAGTAAGTGTTAAGTGTTTGATGTTGGATTTGAACTAGGGTCCTCCTGACCCCAGGGCCAGTGCTCTGTTCACTGTGCCACTTAGCCACCCCTCTTTCTATTCTTTTAAGATCACCAGAACATTACAAACCCTCCCAGGCTTTGTGTTTGGTAAGACTTCCTTTATGACTCTTGATGTGGTAGGGTTCTGAGGAGACGCATGGCTCACCTCCCTACATTAGAATGTAAACATTGTATCCTTTTGAGTTTCTGATGCTCATGTTTACCTTTTTGTGTTCTCTTGACCACCTCTGTTGTTATGAAGCTCCCAAGAATGATTGGAAGTACTTTTGTTATCCTTCATTCTGTTAAAGAATCCTCCCCACCCCAGGTAGGATTATTATATTCAGTTGTGCAGAGTAAGTTATTCTCGGTTATAAGCCTATATTCTTTGCTTTGGCAGCATTGAGTTCCTAGATCTCTATTCTTTTATAGCAGTGGCTGTTAAATCATGTATGATTCTGACTCTGGCTCTTCATTATTTAGGTGCTTTCTGGATGGAAAAATCACTCACGGTGATTTATTTCCCTTAGCTTCCCCCCGTCAGAACTGTGTCTGGTGTGTTTAGAACTTTGTGGAGGAGTTGTCAGGAAGAATTTAGCGATTCAGGTCCTTAACTCTTTTGATTTTTATCTTTTTCTTGGATGGAGCTAGTTCTGAGAGGGATAAACTGAGTTCCCCAACTCTAACATTACATACTATTATGACGTTTCCTTGTAATTTGATCAAGTTTTCCTTTATATACTTAGATGCTTAGCCATTTGGCATGCACATATTAAGTATTGGTATTCGTTGTCTGTGGTGCCTTTAAGCGTAATTTAACTTTACTCCCTATTTCTTTTGCTGTCTGTTTTTACTGTTACTTTGTCCAAAGATCATGATTGCTACCCTTGGGTGGGAGTAGAGCATCTGAAGCATAATCAGTTAAGCTGGGGCCCCTTATTTGAACTTTCTGTTAATCTTTTTCTTTAAAGACTCTTCCTTGTAAACAATATCTCGACTCAGATTTTATTTTCTACTTTCCTTAGATTTGTGGTTGAGTTCATCCCACTCCTATTCATGATTATGATTGCTAATTGTGCGTTCCCCTCCGTTATACCCCTTCTTTACTAGAAAGAAGGTGGTTGTGTAGGAGATATGTGATCCGTACTGGAGATCTTTAACTGAAGCATTTTACTTCAGTCCCAGTGCTCCAGCCCCTTACCCTCGATCAGGCATCAGTTCTTGGTCTTTATTCTCATATTCTTCCAATCTTTCCTCTAAAGTCAACTTCCTTAGTACTTGTTGAAGATACAAAGGTTCTGAGGGCATATTTGTTCAATACTAAATCATGTAACTCCTTCTAATTACTCAAATACATTCACCTTTCTGGGTTTTTCTGGTGTCTTGATATTTCATAGTTCCTATTCAACTCTTGGGCTTTTCATCAGAAAAACATAAAATCTCTGTATTCAATTAATTAAAGGTCCATTCCCCCCTCCCCAACTCTCCTGCCCCCCATCGGATTATACTCAGCTTTGCAGGATTCATGGGTTGTGTGCTTATATCTTTTCCCTTTTGGAATGTCACATGTATCATAGGTATCCAAAGTCTTTTCTGGTTTTTAGTACAAACTGCTGTTTTCTGTGAATCCTGGCTGGTTCCTTAGTACCTGAACTGCTCATTTCTGGCTACATGCATTTTTTTCTTTGTTTTAGGACCTCAGAATTTTGATTCTCCATTCCTAGGGCTTTTCCTTTTATAAAAGTGATTGATGGCGAGGTGGGGAGGGTGGAGCCAAGATGGTGGAGTGAAAACAGGGACTCACCTGAGCTCTCCCACAGATTCCTTCCGATATCTCTAAAAAGTGAATCTGAACAAATTTTAGAGTAGCAGAATCCACTAGGAGATGGAGTTGGCAAATTTCCAGCCCAGGACAAGCTTGAAAGGTCGATGGGAAGGATCTTTTGCACCAGGCTGGGGGAACACAGAGCGTGCACACCAACACAGCCCTGACCACAGCAGAGCCAGAGTGGGCCGTGGTGGACTGAATCACCTGTGGCAGTAGCGATTCCCAAGCCTCTCAGCACTGGACAGGGTTCTGTCAGAGCTGGCTGAGAAAGAAGCACAGGGTCTGTGGCAGCGGCAGCAGCTACTCCTGGGGCTGTCCACAGACTCAATGTTTGAAAGTCACCTACTTGAACTTCCCGGAGCCAAGATGACAGAGTAAAGTGTAAGTGCTCTCCTTCATCCCTTTGTTGAAAAACCCAGAGAATATTGCCCAAGAAAAAATCTTGGAACAATGGAACCAGCAGAAGGGGTACAGCAGCTTGGGAGGCTAGGGAGATTGACAAGAAGGGTCCCTCTTGCTGTGACTGAAGGGGACCAGTGCAGGACAGGAGGTGTCCCAGGAAGCCCCACCTAAGTGGACCAGCCAGAGATCCTGAGCCCCAGGGGGTGGAGCTGGCAAACGCCAACACCAGGACCCCAGGTTGGCCTTAGCACAGCCAGGGGAAGTGAGCGTCCATCTGCGCTCTAGCACAGCCCTAGGGGAAGAAGAGACTGCAGTGGCCAGACCACTCCTCCCCTACACATCACACTGTGAGCTTCAGTGTAACCCTGGGGAAACACAGAAAGAGCTCACCTGGCCTGGGCCTCAGCACAGACCAGGCAGCTCCAGCTCAGCACCAGGGATTACCCTGGATTTCTGAGTTTCATAGCAGTGAATCCTTAGGGTCTCCTTTGGAACCTCAGAACAGTGTTAGTGATTCAGAACCCCTGATTCTGTGCTGTCCCCATTTTGGTACTCTGGCGTCCTGCTTATATGGTGTCCATGCTAGCATCTACCCTCTGCTGCTCCCCAGGGGTGCTAAGGTGACTCCCCCTGTGGATTTTTCAGGGTGCTCTCCAATCTTGCTGGCTATGGCACAGTGCTATAAGCTAATTGTGTCCCTGGCAGTCAGTCCTGGCATTGATAGGCCAGGCCCCATTTCCTCTTGCTTTCTGCCTTCTAGATAAGTTTTTGTGCAGTTCTGGGGCAGAAGTGATTACTACAGTTTCTCCTTGAATTTCTTTTTTTTTTTCTTTTAATTCAATTTTATTTTCAGTTTCTGATTTTCTCCCTCCCCCCTGCTGTGCCCCTGTTTGAGAAGGCAAGAAAAATAAAACCCATTATGCACATGTGTGTTTGTGCATGCGCGCGCGCGCGCACACACACACACACACACACACAGTCATCAAAGACACATTTCCACATTAAACTGTGTCCAAAGAAAGAAATAGGAAGAGGAGGAAATGTGCTTTGGCCTGCATATCGTGTTTCTCTCTGGAGGTGGCTAAAATGTTCCATCGAGAGTACTTTGTGATTGTGGTTGGTCCTTGTATTGATCACAGTTACTGTGTGTATAAAACTTAATTTTCTTTCCAGTATCACTGTTGTTGTATAAATTGTTCTGGTATTGCTCACTTCACTTTGCATCATTCATATAAATCTTCTTAGGTTTTTCTGAACCATTCACTTTATCATTTCTTATAGCACTGTAGTATTCTATCACATTCACAAACCATAGCTTGTTAAGCCGTTCCCCAGTTGATGGGTATCCCCTCCATTGACAATTCTTTGTCACCATAAGAAGAGCTACCGTAAATATTTTTGTGCACATGGGTCCACTTCCTCTTTCTTTGATTCTTTGGGGTGCTTGCCTAAGAGCAGGTAGTTTTGTCAAAGAGCACACACAGTTTAATATCTTATAGTGCCTTCCAGCATTTGTTATTTCCCTTTATTGTTATCTAACCCAGTCAGATAGGGGGGAGGTGGTACCTCAGAGTTGCTTTCATTTTCTTTTTCTCTTATATATTAATGATTTAGAGCATTTTTTCCCCTTGTGGCTGTTGATAGGTTGGATTTCTTTTTCTGAGAACTGCCTATTCATATCCTTTGACAATTTATCAAGTGGTAAATGGCTGCTAGCCTTGTAAATTTATTAATTTTCGGTTGTAAGTCTTTTTCTTTTGTCTTTTAGAGTATCATATTCCAAGATTCACTCTTCCCTTTAGTTGTCACTACTAGATGTTGTGTGATCTTCAGGTTCCATAGTATTTGAACTTTTTCTTTCTAGATGCCCTGGCTTTTGGTTGTGACAGGTCTGGCAATTTTGTTTTCTTTTTACCTTTTCTTTATTTCAGGAGGTTATGGGTAGACTCTACTTTTATCTTGTTCCCTGGTCGTCATAAAGTGATGTATCTAGGCTTTTTCCTTTGAAGTTGGATTTTTCTGATGTTTTGACCTATTGTTGATCTATTTTTAGGGAAGTTGTTTGTTATGGTAGTATAGCATATGCTAGGGACAGGAGAGATTTGTAATGACCCCCATTTGTCCCCAAACCTTCTTATCTGCCTTCCATATTTTCAACTGAACCTTTATTTATTTTTACAAATCTTTTGAACCCAATACTCAGACTATTTCACTTTCCTTTATATTTCTACATAGACAAGAACTGCCTTAAACAAAAGAAATTCCTGACTTGATCCTCACAGCTGAATGGTAGATACACATCCTAGTTTCACAAAGCTTATTCATCCTTCTCTGATTATATTCACTCTGGAAGAAAGAGATACTTAAGAAATCGAATCTTTTATATATAATAAGTCCAGACACTACTTTAACTCTTACTTAGGCCATGGAATGACTACAGATTCAGATCAAAACAGCAAGATCTGTTCAGCTTTACAGCTCATTACATTAACTTAGTGTTAAATTATCTTGATAATGAAAGTTTTAGTAGACCATCTAAAATTCACACTGGAGATTAAAAAAAAATTCTTCTAAAAGCATTTTCCCTTCTTTTAAGACTTATAAATGATCACTAAACTCATATGAAAAAAACTAGTTGAAAATGTCTTTTAAATGATAGCTTTTTCACCTTAAAGCAAAAAACAAACTTTTAAAATTGAGATTCATTAAAACTAAGTTGGTGTAAAATGTCCTTAAGTAACATAAGTTCCCAAAGTATTATTAACAATCTAAGTTCCTAGTTAATTGCAGAATTACTAGATATCACAAAGTTTCTTTTTTGTTTGTTTATTGCTTTTTGGAGGGGAGAAGGCAGGGCAATTGGGCAATTGCCCAGGGTCACGTGGCTAGTAAGTGTTAAGTGTCTGAGGCCAGATTGAATTCAGGTCCTCCTGACTCCAGCGCTGGTACTCTCTATTGACTGTACCACCTAGCCACCTGTATCCCAAAGTTTCTTAGTCAAAAAAAGGTATTGTCATGGAATCTCACATTGGTAACAGTTAAGAGACTGATCACAGTCAGTACTTTTAAAAGCCACTGCTTTTAGAATCCCTTTAAACATTGGGAACATCTTAAGTTGAGTCTTCTGCACATGCTGTAATTCTAGATGAAAAATAATATTAGATTTCCCAGTAAGCTAACACAAAAGAGGTCACATCTTTTACTGGCTACTTGCTTTGTTCATTGAAATCTGCTATAGAAGGAAAAAAGCAGGGACATGTGACATACTAAATATGACAGGATAAAACATCCTTGGCTCTGTTTAAATTCAAATAGTGTCATGGTCCTCCAACCATGCAGTATCCGTTCCACCCCATAGCTAGACTCAGGAATAGTCAGGTGGACAACACTCCTTTTCAAAGGAACACCATGGAGAAACTGAGCCAAGAGGTTCTCATCCTAGATTGAGGCTAAGATTGTCCCCTAGGCTTTTTCCCAAATGTAGACTTCCACCTGTTAACAGTACAGGATCACATTCCCTCTGAGTAGCTTGTGTCTTTTCTCACAGATACTGATTTAATGCAGACAACTATACCCAAATTCAAACTTAAAACAAAATTAGTTATGGTCCCAAGTGTTTTTCACCTTAAACAACAAGTTTCCCCAATCACAGCTTAGAGCCAGTTACAGTTATTTTTATTCTCATGGAGCTGCAATAAGCAATAAATATTTACCAGGTCTCACATATGTAAGGGATTCCATTGAACATCTTTCCTTCTCAAATGTAAACTTGTCTTGGTGTAAAAGCCAATTGATAGAAATCCCTTCTACCTACTGTACGTGAAATTGGAACTTCTCAGCAAAATACTAAGCTCATCATTTAGGAACTTGATGACTAAAACAAGCTCCTTTCCCAGGCTGATGACCTTGCCTATACCAATGGTTTCCAGGGGCTTTGGCAATTTCACAAAATAAGGAGAATTGACACAGACCCTAGGGAGGGCCTGATGCTGGTGCCCCTGCCTGCCAACTCCCATACACATGGGAGGACTGCCCGGGGTGGGCAGAGCCAGTCTCTTCCTTTCCACATACAGTAATCAATGAACAATTTTAGGTTGTAGTATTAAGACAGTAACCTCAGATAACTTAGTTAACAATCTTACATATTTCATAAATGATAGCCAAATTGTTTTAGCTGTAACCTCCTCTTTAAGGACAGATTAAGGTATAAATACCTGGTTTTCTAAATGGCAAACATAAACATTTTAAGGCAGGATTAGCAGAACTGAAAAAGTAACATAACTGGTTTTACACATTTTTTCCCTCCATCTTTTAGTTTCAACAAAATTCAGATTAAAAATTGTTTTATCTAACACCATTTGTGGCTCACAATGATCACTCAGTTTTTACAACACAAGAGAAATTTGCTGCAATTTAAAAATACCGTAATAACACAATGACAAATTGTGTTTCCAGATCATCACATATAAAAGTATTGATAGAAAGTTGGGCTTACCAAGTACAGAGGCTTTTCTCCTCTCCCCCCATTTGCAGAGCCTGGTTGTGGACTTGGGGGTTTGAAAGGAGAGGTTCATCTGCTTGCCTCGAGGTGTGGGCTTTGGGGGCCCAGGGGCCCAGCGCTGTTGCCAGTGGGGCCCTCGATATAGCTGCCATGCCTCCGCCCTTTTCCCAGGTGGGGAGGGTAACTCAGATTCCCTACTGTTTTCCATCACTCTCCTTAATCTGATTTGCGACAAGAGGAGTTAACAGAATCTGCTGAAGTGTTTTTAGTCGTTCTCACTTTTACTCCAGTAAAGTTCACTTCTGTGTGAAGTGAAAAACACCTTCTTGGAAAGGGGGCACTTTGAACGTGCCAGCCCGAGTGGGTGGCACTTTGTCCCCTCGGCCCCCGGACTGGAGAGCTCAGAGCTTCACCTGGGAGGTATCTCTCTCCAGATCTGTGGATTTTCCTAATTTGACCCAGTTCCAAAGAGCATAATAAATTCTGACTTGTCTTTAGCAACAGATGAAGAGTGACACTTTTCACTTTTCAGAAGTGGCCAGAATGGATTTGATTACCTTTCGTTGCATCCTGGTACACAGAACTTTTCTCTTTCAGGTGAGGCAGGAAATGGTTAAATGCTGGTCAGCCTACCTCTCTTTGATCTGAGGGGAAAAGATTCCCTTCCCCCCTTTTCTTCCCCATCTCTTTCTCCACATTCAAAACTTGGCCAGAGTTGGAATATGTAGAGAGAGAGTGCTGGGTTTTTCCCCCCCACAACTTCCCCAGAGTTCCCAAACCTTTTACTCTCAAAGCCTCTGTTCACACTTTTCCTGTAAATAATCTATACGTTATTTCTTTCTAATTTTGACCCGATACTTTTCCTATACTCTTTGACTTGCCATTACCATCATAGAACCTAAACAAAAACATTTTTTCTCTCTCTCCTCTCCAGCCAAACGCCTGCATTCAGTGGCAGGGGGAGAGGGGGAGAAAGAGTTAACGGCATTCCAAGGAAAGCCCAATTGCATTATAAATCTCATAGGATGTCAGATTACTCACTCTCACACTCATTCACACAGAGACACAAAAATAGGAGAGATATAGAAAATGACAGGAAGGTTCCAGAAGCTCACAGTGGATTGTCAGAGATCCCCTGCACAAAGCACACGTTTGCTTGTCTGTCCCTCTAGATACTAACGGAGGCCAGGTAAGACTTACTTTAAGGTAACCTAGGGGCAGATCCCTGGATATAGGGGGAAACTGACTCATCTTTTTTGCCTGTAAGATTATCGAATCCCTGCAATCTAGTCACCTCTACTGGCATCCTGGAAGAGGGAGAAAATTGACTGGCAAGTGTTCCCCAAAATAAGGCATCCCTTTGTCAAAGGGGGAAGTATGCCCAAGCATACTTCAACCCAAGGCTCAATCCGTGGCCCTCTGCAAGCATTGCCTTGGGTACTTGAGGGGAGAAACCTGACTTACAACGGGTGAGAAGAGATGAGCTTTACCTTGAATCAGAGAAGGCTTGAGACCTCAAACTATATACTTTCCTATGAGGAAATTAGCCTCAAGCTTAGAGCATATTTGCAAATGGGGGAACCTGTCAGTTTCTGGAAATCCTTTTGCTGGAGTCCACAAGGTATCCCTTTTAAGTATGGTCTGGCTTTTCTGTTGGATTCCTTGTAGATAAGAGCCTTGGATTGCCTTTCCTTATTGTGTCCCAATTGTCCTTGTCTCTTGATGCAGACACTGCTACCATCTGTTCCAGTACACTGATGGGAAGTCCAAAATCATTTGAACTCTTCAAAGCTTGCAAGGTCCTCCTCTAGCCAGTGCAAGAGTGGGATCCTTCCATTTTATTCAAACGTCACAGAATGTGACCTCAACCAACTAATAACTACCACCACTGAAATTTACAGCATAGGAGGCATGCTGAGGTGTGGACTTGGAGGCTTGAGTCAAAATGACAGTGGAGGAGGGAAGATGTCTCAGGTGGGGGTGGCAGCAAAAAAATCTTTCCTTTTCCTTGTTGGTGAGAAGGGAGGGAGGGGCAGGATTTCCCCGTTGGGAGAGTGGCTAACTGTGAAGACCCATGGGAGGGGCAAAGGGGGACAGCCCCCAGGCACCAGGCTCCCTTGGAAGGCCTCACACCCCTCCGGGAGGCATTCAGAACAATCCTGTGGCTGCTTGGTCTTGGCCCCACAAGCGTCTTTTGAGCCTCTCTCAGAAGAAGTCTTTGTCCTTCTTCAGCACCAGGAACTGTCCTAGAACCACATAGGCCTTGTCTAAGCCCATGTCCTCAAGCTTCTCTGGTGCCTGCCAGGCTCCCCACAGACTTCTCCCCCATGGGCTAGGCAACTAGAGCCTGGTGCTTTTGGGAGGTTATCATGGCTCCTCACAGCAGACCTGCAGTAGACCACCTCATTTTTTGTCTTTTCACTTCTTCCAAGTACTCTTGTAATACTTGTGACCAAAGAAGTCCAAAATAAGTGCAGCTAGGAGAGAAATGAGAGATCTGATAATGTACCATGAACTTTCATGGTGCCACCTTAAACAAAAGTCATAAGTTCAAGCTATCCAATCTGACCTTGAGCCATGGTGTTGAACAGTAAATAATTCTATTACTTTTTTCTATTTGGACATCTTCCCCTTTAAGCCTTATTTTATTTTAAAATGTTTTTGCTTTTTTTTCCTTTCTTGCTATATCTTTCTGCTTTCTCTTGTAAGAGAAAGTTCAGCAATTCAGTAAAATTAACTGACTCACTGACCATATTGGACAGTATATCTAACATTTCTCTCCCATAGTCGCCTAGTCCTTTAAAAAGAGGAATGAGAATTTTCTTATCTTAGACTGGACTATCTTTCATTATAAATATACTATCATTAGTTTTGTCCCATTCTTTTTACATTTGGCCATTGAAGATATCATTATCCTGGCAGTGAAAACCTTTGGAAAAGCTGTTACAGGGAGTGAGGTAGAGAAGTGTGAAGTACACTTATCCCTTCCACATCTCAAGGACGAGGGCCCCCATAATCAGGAAAGTCTACATAAAAGTTTTTGATTCTCCCTTTGTACCAGAGAAGAAGCCTGAATTTTGTTTTATTTTGTTAGATGTTTAGAGTACCTTATTGTAAGATTTGGATTGATATTACACAATATTAGAAATATATTTTATGCTTTTCTGTGTTTCTAAACTTATTTTGTGTCATCTACTGCCCTTCGTGTATAGTGTGTGGCTTCCACAAAACTCTACCACCCCACAACCCCCTGCCAAATTCCCATTTAATTTTTTATGCTGAGCTGTAATATAGCAAAACCATGATGGGGAAAGTGATGTGGAAAACCATGATGTGGAAGAAATAACTGTATTGCTTTGCTTTCGTGAGGACTCATTTGAGATTATGTGGATCCTTTCAGATCAGTTTGTTATTTTCACTAGTGGTTTTCAGCACTATGTGAACAGGAGTTATACAAGGCAGAGGCATGGTGCAAGGTGTAATCAACAGGAGGATAAGAGGGAAAAGAACTCAAATCTAGAGGTTAGTTGAACTGGTTCATCATGAGATTAAGATGGAGAAGGGAAGAGTGCTGGGGTGTGACCAGTGTTGGTGGCCTGAGAAAGAACTTAAGGGTGGAACAATTAGAGGGCATGGTGATGATAAAAACAACAAAGTTAAGCAGTATAAGAGGAAAGAGAATGATAAAATGTGATCAAATGAGGGAACTTTATAGTTCATTAACATGGAAATGGAGCCTTTCCTTGTGTGTGATGGAATGATTTTTCTTTTTTTTCTTGTCAGGGGATTTATAATTCTCATATTGATTGATATAATGTGTGATGATTATTATACTGATGCTATTAGTAATAGTATAAACTAAATATCTAGATACTTTAGAACTCCCTTTTTCCCAGGAAGTTCTGACTTGGGAGTCAGAACTATAGCCAGCACACTGCTATTTAAAGTCATTTGACATGCTCACAATTCCTGTATTCTACTGCTTGTAACCACAACTGAACTGAACCAGAGACTACAAAACCTGTTCACCCCAAGCTAGCTCTGGTTTAGTACCCTGCTAAAGAATCATGAGGCTCAGTGACCCCCTAAGACTCCAGGCAATCAACTTAAGAACTGTTCCCTCAGGACCCAAAACCACCTGTATCATATGCTTTTGGGACTCCTGTGAGAACTATGTTAATACTTGAGAGTGATTGTGTTGTGAACCAACTCCTCTTGTCATTTTTACATATATAAGTTCTGCCTTTGCTCCAGCAAGATAAGCCCTCTTCAAGAGGACTTTGTTAGCACACTTGCCTTCCTCACTCTGAAATTAATTAAACCACTATTTGATTCCTGGTACAGCTGTCTCTAGTCTGCTCTGTTCCCCTCTGGTGAACAGTCTGGACTATGTTTAAAATTCTTTTGACAACCTTTAACTCCCTTTTAAAAAATACAGTTTTATTTTCATTTTAGGATTCTTCTCCCTTCTTCCTTCTCCCACCTCCCATCTATTGAGAAGACAAGAAAAGCGAAAAACCATTACAAATATCTATGGTTATTCAAAACAAATTCCTGCATTAGCCATGTCAAAAAATAGATGAAAGAAAGAAAAGAAAATGTGCTTGAGTCTGTATTCGGAGTCCATTAGTTCTCTGTCTGGAGATGGATGGCATGTTGTGTGAAGACATAGTCAAGGACATTACCTTCTCTAAGTAATTGACGGAGATGGAGGAGTGGAGGAATAGGTCATGGGAAATGCCTAGATTGAGGAACTATAAGTGTTGCAGTCTAGGGTTGCTGGGAACCCTGAAATGCAAGGGTACAGGGCAGGGGCTGGGTTCAGAGGCTTTGGGATCTAGGTCCCAAAGACATGGTCTTTAACTTTTTAGAACTCTAGCACAAATCCCATCCCCCATCACTAGGAAGTTAGGGTATTTAAAGGAATGCCAATATGTATGTTGAAGTCCCCTACTGCTGGGATTAGATTTGAGGTGGAGACAAAAGCTTTAGCTAGGAGCTGAACTTACTAAGGAAGTAAGGAGGGTGTCCTGGAAGTTGGCAGGTAAGAGCTACCAGCGTGAACCTCAGAGGGCAAAAGTTACTCATTGATGGTGTGTAATGGCAAGCAAAGAAGTACTTAGCACCTTGTTTCAGCTACTTAAGTATTTAGCACCTTGTTTGAGCCCCTTGTGATTTGAAGGTAGGAGGAACTTGCTGACATGACAGGAAGGGTGGGACAGTAAGGAGAAACACCACATATAAGGAGGAGAGAAAGCTGGGACTGAGCAGAACTGGGAAGGGAACACTTGTGGTGGCTGGCACTCTGTTTGTCTTGTTGATTTGTGTTTGTGATACTTTGTACAGAAACCCTGGGACTTTACTGGAAGCCCTGAAAGAGGATTTTCTTGTTGTGTGTTTACAGAAGTCCTGGAGGAGGGTTTCACAGGTCCTGGGACTATGCTGATGATTTGTATTGACTTCTCAGACTGTGTTTGTGGATCTGTGTTCCTTTCACAGACAGATAGTGAGTTGAGGATGGTGCTGTCGATGTGTATGGATGTTGTTTTGGCTCTGTTAAGCTTTGTCCTTCCCAGTAACAGAAACTTCGAAGTACTTGAGGTAGACTGGACACTGAGCTTCAGTGTGGAACAGGAACTGAAAGAGGAACTGTACAAGGAACTACAGGAGGAGGTAAGAGCTACCTACCTGTGAATCTGGGTGACGGTTGTTTGAATTCAGGCAAAAGCTAGGACCATGGAAGAGGATTCATGGAATCTGGGAGGCAACCTCGAGCCAAGATGACAAGACCTCTCCTTGGGTACTTAGTGCTGACTGTCAAGATCATGATTTACTCTGATCTGGGAGTCGGAGAACTTTGTACTTTGTACCTTTTACCCCCCCCCCCCCAAGGATGACTGAGTTAAGAATGATTGGAAACTGATCTCCAATGAAGAAAAAAGACTTTTTGGCTGAGAGATTAAGACAGTGCCATGTAGGGGTGGGAGACCTCTGTACTTTTTGTCCCTTAAGGAGGTTTGCTCCTTAAGGATGACTGAGTTAAGGGCTTCCTGAGTGATACCTTTTGTTTTTAAAACTATGTGGCCACTTTAATGATACGTTTTTATGTTATATCATTGTGAATGCTCTACTTTGGTTTCTGTGAATGTTTTGCTTTAGTTTACTGCTGAATAAATAAAGAGTTCACTATACCATGTGATCAGACTCTTGAAGCTGTTCGCAGCAGTCCTCTGGAGAGCTTGGCTTTGCATGGTGACAGAAGGAAAGCCTGCAAGTGCTAATGGGGAGCAAGAAGTAATCCAATTCTCTCATCCCGACCATGGAGTCTTAGGGGAGGAATCAAAGTAGAAGTGATGGTGGAAAGAGTGGCATTATGGGAGGGAACCCCTTCTTATTGAGAGCCAATAGGTCGAGGGGACAGGAAAGGAAAGCGTTTAGGAAAAAAGCAGGTTCCTTCACTGTGGAGCATGCTTTCTGGAGAACATAGTAGGCAGATGTGGGATGGTTGAGGAATGAGCCCAAGCGAATATTCGTGATTGGTCCTTGAGGGAGAGAGATGGCTAGACTGTTTGAATATTCTGTGGTTATAGTATTATTATAGTATTAGTCTTTGAGGCCCAGTAGGCCCAAGTCACAGCAAGTAAGAAGCCTCAGAATGTTCAACCTTCAGGTTTGGACAGGAGGCAGGAGCTGGTCACTCAGGTTAGGTCTGATAGGTTTCTAGGGGCACTTTGAAGGCTCTGGGGCCAGAGACTAGTGACTTGGATCCAAGGCTGGTGCCTTGGATGACTCCCTGGGAAGTCTCAGGCTGAACAGGTTCTGGACAGATCCTTTGATTTCAAATCCAGTGCCTTTTTCAACTGTAATCTGAACTGCATTTGGGACATTTTGCAATGTTTCCAGTGACCTTAAAATGTAACCATTTGCACTAATATTCTGTGTGATGAATGAATGGAGAAAGCATTTGTTAAATACTCCTTAAGTGCTAAGCAGTGGGCGAAGAGCTAGGGATACAAATAGAAAAGTTACAGTCTTTGCTCTCAAGGAGCTCACATTCCAATGGGGAAGATAACTCATGAAAGGTTTTGACTGCAAGTCAGAAAGGTTCTTTAGAGTGTAAAGATAAAGCACATGATAATGCCTCTTTAATGCCATTTCCACTGATAAAATCTTATCAGTTATGTCTAAGTCTTTCATGGCAGGAATCTTATTTTCTGGGTTTTCAACAGATCTGACCCATTAGTATCTGCAAGAAGAGTTGTCAGGTTGCCTCTCCACAGGGATTGGATCCAGTATGATGCCTTTGGACACTGGGCCGGTAGCATTGCTGTTCCCTAGGCTCTTAGGTTTAGGGTCCTGGGCTTTCTACATCAGGTTCTGAGGGGTCGTGGTGGTAGTTTGACTTGCCCTGGCCCATGTTGCATCCTGTCTCTCCCTCAGGGTGCCCTGCTGCTTCAGATAGATTGGCTTGTTTGCCTTGTAAGTTGCATTTGGTAAGGATGGCTGATCCCTTTCTCACAGGAATTACTTTTACAAGTAATTGAAGATGAAGGTTGTGAGGGCTGAGCTGGGAGCAGTGGTCTAGATGTTGAGGTCAGAGTTAGGAGAGCTGGTTCACAGTTGAAAGAATTCACTTAAACCTTCTCTTTAGCCAGTGGGAGCTTTATTGACCCCAAAGCATAAGGACTCGAGATTTAGCAAGGAGCTAAACAAAGGCAAAGGCACTGATATAGGAAAAGGACCAACTTATATAGACAGAAAGCTATATAGCCAGTAGCATGATGGTATAATTTTTAGGGTTTCTGATGGGGGTTGGAGATTTAGGGACAGGAAGAGGAAAATGGATGACACCAGGTAAGGGAGACTGGAAATTTTATGACCCAGGATAGGGAGAGACAAGGAATTTTATGGTCCAGGATAAGGGGAAAGTTTTATGGTATTCTAAGATAGAGAAGAGACTTTAGGGCACCTTTGGGCTAGAGAATAACCTAGCGGCTTCACAAAGTACTGGAAAAGCAACCCTTAATGTTATTTCTAACCCTTAGGGATCCATTATCATAGAGGTGCTGTCACTCCCAAGGCTCTTGTGCTGATCCACCTATTTGGTGGTTCTATTCAGCAATTATTGCTGGTGGTGATGTGAAAGGTAGGTCCTTTCTCCACAATGATTTTTCTGCTCAGTGAGGAATATGGGGACTGGGCTGGAAGCAAGAGTGGTGGTTTTGGGGACACTGCTGTTATCAAGGCTCTTAGGTTCAAGGTCCTGGGCTATATGCATTAGAGTTTGAGGAAAGATGATGGCCAGGGTGGTGGTGGTGCTGATGGTTTGACTTGCCTGGTACTTGCTACTTTCTTTCTCTCCCTCAGGGTGCCTTGCACCTTCAGTTAGACTGGCCTGTCTACCCTGAATAAGTGACTACAGTCTTTTCAGAAATAAAGTTTAAATAGTGGATTTAAGCAAGCTACAGTATTTTGCATTTTATAATGCTCTCTAATTCTTGTTTGGTCATAAAGCCTTCCCCTCTCCACACATCTGACAGGTAAACTATTCCTTGCTTTCCCACATTGCTTATAGTATCAGCCTTTATAACCTAGATCATGCATCCATTTAGACTTGATTTTGGTATATGGTGTTAGATAATGGTCTATGCCCAGTTTCTGACATACTGTATTCCAGTTTTCCTAGCAGTTTTTGTCAAGAGAGTGAGTTCTTATCCCCAAAGCTGGGGTCTTTGGGTTTATCAAACAGTCCATTACTATAGTCACTGACTGCTGAGTCTCATGCACCCAATCTATTCCATTGATCCACTACTCTTCCTCTGCCAGTATCAAGCAGTTTTGAGAACTGCTGCTTTATAGAACAGATTAAAATCTGGTACAGCTAGTCCACCATCCCTAGCATTTCTTTTCTTTAATTCCCTTGATAATCTGGACCTTTTGTTCTTCCAAATGAATTTTGTTACTATTCTTTCTAGCTCTATAAAGTAGTTATAAATTGATTGGTATGGCACTAAATATATAATTTAATTAAGGTAAAATTGTCATTTTTATTATATTAGCTCAACCCAGCCATGAGCAATCGATGTCTTTCCAATTAGTTAGATCTGAATTTATTTGTGTGCAAAGTGTTTTGTAGTTGTGTCCATAGAGGTCCTGGGTTTTTTCGGCAAGTAGATCCCCAAATATTTTATAATGTCTATAATAACTTTAAGTAGGATTTCTATTTCTATCTCTTGCTGTTGAATTTCGTTAGAAATATACAGGAATGCCGAGGATTTATGTGCGTTTATTTTATATCCTGCAACTTTACCAAATTTATTTATTGTCTCAAGTAGTTTTTTACTCTATTCTCTAGGATATACCATCATATCGTCTCCAAAGAGTGATAACGTGGTGTCTTCTTTGTCTAATTTGATTCCTCTGTTTTCTCTTTCTTCTCTAATTGCTACTGCTAACATTTCTAGTACCAGATTGAAGAAGAGGGGTGATAGTAGACATCCTTGTTTCACCCCTGATCTTATTGGAAATTCTTTTAGCTTATTCCCATTACATGTAATACTTGCTGATGGCTTTAAATATATGCTACCTATTATTTTAAGGAAGGCTTCATTTAGTCCTGTACTTTCTAGTGTTTTTAGTAGGAATGGATGCTGTATTTTGTCAGAAGCCTTTTCTGCATCTGTTGAGATAATCTTGTGGTTTTTGCTAGTTTTATTGTTGATATGATCAATTATACTCATGGTCTTCCTAATATTAAACCATCCTTGCATTCCTGGAATAAATCCTACCTGATCAAAGTGTATTATTCTTGTGATAAGTTGCTGTAGTCTTTTTGCTAATATTTTATTTAAAGTTTTTGCATCTATATTCATGAGGCAAATTGGTCTATAATTTTCTTTTTCTGTTTTATCTCTTCCTAATTTAGGTATCAGTCCAATATTTGTGTCATAAAAAGAATTTGGTAGGATTCCTTATTCACTAATTTCCCCAAATAGTTTATAGAGTATTGGAGTCAATTGTTCTTTAAATGTTTGATAGAATTCACTAGTAAATCCGTCTGGCCCTGGAGATTTTTTCCTAGGGAGTTCAGTGCTGACTTATTCAGTTTCTTTTTCTGAGATGGGTTATTTAAGTATTTTACTTCCTCTTCAGTTAACCCGGGCAACTTATATTTTTGTAAATGTTCATCTATTTTACTAAGATTGTCAAATTTATGTGTATGCAATTGGGCAAAATAATTCCTAATTATTGTTTTAATTTCCTCTTCATTGGTGGTAGATTCACCTTTTCATTTTTGATGCTCATAATTTGGTTTTCTTCTCTTTTTTATCATATTGGCTAAGGGTCTATCAATTTTATTGGGTTTTTCCTAAAACTAGCTCTTAACATTCAATAGTTTTCTTAATTTCAATTTTATTAATCTCCCCTCTGGTTTTCAGCATTTCTAATTTAGTATTTAATTGGGCATTTTCCATTTGTTCTTTTTCTAGCTTTTTCAATTGCATGCCCAATTCACTGACCTCCCTTTTCTTTAATTTATTCATGTATGCACTCAGAGCCATAAAACTTCCCCTAAGCACTGCCTTTGCTGCATCCCACAAATGTTGGTATGTTGTCTCATTGTTGTCATTCTCTTGAATGAAATTACTGATTGTTTCTACGGTTTCTTGTTTGACCCACTCATTCTTTAGGATTAAATGGTTTAGTTTCCAATTAGTTTCTAGTCTGTCTTTCCATGGCCCTTTATTACATATGATAATAAATTAATTTTTAAAAAAGACATTTTGTCTAAATTTGACAAACCTGAGTTTCCTAGACAACCTGGATCAACAGCCCAGTATGAGGCAGAAACCTTCCAGCAATTCCCTAAATGTGTACCCACAGAGTCAGACTCTCCACAGCATAACAGTTCTGAGATAAAAGTTTTCCTATATTGAATTGACAAGGAAGCAAAAGCATCAGTTCCTTTAAATTTATTTTCTTTTAAATTTTGAATTCTGCACCCAGGTTGGGAGGGGCACTGTCACAGACTAATTGTGCCAGTGGCTGCAGACCCTAGCTGTTTACCTGGTGGTGTGCTGATGTTTCCTTGAAGCCCCTGGGAGACCTTCCTGTCTGGTGCTTTGCTGAGAGGGTGGTTGCTGACACTATTGGAGGCTGTAGCAGAGTTGGCAGCTTATCTGGTGCTGACCTGGAGTCCTAGTGTTGGTGTCTGGCAGGTGCTGAGACCTCGTGTATCGCCACGCCAACATTCACAGCACCAATGGCACTTTGAATATGCTGGCATAGTTCTGAATTGCAAAATAAGACATACTTTCCATATAGAAGGCATAAGCAAAGCATTTATTTAGACACCAGAAAGCCAAATCTCAGCACTAGAAAACCGAATTCATCATAGCAAGAAAGAAATCTGTACACAATAACACTGTAGAGAGCAACACTATCCCAAAGCCCTCCCCCTGCTCAGACCTTCCCACAAACTCAGACACCCTCACACTAGCTGTCTGCTTGCCTGCATCCTCTTTCCTTCACCCTAACTGCTTTCACCAATTTCCTCTGGGCTCTGCGCTACCCTTCCTGCTCCACCTGTTCAGCAAACTCCTCCCACCACAGGTTCCATGTGATTACATTCAAATTCCTTTAGGCCTATTAAGGGGCTGGGAAGATCTCCTACCATTACACCTAGTAAGGGTCTTTCTGCATTTCCCTGCTGCTACCCTGAAGCATGTAGAGGTCTGGCTGCTGGAGGATGAAATGTTGTGCTGGAGGCCACCTATTTGCCTTAGGCTATCCTGGAGCTCTTGGTTGTTCTCAGAGCTGGAGTCTGCCCATTCCCCTGGCTGCACTCAGGCACCTGTGGCGTCCTGGTGTTGGCAATTGCCTGCCATCTGGGGCCCAGGATCTTCCAATGGGGGGGGGGGCCTGTTTCTGGCTTGCTGGCATGTTTCCTGTCTTGGACCACTTTTCACTCTCACCCAAGTGAGACAGACCTTTCCTGTCAGTCTTGGGCTTGGAGATTGTTTCACCCTGTCTTTTTGTTGATTCTGCTGTTCCAGGATTTGTCTGGGTGCACCAATTTTTGGTTGTTTGTATGTGAATATGGGAGAGTTATGACGATTTACTGCTTACTCCTCTGTCATTTTATTTCCCAGAAATCATCTGTAGAAACACATTTCTTCTTCTCTTGAGTCTTGATATTGGAAATCATACTTTTTTGTTCAGTTCTGGTCTTCTTCTTATGAAAGCTTGAAATCCTTTTATTTTTTTGAATGACCATCCTTCCCTTGAAGAATTATGCTCAGTTTCAGTAGCCAGGTGATTCTTGGTTATAGTCCTAGCTCCTTTGCCTTCTCGAATATCGTGTCGCATGGTCTTGGAACTTTTGATGTTGCAGTGGCTAAGTCCTGTGTAATCCTGCTTGTGGCTACCCAATATTTGAATTTTTTTCTTTCTGGCCACGTTTGGTATTTTTCTCCTTGACTTGGTAGTTTTGGAATTTGGCTATCATATTCCTTGGGAGTTTTTATTTAGGGATTTCTTTTCTGAGGTGATTGGTGGATTCTTTCAATGCCATGTTTTGCCTGCTGGTTCCAGGATATCAAGGCAGCGTTTTTTGATTATTTCTTAAAAGAGGTCATCCAGGTCCTCCTTTTGATTATGTCTTTCAGGTGGTCCAGCGATTCTTCTCTCTCCTGCATCTATTTTCCAGATCAGTTGTTTTTCCAATAAAGTATTTTACATTTTATTTTTTTCATTCTTTTGATTTTTTTTTTTGATTGATCCTTGATGTCTTACAGAGTCATTAGCTTCCCCTTTCCCTTTTCTAACGTTTAACAGAGTATTTTTTCCGGTTAGCTTTTGCACCTCCTTTTCCTTTTGACATAATTCTACTTCTTTTTTAAAATTTATTTATTTATTTTTGGTTTTTAGCGTTCATTTCCACAAGATTTTGAGTTACATATTTTCTCCCCCTTCTCTCCTGTACCCCACCCCAAGAGAGCAAGCCGCCTGAATACCCCTCCCCCAGTCTCTTCTCTCTTACATCCTTCCCCACCCCCAGCTTTTTAGAAGGGCAAGATGGATTTCTGAACCCCAGAGCCTATATATCTATTCCCCAGTTGCATGTAAAAAACAATTTTTTTAACATTTGTTTTTAAAACTTTGATTTCTAGATTCTTTCCCTTTTTCCCTCTTCACCCACCTCCACCGGGAAGACAAGCAATTCAACATTAGGTTGTACATGTGTAGTTATGCAAAACATTTCCATAGTAGTTATATTATGAAAGACTTACTGTATTTCCCTCTATCGTATCCCACTCCCCCTCACCCCCCACTTTTTCTACTTTCTCCTTTGACCCTGGCCTTTTTCTTTTTCTTTTTTCTTTTTTTTTTTTAAATTTATTTATTTATTTATTTTTAAAGCAACTGGGGTTAAGTAACTTGCCCAAAGTTACAGGGCCAGTTATTTTTGTGTGGGTGTTAAGTATGAGACCAGAACTGATCCCAGGTCCTCCCAACCTAGGGGCCAGCACTCTTACTCACTGCGCCACCTAGCCGCCCCAACCCTATCCCTTTTAAAAAGTTTTTGCTTCTAACTGCCCCCTCCCCGAATCTGCCCTCTCTTCTATCATCCCCTTCCTCTTTCCTGTAGGGTAAGATCCCCAATTGAATGTGTAGGTTATTCCCTCCTTAAGTTAAATCCAAGGAGAGTAAGGCGGACCTGTTCCCTTTCACCTTCCTGCTCTTCCCCTCCATTGTAACAGTTTTCCCTTACCTCTGTCATATGAGATAATTTACCCTAGTCTATCTCTCCCTTTCTCCTTCTCCCAGTATATTCCTCTCTCACCTCTTAATTTTATTTTTAGATATCATTCCTTCATATTCAACTCATCCTGTGCCCTCTGTCTATGTGTACATGGACATACATGTGCGCACACTCAATACATATTTATACACAAACACACCCTCCTGTGCATACATATATGTGTATATACATATGTATGTGTACATATATGTATATATATTCCCTTCAACTATCCTCCTACTGAGAAAAGTCTCATGAGTTATAATCATTGTCTTTCTATGCAGGCATGTAAATAGTTAAACTTTGATAAGTTCCTTTTATGATTTCTTTTTCCTGTTTACCTTCTCATGCTTCTCTTGCTTCTTGTACTTGAAAACCAGATTTTTCTGTTCAGCTCTGTTTTTTCATCAAGAAGCTTGAAAATCCTCTATTTTACTGAATGTCCATATTTTCCCCTGAAGTGTTATACTCTATTTTGTTGGGTAAGTGATTCTTGGTTTTAACCCTGTCCCCCTCAACCTCCAGAATCTTATATTCCAATGCCTTCAATCCCTCAATGTAGAAGTTGCTAGATCTTGTGTTTCCTCAATACTTATATTGTTTCTTCCTGTTCGCAGTATTTTCTCCCTGATCTGGGAACTCCAGAACCTAGCTATAATATTCCTAGGAGTTTTCTTCTTGGGATCTTTTACAGGAGGTGATAGGTGAATTCTTTCAGTTTTTCAGTTTCTATTTTGCCCTCTGGTTCTAGAATAGCAGGGCAGCTTTCCTGGAGGATTTCTTGAAAGATGATGCCTAGGGTCTTTTTTTGATCATGGCTTTTCAGGTAGTCCACTAATTTTTAAATGATGTGTCTCCTGGATCTATTTTCCAGGTCAGTGGTTTTCCCAATGAGATATTTCACATTGCCTACTATTCTTTCATTTGTTTGGATCTGTTTTATAGTATCTTGATTTCTCATAAAGTCATTAGCTTCCATTTGCCCCAATCTCATTTTGAAGTAATTATTCTCTTCAGTGAGTCTTTGAAGTTTCATTTCTATCTGGCCAGTTTGACCTTTTAAGGCATTCTTCTCCTCATTGGCTTTTTGGGCCTCTTTTGCCATTTGAGTTTGTTTATTTTTTAACATGTTATTTTTTTCAGTGTATTTCTGGGTCTCCTAAATTTAGCAGGCTATTGACTCACTTTTCATGATTTTCCTGCATCCTTCTCATTTCCCTTCCCAATTTTTCCTCCACTTCTCTTACTTGATTTTCAAAATCTTTCTTGAGCTCTTCCATGGCCTGTAACGAGTTCATATTTTTCTCAGAGACTTTTGGTGGAGGAGTTTTGACTTTGTTATCTTCTTCCGCCTCCATTTTTTTTATTCTCTTAGTCCCCCCCAAAAGATTCTGTGGTGTGATTGTACTTTCTCTGTTTGCTCATCTTGCCAGCCAATTACTTGACTTTTGAGCTCTTTGCCGTGGTAGAACTGGGCTTCCTGAGTGGAGACAGCTGTGTCCCTAATTCCTGGGGATTTTGCAGCTGCTGTCAGAGCTGTGAGGAGGGTGCCCTCTCTACAGCCAGCACAAGCTCAGATATGCTAGCATTCCTCACCCCAGGACCACCACCCAAGACTGCAACCCGGATCCAAGTAGGTCAAAGAAAAAGCGATTGCCCTTTGAATGGTCTGCCTTCTGAATGGGCACTTGGTCCCCCTGTGATCTGCAACCACCTCTGTTGCCCCAGAGGCAGGGGCCAGACCGTGCTCTTCTGTCACCCGGTTTCAAGAGAGTTCCCTACTGTCCTTTTACTTTCTGTTTGGCGTTTATGGGCTGAGAAGTTTGGAAACTGCCACAGTTGCCAGTGATTTACGCTCCTGAAGTCTGCTCGGACTGGTCTGGGCCGGGAGTCTGTACTGGCACAGCTCACACAGGACTGCCCTCAGCTCCCAGCCCATTGCCATAGACCCTGTCAGCCTGCTGGGCTGCATTAAGCAGGAGGTTTGTTTCTCTCTGTCGCTTTGTGGATTCTCTAGCTCTAAGATTTGTTTAGAGTCATTTCTTTTACAGGCATCAGAGGTGGTTGGAGATGGAGCTCAAACAACTCCCTGTTTTTATTCCACCGTCCTGGCTCCACCCCTGACGTATTCTACTTTATAAGGAGTTGGATTTTTGTACCTCCTGTCCCATTTGTACGATTCTGGTTTTTAAAGAGTTAATTTCTTTTTCTAAGCTGTTGTTCTTTTTTCATAATTCTCTCACATCACCCTCATTTCTTTTTTCAATTTTTCTTCTACTTTTCTTACTTGATTTTTAACATTTTTTGAGCCCTTCCCTGATTTCTTTCTGGACTTGAGACCACCAATTTTCATTTTTCTTTGGTGTTTTGTGTCTTGATCTTCTCTGTCACCATAATAACTTCCTATGGTCAGATTCTTTTTCTGTTGTTTTTACTCACCTTTTCCACACTTTTCTCTTATTTTTAAATTTGAGCTGTGCTCCCGGGATGGAAGGGAGCATCTCATACCAGGTGCTCCAAGCCCTGGTGGTTTACGTGGTGCTGTCATGGTGTTGTCTTGGGGGCTACTGGTGACCCTCTTGTCTGGAGCTATCCTGGGATGGTGGGGTGGGTGGGTATAGGCTCTGCTGAAGGCTGTAGGGGTCTGTCAGTTTACCTGATGCTGTACTGAGAGGCATGTCGGGGGTTGAGGTTCCAACACTGGTGTCTGCCCCTATTCTGAGATCTGTGTGGGTTTCCACAGCTGGCGTCTGCTCCCATGGGAGGTTCTGAACACTGGCACCTGCCTGTTTGACTGGCTATGCTGGGTTATATGGGGGCATCCTGGAGCTGATTTCTGACAGTTTGTTTAGGTGAGTGTGTGGTCCAGGGCTTGTGTCTGCTTGTTGCCTGGAACTGTGCTGAAGCCCATTGTAGGTCCTGGTGACTGTTCTCTGCCTGTTCACCTGGCTGTCCGGGTTTTGGCGTTTAGGGCATTTGCCTGCTCTACTACGTGGGGGCTCAGGACCTCCTGCTGCTTTTTTGAAGTGGGTCTTGCTGCTGGCTTGCTGGGATGCTGCTTCATGTTCTGGACTGTGCTCCCAGTTTCTATCTGAGTGTGACAAACCTTTCCTGCTGTTCTTTCAAGTTTCTTGGGCTAGAAGATTGTTTCATTCTGTCTCTTTCTAATTCTACTGCCCCAGGATTCATTTTGGGGTGCTAATGTAGGACAATAAAAAGATGATTTCACACAAAACTGCAGAACTTACTATGGTGTAAAGCTACTACTGTGGGGTGTTTTTCATTTCCACAAGGATATCCTGACACATGTTGTGGCCTGCCTGCTGGCTGCTGCCTGTTTGCCCAGGCTACACTGAAGCTCATGGGGTTCTCAGACCTGGAGTCTGCCCTTCCCTTGGCTCTTGCAGAGGCACATGGGTGGTCCTGGTCCTGGTACTGGTGTTTTCCTGCTCAGGGTCTCCCACTGGCTTTCTGCTGTTTTGCAGAGATGCTGCCTGCCTTGGAACGTACACTCCTTGTAACACAGTGAGATACACATTTTTTGCCGATCTTTCAAGTCTCTTGGGCTAAGAGATTGTTTCACCCCCATCTTTTTTCTGGTTCTGCTGTTCCAGGATTTGTTTTGGGGTGCTATCTTATGGTTGTTTGGAAGTGTATATGGGAGAGTTACAGTGATTTCCTGCTTGCTCTGCCATCATGGCTCCTGGTAATTCAGTCCAGATACTGTTTATTTTTAGAAAAGCTCCGTTTATTCCAGTGCTTTTGACAGTCATGAGTATTGTATTTTCTCAAAAGCATTTCCTGGGTCTGTTGAAATAATAACATGATTTTTCTGTTTTGTTATTCATGTGGACAGTTATGCTTATAATTTGCCTAGAAACGGGTACATATTCGTGACATAAATCCAACTTAGTCATAATGTATAATTTTGTGATTATTACTGTGGTCTTCTTACTATTATTTATTTATTTATTTTTTGGACAAAAAGTATTTTTATTTGACATCTGAATAAGTGTTGACTCCTCAGGACACTGCCTTTGGCATCTTTTCCAAGTTATTCATCAGCTTGTTGCACTATGCCTTTCTCAGAAACATAGATACCATCCAAAAATTTTCTGATATCCTTGTTTTTGACGGTGGTGGCCTGTTGGATCAGGGCAGCTGAGTTTGAAACAAGTTCAATATCATTTCCTTCAAGAATTAACTCATCTTTTTGGGCTTGAGAAACAGCACAAGCAACACCTGGTCTCATGCGCACTCTTCGGATATATTTTTCACCCAAGAAATTTCTGATTTCAACAAGTGAGCCATTCTCTTGAATAACAACATTTATGGGGAAGTGAGCATACACAGACCTCATCTTGTAACGAAAACCCAGGGTAACGCCTTTGATCATGTTTTGTACATGGCTACAGATTGTGCGCATGGTTGCAAGTTCTTTTCGATTTCCCCACTACTTGTCTACCCGAAGCCTTTTTTTCTTCTTTCCAAGGAGACTGAGCTCAACATTGATATGATTGAAATCCCTACAGAGGATTCCTCTGGGCCCTTTCACAATAACTGTCCGACCCTTAAGAGAGATGTCAACATTTTCTGGGATGTCAATGGTCTGGTTGCTTAGAATGGTCTTCATTCTGGTAGTGAACGGGCCAAAAAAAGCCTTACTATTATTTAACTTACATTTTTTGCATCAATATTTATTAGGAAAATCAGTCTATAGTTTTCTTTTTTATTTTTTGACTCTCTCTGGTGTAGGGATCAAGAACGTATAGAAGTAGTTTGATAGGACTCCTTTACCTTCTCCTGTCCCATCCCTACCCCCAAACCATTTTATATAGTATTGCAATTAATTGTTCTTTAAATGTGAGTAAAAGTCACTTGCTAATCTGTCTAGCCCTGGAGTTTTTTGCCTTTTGGAGTTAGGTGTTTTAACATTTATTTTTCTAGTAGAGAATTGTTTATTCCATTTCCTGTTCTAGTAATCTGAGCAATTGATATTTTTATAAATATTCATCTATTTCATGTGAATTGCTGGTTTTGTGAGTAATATAGCTAGGTGAAATAGCCCCTAATAATTGCATTTGTTTCTTCTTGTTTTTTTCTTTTTAAAATTAATTAATTTAATTTTAGTTTCCAACATTCATTTCCACAAGATTTTGAGTTCCAAATTTTCTCCTCACCTCTTCCCTCCCCCAACCCCAAGATGGCATACATTCTGATTACCCTTTCTCCCAATCTTCCCTCCCCTTCACCACTACTTTCTTGTAGGGTAAAATAGATTTCTGTTCCCCATTGTCTGTATATCTTATTTCCCAGTTGCATGGAAAAACCATTTTTAACATTTGTTTTTAAAACTTTGGAGTTCTAAATTCTCTCCCTTCTTCCCTCCCCATCCACCCTCAATGAGAAGGCAAGCAATTCAGTATAGGTTATACATGTGTAGTAATGGAAAACACTTCCATAATAGCCATGTTGTGAAAGACTAACTATATTTTCCTCCATCTTTATTCCACTCCCCCTCTCCCATTTATTTTCTTCTCTCCTTTGACCCTGTCCCTTTTCAGTGAGTTTATCTTTATAATTCTCTTGCTGATAATTTGATTTTATTTCTTCTGTTTCTTGATTAAGTAATGGCTTATCTATAAGATTTTTAAAAGCTTTCCCAAAATTTATTACTTATTTTTAGCATTCATTAAAAAAAAAAGAAAAACAACTTTGAGTTCTCTC
The DNA here is from genome assembly GCA_011680675.1 of Gymnobelideus leadbeateri. Taxonomy (NCBI): domain Eukaryota; kingdom Metazoa; phylum Chordata; class Mammalia; order Diprotodontia; family Petauridae; genus Gymnobelideus; species Gymnobelideus leadbeateri. The sequence goes on along the minus strand of WOXC01003627.1, from coordinate 186,423 downwards.
CTTCCTGCCATTCCTCACCTATTAAGTAGGCAAAAAAAATGTGACAACATTTATACATGTGAAATTATTCAGATCATTTCCATATTGGCCATGTTGGAGGAAAAAAAGTGTATCTATGTAATTTTTAAAAATCAGTTTCCTAGCTTTATTCAGGTTTTCTTTTAAACTTTTACCTTTATTAATCTCTCTGTTTTCAGGATTTCTGTTTTGTTGCATTTTTATTTTGTTTTTACTTTTTTTGGTTTTATTTAGTTATATGTCCAGTTCATTTATGTATTCTTTCTGTCTCTTATTGATGTCAGAGTTTAGAGATAATACATATTCCTCAATGTACTGCTGTCACCATTCTACAAGTTTTGGTAAACTGACTCATTGTCATCATCTTTAATGACATTATTGTTTCTAAAATTTGTTGTTTAACCTATCCATTTATTAAGATTGAGTTATTTAGTTTCTAATTAATTTAAAATTTTTGCTTTAAAGACCTTTTATGGAATGTAATTTTACTGCATTATAGTTGGCTAAAGATGCATTTGGGGGTGGAGCTAAGATGGAGGCGTAAAGACAGAGAGACTCGCCTGAGTTCACCCTCAAACCCCTCCAGATACTTTTAAAAAATAACTAAACAAATTCTAGAGTAGGAGATCCCAGAAAAAGATGGAGTGAAACAAATTTCCAACCTCAGACAGCTTGGGAGGTTGGCAGGAAAGGTCTGTTGTGGGGGTGTGGGGAGAAGGGAAGAGAGGAGTGCAGTCCAGCATAGGCAGCACCAGTGCAAACTGGGCCCCAGCAAACCACAAGAATTTTCTGGGGCAACTGAATCACTGGCAGCAGTGGCAGTTCCCAGACTTCTCAGGGCACAGACACAAAAGATAGCTTAGAGGATCCTCAGAAAATTTTATTGCACCTGGGTGAGAGTGGAGCACAGTCCAATGCAGGGGATGCCAGCACAGCGTAGGGCCCAGGGAGCAGGCCACGAGAAGGCCTGAATCAGGATTGGCATTAGTTGCTCCTAGAGCTGTCAGTCCATAGTAAGGGGCTCATTTCTAAAATATACAGAGAACTGAGTCAGATTTATAAGAATAGAAGTCATTCCCCAATTAATAAATGGTTGAAGAATATCAACAAGCAGTTTTCAGAGGAAGAAATTAAAGATACCTATAAGCATATGAAAAACTGCTCTAAATCACCAGTGATTAGAGAAATGTGAATCAGAAGAATTCTTGGGTATCACATTTCACCTGTCAGTTTGGCCAACATGACTAAAGAGAAAAATTATTAATGATGGAGAAGATGTGGGAAAATTGGAACACTAATGCATTGTTGGTGGAGTTGTGAATGGTTCTGACCATTCTGGGGAGCAATTTGGAAGTATGCCCAAAGGGATATAAAAATATGCATACCCTTTGATCCAGCAATACCACTTCTAGGGCTGTATCCCAAAGAGATCACACAAGTGGAAAGGACCTGCATTTACAAAAATATTTATAGCAGCTCTTTTTGTGGTGGCAAAGAATTGGAAATCAAGGGGATGCCCATCAGTTGGGGAATGGCTAAACACGCTGTGGTATATGAATGTAATGGAATACTATTGTGTTATAAGAAATGAGGAGCAGACGGACTTCAATAATATGGAGAGATGTATATAAACTGATGCTAAGTGAGGGGAGCAGAATCAGGAGAACATTATATACAGTTACAGATGTGTTGTACCTGTTATGACTAACCTTGATAGACTGGGCTCTTGCCAGCAATGCAAGGTTATAAAACAACTCCAAAAGACTCATGGTGGAAAAGGCTATCCAAATTCAGAGAAAGAATTATGGAATATGAATGCAGATTAAAGCAGATTACTTGATTTCCCTCTCTTTTTGTTTTGTTTTGTTTCTTTTTTCTCATGATTCATTCCGTTGGTTATAATTCTTTTTTTTAAACAAATGCTTTATTAACTTCTGTTTTACATCATTCATTTCCGCCAGATTTTGAGTTACAATTATTTTTCCCCCTGTTTTTCCCCTACCCACCCTCCCAGAATAGCAGTCCCACAAGCTATCGCTTCCTCCAATCTACTCTCTCCCATATCTTCTCCCATACCCCCTCGACTTTTCCATTAGAGCAAGGTGAATCTTTGTGTCCCAATGCCTGCACATCTTATTCTTCTTTGCAACTTGACTAATGTTTAATGTGAAGGTTTATGTAGAACCTACATCGGATTGCCTGCTACCTTGGGTGGGAGGGGGTAGAAAATTTGGAACTCCAAAACTCATAGAACTAAATGTTGTAAATTAAAAATAAATAAATTTAAAAGAAAAAAAATCTCTAAATCATGATTCACTAGAGAAATGCAAATTAAAACAACCCTTAGGTACCACTTCATAGCTATCCAATTGCTTAATATGAAAGAAAAGGAAAATAAATGTTGGAGGAAATGTGGCAGAACTGGGATACTAATGCATTTTTGGTGGAGTTGTGAACTGATCTTACCATTCTGGAGAGCAATTTGAAACTATACCCAAAGGATAATCAGGTTGTGCATAGGTCTATATTCTACAGACATCAAAGAAAAAAGAAAAAGACCTTTATGTACAAAATTATTTGTAGCAGCTTTTTTTTCTGGTGGTGAAAAATTGGATATTGAGGGGGATGCCCATTAATTGGGGAATGGCTGAACAAGTTGTACCATATGCTTATGAAGGAATATTGTGCTGTAAAATGATAGGCAGGATACTTTTAGAAAAGCCTGGGAAGACTTACACGAACTGATGCAAAATGAAGTAAGCCGAACCAGAACAACATTCTACACAATAACAGCAATGTTCTATGATGATCAGCAGTGAATTACTTAGCTATTCTCAGCTGTAGAGTGATCTAAGACTCTGAAGGATTTCGGATGAAAAATGCTTTACATCTCCAGAGAAAAATCTGATGGACTCTGAATGCAGATCTAAGCATACTTTAAAAAAATTTATTCTTGTTTATTGGTCTGTATTTTCTTTCTCAACATGGTCAGTTTGGAAATATTTTGCATGATTTCATGTATAATCTATTTTAAAAATCACCTGCCTTCTCAAGAAGAAGGGAGGAAGGATTTGAGAGAATTTAGAACTCACAATATTTGAAAAGAAAGTTAAAAATTTTTTGTTTACATGTAATTGAAAGAAAAGAAAAAATTAAATATAAAAGAAGTCTACTTTTCTCTGACTACTGCCTCCTTCACTGTCCTCTGTCTTTATTTCCTTTCCTTTCCTTTAATCCTTTCCTCTCCTACTTGATGCTTGGTAAGATGAATTTTTATGGGTTTTTATGGGTATTCCCTCCTTGAATCGGTTCAGATAAGAGTGAATTTCATGTGTTGCCTTCTTATTGCCTTCATTGTTTAAATGCTTCCTTGTGTGCCCCATTTATATGACATAATTTTCCTATTCTTCCACTTTTTTTTTTTTTGCTTTTTGAAGGGCAATTGGGGTTAAGTAACTTGCCCAAGGTCACACAGCTAGGTTTTGTGTTAAGTGTCTGAGGTCGGATTTGAACTAAGGTCCTTCTGATTTCAGGGCTGGCACTCCACTCACTGTACCACCTATCTGCCCCCCCACTTCTTTACCCTGTCTCCCAATGCATTCCTCCTCTCCACCCTTCCATTCTTCTTTTGAGATCATGTAAGCATAACATAGTCATATATAGGCCTTCTGTCTAGTGAGACTCCCTCTATGTATGTATTATCTCCCCATTTAAGAAAAGCAAATAGTTTAACCTAGTTTAGTACCTTATGATTTCTCACTCATGTTTATCTTTTTTAATGATTCTCTTGACTCTTTTATTGAGTGTTAGGTGTTTTATTCTCCGTCTGGTATTATCATCAGGCATGCTGGAAAGTCCTCTGTTTCATTAAATGTCTATTTTTTCCCCCTGTAGGATTATACTCAGCTTTTTTTGGGTAGACTATTTTTGGTTGTAAGGCTATATATAGCCTTTCCCTTCTGGAATATTGTATCTTCTAAGCTCCCTGGGGTTTGTTGTTGTTTTGTGTGTGTTTGTGTGTTTGTTTTTGGTGGTGGCCATTCAATCTTGTTTATGGCTTCTTAGTACTTGATTCTCCTTTCCTGGTTGCTTTCCATATTTTTTCCTTGACCTGGACTAGAATTTGGGAATATATTATTTCTAGGAGTTTTTGTGGTAGAGTTTCTTTCAGGTTTGGCCTGTGGATTCTTTTATTTTCTACTTTTTGCTCTGGTTCTAATATCTGAACAGTTTTCCTTTATGGTTTCTTGAAGTATGATTTCTAAGCTCTTTTCCCCCAGTAGCTTTCAAGTAGACTAACCATTCCTAAATTGTCTTTCATCTATTTTTCAGGCCAGTTGTTTTTCTCATGAGAGAGTTCTCTGTGTGTGTGTCTGTATCTGTCTCTGTCTCCCTTTTTTTTTTTTAAGTTTGGCACATTTTCTTGGTTGTGGAAGGAGGTATGCTGGGTGAGCTAGGTAAAAAAGATGTTTCTTCTCCCTCCTCCTTCTTTATTTCACCCTGTCATTAGTTTTAATGAAATTATGGATTGTTTTTAGGATTTGTTTTCCAACGTTTGTTTTTGTTCTATTATTTCTGTCACATGGTATCATTAACTTTAATTTGGCAAGCTCTAATTTTCAAGGACTTATTTTCTTTAATAAGTTTGTCTTTTTTCCAAGTTGCTCATTTTTTTTCATATCTTTCTTCCACAGCTCTCATTTTTTTAAAATTATTTTTTTAGCCTTTGATAACTCTCCTAGGAAATCTTATTGGGCTTTTGTCCAGTCTGCATTGAGGTTTTTCATATAGATGTATTCAGAATATTGTTTTCCATGTTTGTGTCTTGAACTTCCCTGTCATAATAGCACTTAATGGTTAGATTATTTTTTTTAAGTTTGTTCATTCTTTCTATCTGCTCCTTGACTTTGAACTTCATGTTAGTATCAGATTCTATGCACTTCTGGGGAGACAGGGGGAGGGAGGCATGGCTTGAGCTTCTGTCTCCTTATATCCTTCTGTTCCTTGAACAACTCAGTTTGGCCTCCTGCATATTTCCTGTACTTCCACAGTGGCATGATCCCCTGGTCTGACATCTGTGAGTTCCTGACCCACAGTTAAGTTTTTTGGCCTGCGTGTGTGTGTGTGTGTGTGTGTGTGTGTGTGTGTGTGTGTTTCAGTAGATAGCTGGATTTGGTCACTGTTAGCCCATTGGAACCTCAAAGTAATTTGCTCCCGTTTTGTCTGGGACTCTGGCTCTGGTTATTCCACTGCTTGCTTATGTCTCAGGTTATTCTGGCCAATTTATAACTTTTTTTAAAATATTCACCCACTTTACTTAAATATCGATTTTATTGGAATATAATTTGGTAAAATAGCTCTTAATAATTTTATCAATTTCATTTTCAGTGGTGGTGCATTTTTAATACTGTTAACTTGGGTTTTCTTTTATTTTTAATTGAAGTAACCAATGTTTTATCAAAGGCTTTTTATCCACATTAAATCAGCTTTTATTTTTATTTATTATTTCATTGATTTTCTTTAATTGCAGTTTTACTAACCTTTGCTTTAGAATTTCCATGTTGGTGTTTAATCAGAAATTTTTTTAAAAAATATTTTTTATTTGCATGCTCAATTCATTGATCTGCTCTTTTTCTCTTTCATTGAACTCATGGGCACCCAACTGGCTAGTTCTACTTGGGCAGTGCTGCTGTTTTTTTCTTCTTATTCCTCCCTCTGTCAATGTGGGGAGTCATACCAAATGTGCCTTTGGATGCTCTGTCCAAAGGAATATAAATTTTTATTGGCTACATTTTCCATGGTATCTTGTAGTTTGGGGGCAAGATTTTTTCCCCTATTCTACAATTTTTTAAAAACTGGGACAATCAACACTTTTGTCCCTTGTAGTTTTTATTTGTGATTTCTTGAAATATAGCTCTGGAAAACCAGACTTTTGATAAAGCTTGTTGTGGTTTAAATGGAGCTGTAACTCATTTAACTTTTCCTTTAAGAATTTGAATGCTATGTCATTTGGTGCATATATGCTTAGTATTTTTTGTTTTGTTTTGTTTTGTTTTGGAGGGCAATTGGGGTTAAGTAACTTGCCCAAGGTCACACAGCTAGGTTTTTGTTTGTGTGTGTTAAGTGTCTGAGGCCAGATCGGAACTCAGGTCCTCCTGACTCCAGGGCTGACACTACTCACTGCGCCACCTAGCCGCCCCAGTATTGATGTGACTTTATTGACTGTAGTAACTTTTAGTAAGATGGGGAGAAGCCTATCCCTTTTAATTTTTTTTTTTTTGCTTTTGCTTTCTCTGAGGTAATGATTTTTATACCTGCTTTTTTTTCATGTAAGGTGAAGCAAAATAGATTCTGCTCCAGGTCCTCATTTTTTTTCCATGTGTCTTTATGCTTTCTGTGTGTTTCTTATAAACATCATATTCCTGATCCATTCTGTTATCGACTTCTATTTTATGAGTGAGTTCATCCTATTCACATTCACAGTTATGATTACTAATCAAGCATTGTTTTCTTTCTTATTCTCTACTGTTTATCCTTCTTTCTCACTTCTTCCACCTGCCTCAAAATTCTGTTTTGCTTCTGACCACAGATTCCCTTAATTTCCTCTTTCTATCACCTCTTTGTTATCACCTTTTCCTTCCAGTTCCCTTCCTAGTAAACAGATTTCTATACCCACTTGAATGCATATTTGTTTGTGTATGTATTCTTCTCTCTTTGAACCAGTTCAGATGAGGATAAAGCTCAAACATTCCCTGTGGAGTGCCATGTTCCCTTCCACTCCATAAGGTAGGTGATTTTTACCATTTTTCTTCTTTTTCCCTCCTCTCAGTGCTTCCTACTTTCTTACCCCTACATTTTAAAAGATCATTCCAGCATGATCCGTTCGTTCCCGTGTACTCTCTATGCTCTTCTTCTAACGGCCCTAATGGTAATGGTCTTGGGAGTTAACTGTGTCATTCTCCCATATAGGAATGTGAGCAGTTTAACTTTAGTAAGGTGCTTATGATTTCACTTTGTTGTAGACCTCTATTTACTTTTCTTGAGTCTTCCACTTGAATTTCGTGTTTTCTTTTCACCTCTGGTCTTGCCCTGCATTTCAGATATCCATTTTTTACTACTGATGGGGTATACTCAGCTCTGCTGGATGGGTGATTCTTGGTTCTAATCCTAGTTCCTTTGCCTTTCACATGGCAGCCACTAAATCTTGTGTGATTCTGACTGTGACTCCTTGATGCTTGCATTTTTATTCTGGTTGTATGAAGTATTTTGTCTTTGACCTGGGAGCTCTGACACTTGGCTATAATATTCCTGCTGGCAGTTTTCTTTCACTTTAGGGTCTTAGAAGGTGATTGGTGTATCCTTCTGGGTCTAAAATATCAGAGCAGTTTTCCTCGATAATTTTTGGTAATATGTTTTCTAGGTTCTTTCTTTTTGTCCTGGTTTCAGGTAGTCCCTACAATTCTTACATTATTTCTACTTGATCGGTTTTCTAAGTCAGTTATTTTTCCAATGAGATGCGTCACATTTTTCCTATTTTTTCTTTTTTTTGACTTTGTTTTTATTATTTCTTGATGTCTTATGGAATCATTAGCTTCTATTTCCCCAATTCTACTTTTTAAGGAATTATTTTCTTCAGTGAGATTATATAATTCTGTTTCCATTTAATAATTCTGCTTTTTATAGAATTATTTTCTAGGCGGCTAGGTGGCGCAGTGAGTAGAGCGTCGGCCCTGGAATCAGAAGGACCTGAGTTCGGATCTGACCTCAGACACTTAACGCACACACAAACAAAATAAACCTAGCCATGTGACCATGGGCAAGTTACTTAAACCCAACTGCCCTCCAAAAAAAAAGGCAAAAAAAAATATTTCCTTTATTTTCTGTGCAATTTGTTAATCTGCACTCAGGTTCCATATTTGTTTCTGTGGATGTGGATGGCATTTTCCATCGTGATCCTTTTGGAGTTGTCTTAGAACCTTGCCTGGCTGGGGAACATGGCACTCCACAGGGAATGTTTGAGCTTTATTCTCATCTGAACTGGTTCAAAGAGAGAAGAATACATACACATACAAATATGCATTCAAGTGGGTATAGAAATCTGTTTACTTGGAAGGGAACTGGAAGGAAAAGAAGATAACGAAGAAGTGTTAGGAAGGGTAGATTATGGGAGTCTGTGGTCAGAAGTAAAACAGATTTTTGAGGCAGCAAAGGGGAAAAAAGTGAGAAAGAAGGATGAACAGGAGAGAATGAGAAAGAGGACAATGCTTGGTTAGTGATCACGACTGTGAGCTAAGTCTGTCAAAGTGAGGCCTTGCACAATGTGGCCGTTATTGTGTGCTCTGCTGTCCTGGTTCTGCTCCCCTCACGCTGCATCAGTTCATCTGAGTCTTTCCAGGTATTTCTGAAGTCTGACTGCTCATCATTTCTTAGAGTGCAATAGTATTCCATTATATTCCTATACCACGACTTCTTCAGCTATTCCACACTTGATGGGCATCCCCTCAATGTCCATTTCTTGGCCACCACAAAAAGAGCTGCTGTAAACATTTTTATGCATGTGGGTCCTTTCGCCAATTTTGTGATGTCTTTGTAGTGTAGCTGGGTGTAGGGGTATGCGCGTTTTTCTAGCCCTTCAGGTATAGTTCCAAGTTGCTCTCCAGAATGATTGGATTGCTTCACAACTCCACATCTTCTCCAGCATTTATAATTTTCCTGTTTTGTCATGTTAATAGTCAATCTGATAGCTGTGATATGATACCTAAAAATTGTTTTGATTTACATTTCTCTAATCAGTAATGATTTAGAACATTTTTTTCATGACTGCAGATAGTTTTAATTTCTTCTTGTGAAAACTGCCTGTTCATATCCTTTGACCATTTATCAGTAGGGGAATGACTTGTATTCTTATAAATTTGACTCAGTTCTCTGTATATTTTAGAAATGATGCCTTTATCATAGACACTAGTTGTAAAAATTCTTTCACAATTTTCTGCTTCTCTCCTAATCTTTGTTGCGATGACTTTGTGTAAAAACTTTTCAATTTAATGTAATCAAAATTATCCATTTTTCTTTTCATAATGTTCTCTTATCTATTGTTTGGCCATAAATCCTTCTCTTCTCCATAAATCTGACAGGTAAACTATACCTTGCCTCTCCTAATATGCTTATAATATCAGCCTTTATACCTAAATCATGAACCCATTTGGATTCTATTTTTGTATACAGTGTTAAGACATTGGTCTACCCCCAGTTTCTGCCATACTATTTTATAGTTTTTCCCAGCAGTTTTTGTCAAATAGTGAGTTCTTATTCCAGAAGCTGGGGTCTTTGTGTTTATCAAACAGTAGATTACTATAGTCATTGACCACTGTTTCTTGTGTACTTAACCTATTTCTCTGATCTACCACTCTATTTCTTTGCCACTACCAAGTAGTTTAGATAATTGCTACTTTAGAATACAATTTAAAATCTGATATGACTAGGCAACCTTCTCTAGCATTCCTTTTCATTTATTCCTTTGATATTCTGGACCTTTTGTTCTTCCAGATGAATTTTGTTGTTTTTCTAGCTCTGTAAAATAAGTTTTTGGTAATATGATTGGTATGACACTGAATAAGTAAACTAATTTAGGTAGAATTTTTATTATATTAGCTCAGCCTACCCATGAGCAATTGATGTTTTTCTGATTATTTAGATCAGATTTTATTTGTGTGAAAATTGTTTTGTAATTGTATGCATATAGTTCTTGAGTTTGTTTTGGTAGGTAGACTCCCCAAAATTTTATAAATTCTATAGTCATTTTAAATCTAATTTCTCTTTATATCTCTTGCTCTTGGGCTTTGTTAGTAATTTATAGAAGTGACATTGATTTATGTGGGTTTATTTTATATCCTGCTACTTTGCTAAAGTTGTTTATTATTTCAAGTACTTTTTTACTTGATTCTCTAGGATTTTCTTAAGTATATCATCATATCATCTGCAGAGAGTGATAGATTAGTTTGATCTTTGCCTATTCTTATTCCTTAGTTTCTTTTTCTTCTCTTATTGCTAAAGCTAATGTTTCTAATACTATAGTGATAATAACACTATAACAGTAGTGATAATGGACATCCTTATTTCACCCTTGATCTTATTGGAAAATACTTATAGCTTATCCTCAATACATATAATGTTTTCTGATGGTTTTGGATAGATGCCACTTATCATTTTAAGGAAGGCTCCATTCCTATGCTTGCTGGTGTTTTTTAATAGGAATGGTTGTTGTATTTTGTATTTTGTCAAAATTTTCTCTGCATCTATTGAGATAATCATTTGGTTTCTATTAGTTCTGTTATTGATATGATCAGTTATGCTGATAGTTGTCCTAATATTGAACCACCCCTGAATTCCTTTTATTAATCCTACATAATTATAGTGTATTATTCTTGTGATAAGCTGCTGTAATCTTCTTGCTTATATTTTATTTAAAATTTTTGCATCTATATTCATTATATAAGTTGGTCAATAATTTTCTTTCTCTGTTTTGACTCTTCCTGGTTTATCATAAAAAGAATTTTGTAGGACTTCTTTTTCACCACTTTTCCCATAGTCTTTATAGTATTGGAATTACTTGTTCCTTAAATGTTTGATAGAATTCACTTTAGCCCTGTGTGGCCCTGGAAATTTTTTCCCTAGGGTGTTCATTGATGGCTTGTTCAATTACTTTTCCTGAGATGGGATTATTTAAATATTTTATCTCCTCTTTTAATATGTGCAGTTTATATTTTTTGTAAATATTCATCCAATTCACTAAGCTTGTCAAATTATTGGCATACAGTTGGACAAAATAGTTCCTAATTATTGTTTTGATTTCTTCTTTGTTAATAAATGAACTTTTCACTTTTGATACTGGTAATTTGGCTTTCTTCCCTTTTTAAAATCAGATTAACCAATAGTTTAGCTATTTTACTGGTTTTTCCCCCCTAAAACCAGCTCTTAGTTTTATTTATTAGTCCAATAGTTTTCTTAATTTCAATTTTATTAATCTTTCCTTTGGTTTTCAGTATTTCTAATTTGGTATTTAATTGGGGATTTTTAATTTGTTCTTTTTCTATATTTTTTAGTTGCATGCTCAATTCATTGGTCTCCATTTTCTCTATTTTATTCATGTAAACATTCAGAGATATAAAACTTTCCCTAAGAAGCTCTTTCTCTCTATCCCATAAGTTTTTGTATGTTATCTCATTATTGCCATTGTCTTGAATGAAGTTATTGATTATTTCTGTGATTTGTTATTTGACCCACTCATTCTCTAGGATTAAAATATTTAGTTTTCAGAAAACTCCCAGGAATATTATAGCCAGGTTCCAGAATCCCCAGATCCAGGAGAAAATACTACAAGCAGCCAGGAAGAAACAATTTCAATATTGTGGAAACACAATCAGAATAGCCCAGGACCTGGCAGCTTTTACACTGAGGGATCCAAGGGCATGGAATATGATATTCCAGAGGGCAAAAGAGCTGGGACTGAACTCAAGGGTCACCTACCCAGCAAAACTGAGTATTTTGTTTCAGGGGAAAATATGGTCATTCAGTGGAATAGAGGACTTTCAAGCATTCCTGAGGAAAAAACCAGAGTTGAATGGAAAATTTGACATCCAGATGCAAGAAGCAAGAGATGCCTGAGAAGGTAATCAGGGAAAAGAAATCAAAAGGAACTTATCAAAGTTGAACTATTTACATTCCTACATGGAAAAACGATAACTGTGACTGATGAAACCTTTCTCAGTATGAAAATAATGGAAGAAGGGTATATAGACATATGAATACATATGTGAATTTGTGTGTATATGGTTACAGTTATATATGGATAGAGGGCATAGGGTGAATTTGTTGGGAAGGGGGAATACTCAAGGGATGAAATTATGAGGTGAGAGAGGAAAGTGGCAAGAGGAGATGGGGAGAGACATGGTAGGGTAAACTATCTCATGTGGAAGAAGCAAGGGGAAGTGGCTGCAAGGGAGGGGGAGAATAGGAAGGCAAAAAGGCAAAACCACATTCTCATTGAATTAGGTTCAGGGAGAGAATGACATACATACTAAATGGGATATCTCAACCTGCAGCAGAATAGGGGGAAGGGGGATGAGAGGAGGGATGATGGATGGGAGGGCATCCTTGGTGGGAGGGGAGGTTGGAAGTACCCACTATAGAAGAGGGACAGGATCAAGTAGGGAATGGACCAGGTGGGGGGTGGGATGAGTGGGAGGGAATTATAAGCAGCCTTGTACAATATATCTACTATGGTAATGTTTTGCATAGCTAGACATGTACAACATATACTGAATTACTTATCTTGCCAGAGGAAATGGGTGACAAGGGAGGAAGGGAATGGATGTGTGAAATTCGAGGTCTGTTTCAAATATATATAAATTTTAAAAAAAGAAAAAAATTTAGTTTTCAATTAAATTTTATGTTGTCTTTCAACTTTTCTGCATTGGATTGTGTGATTTTTGTGCCCTGTTAACTAATCAGTTTTCGTGTAGGTGCCATGTACTACTGAGAAAAAGGTATATTCCCTTTCCATTCCCATTCAGTTTTCCCTGGAGGTTCTACTATATCTACCTTTTCTTAAATTCTATTTACCTCCTTAACTTCTTCCTTGTTTATTTTGTGGTTAAATACATCTGTTTCAGAGAGGGGAATTTTCACGTCCCCCACTAGTATTGTTTTGTTGTCTCTTTCTTTCTGTAACTGCCTTAACTATTCCTCCAAGAATCTGGATGCTCTACTTAGTGCATATATGTTTAATAATGATATTGATTTTTGTCTGTGGTACCTTTTAGCAAGATGTAGTTTCCTTCCTTTTCTCTTTTAATTAGATCTATTTTTGCTTTTGCTTTGTCTGAGGATTACTATCCCTACTTCAGTCAAAGCATAATCTGTTGTATAGCAGTTGTTTGCCTTTACCCTGTGTGTATCCCCCTATTTCAGGTGTGTTTCTTGTAGACAGCATATTGTGGGATTATGGTTATTAATCCATTCTGCTACCCGCCTCTGTTTTATGGGACAGTTCATCCCATTCACATTCACAGTTATGTTTCCTCTCTGGTCTTTCTCTCCATCCTCTTTGCTCCCTGTACATGCTTTTCTTTCTCCTTTCTCCCTTTCCCTCCTCAAAAGAGTTTTGCTTTTGACTATTGCCTCCCTCAATCTTCCCTCCCTTCTATCAGCCTTTTCTTTCCCTGTTCCCTTACTACTTCTTCCCTTCCTTCTAACCACTTCTTCCTTTTTCTTTCCCCTTGTAGGGCAAGTTAGATTTCTGTCCCTAACTATCTTATTCTCTCCTTGAACCAAATTCAATGAGATTAGAATTTAAACAGTGCTCATCTCCCCTCTTCTTTCCCTCTGCTGTAATATGTCGTTGTGCCTCTTCATGTGATATACTTTGCCTCCTTCTTTCCCCTTCTCCCATCACAATCCCTTTGCATCAGGTAATTTATACCTGTACTCTCAATCTGTGTATTTCTCTTTCAAAAGTTGTAATAAAGATACATTTCTCAGGAGTTACAAGTATAATCTTTCCATGTAGGGCTGTAAACAGTTCGCCCTTATTGAATAACATGTTTTGTTTTTTCCTTTCCTGTTTACCTTTTTATGCTTCTCTTGAGTCTTGTATTTGAAGATCAAAAAATTTTTTTGGTCTTTATTAATTTGTTTGTTTACTTTTAGTTTACAAGATTCAGTTCCACAATTCCTTGAGTTTCAGATTTTTTCTCCCTCCCTTTCCTCCCCCCATGATGGCATACAATCAAGTATAGGATCTGCAAATACTTCCACATGAGACATTAGTCAGTTTATAGAGAAGGATTATATTAGATAGAATGAACAGTGGGAAAGAGGAAACAAGAAAAAGACAGAGAGCAGGTAGTTTGCTTCAATCTGGATTCAAACTCAGTTCTTTCTGGTTCTTTCTCTGGATGTAGACATCTCTCTCCATCATGAGTCTTTGGAGTTGACTTATAACCCTGCATTGCTGAGAAGAGTCCAGTTTATCAAACTTGGTCTTCACATATACATTGTGTCTGTAGTTGTGTACAAATTTCTCCTGATTCTGCTTGTCTCACTCAGCATCAGTTCATATAAGCCTCTCCAGGTAAATATGAAGTCCATCTGTTCCTCATTTCTTATAGCACAATACTATTCCATTACATTCATATACCACAATTTGTTTAGCTATTCCCCAATTGATGGGCACCCCCTTAATTTCCAGTTCTTTGCCACCACAAAAAGAGCTGCTATAAATATTTTTGTACATACAGGTTGAAGATCATGTTTTTTGTTGAGCTCTGGTCTTTTCGTCAGGAATTTCTGAAAGTCCTATTTCCTTGAATGTCCATCTCCTTCCCTGAACAATTACACTTAATTTTGCTGAGTAGTTCTTTGGTTGTAATCCAAGCTCCTTCTAAACCCTCCAGTCTTTTAATGTAGAACTTGAGAGGTCCTGCATCATTCTGACTGTGCTTCCACAATATTGAATTGTTTTGCTTGCAGTATTTTCTCCTTGACCTGATAATTTTGGAATTTGCCTATAATATTTTTTGGTCTTTTCAATTTGGGATCTCTTTCAGGGTATGATCATTGAATTCTTTTGATGACTATTTTGCCCTCTAGTTCTAGGGCCCTGGGGCAGTTTTCCTTCATGATTTCTTGGCAAATGGTATCCAGGCTCTTTTTTTCATCATGGCTTTCAGGTAGTTCAGTGATTCTTAAATTTTCTTTCCAGGTCATTTGTTTTTCCAGTGAGATATTTTACATTTGCTTCTATTTTTTCTCATTGTTTTGATTTTGTTCAATTGATTCTTGATGTCTCATAAAAGTCATTAACTTCCACTTGCCCAATTCTAATTTTTAACCAATTATTTTCTTCAAGTTATCTTTTGTACCTCCTTTTCCATCTGGCCAACAGTGGACTTTTCTCCATTTTGTCAGTTGTATTTTTAAAGGAATTTTTCCATTTTGCTTCTATTTCTATTTCTCTAATTTGACTTTTAAAATTCTTTTTGAGCTCTTCTGAGGTCTTTTGGGCTTGAGGATAGTTGTTTTGTTTGCCTTTTTCCTGACTTTTAACGTGATTCTCTGCTTCTGGGGCACAGGGAGCCCTCTCCCATACTTCTTGTACTGAGACTAGGGGCCTGGTTATTGGCTTTGTCTGCTGGAGCCTCAAGTTCTGACAGCTGAAAGCTATAGAGGCTGTAGCTTATCTGGTGCTGAGCTAGAGCTGCTGCTGGTGGCTGGTGTATGGAATTTTATTGCATTGCCCCCAGGTTACACTGATGCTCACAGGATGAGGTATGGGCATGGGGGTAATCAGACCGTTGGAGGGTGCCTCTTTGCTGGGGTTGCCCTAGACTATGGGGTAGCTTCAGCTGCTGGTGGACACCTGTCTACTGCACAAGTGGTGTTTCTCCACACCGGTGGTACGTGCTAGTTCTCTGCCCTGGTGTCTTCCAGTTCCCCCATCTGTGCAAAGGTGTGCAGGGGTCTTGGTGTTGGCACTTGCCTGGTCCACCACCCTGGGGGGCTCAGGATTTCCCATTGGTTTGCTGAAGTGAGGCTTGCCGGACACCTCCCATCTTGTACTGGTCACCTTCAGGTGCAGCAGGAGGGACCTTTCCCATTAATTTTTCTAGCTTCATGAGCTTAATAAATGCTGCAACCTGTCTTTGTGCTGACTCTAGTGTTTTTAGATTTTTCTTGAGGTGATATTTTCTGGGTTTTTTAAGGTCAGTAAGGGAGAGTGAGAGCTTCTTACTGTTTACTCCACAATCTTGGTTCCTGGAAGTCCACTTTTTCTTTATAATTTCTTGAAATATGGCAAAAAGGCTGTTCATTATGGATTTCAGGCAGTACCATAATTCTTAGATTATCTTTCCTTTGATCCCTTAGGTCTTTAAACTGTCCTGTGAGCCCTGAAACTTCAGCAATGGAGTTTGTAAAAAGCCCCTAGTCTTTTACCCAGTGCTAGAATAGAATTCTGCTACAATGTCTTTCAGTTTTCTAATCTCCTTACCATCTCTGAGCAGAGAGCTTCTGATGGCTGCTGTTGCTCTTGCTGCCACCTCCAGGGACTATATCTGATGTCCCTGCCATATGTGCTTTAAGCTAGCCACCACCCTGGTGTCTCAGACTTCTCATTCTGACTACCTAAGTTGTCTTGGGATGAAAAAGTGCCTCACTCCAATCATTGGTGGTTTATGCTGCTCCAAAATGCAATTTGATGTTATTTTTAAAATGAGTGGGTCACACAAGAAACCGTAGAAACAATCATTAACTTCACTCAAGAGAATGACAACAATGAGACAACATACCAAAACTTGTGGGATGCAGCAAAGGCAGTGCTTAGGGGAAGTTTTATGTCTCTGAATGCATACATGAATAAATTAAAGAAAAGGGAGGTCAGTGAATTGGGCATGCAATTGAAAAAGCTAGAAAAAAGAACAAATTGAAAATCCCCAATTAAATACTAAATTAGAAATACTGAAAACCAAAGGAGAGATGAATAAAATTGAAATTAAGAAAACTATTGAATTAATAAATAAAACTAAGAGCTGGTTTTATGAAAAAAAAAACCAATAAAATTGATAGGCCCTTAGTCAATATGATAAAAAAAGAAAACCAGATTATGAGTATCAAAAATGAAAAGGGTAAATCTACCTCCAACAAAGAGGAAATTAAAACAGTAATTAGGAATTATTTTGCCAAATTGTATACACATAAATTAAGTTGCCCAGATTAACTGAAGAGGAAGTAAATTACTTAAAAAAACCCATCTCAGAAAAAGAAATCAGAACAAGCCATCAGCAAACTCCCTAGGAAAAAAATCTCCAGGGCCAGATGGATTTACTAGCAAATTCTATCAGACATTTAAAGAACAATTGATTCCAATATGTTATTTTTTAAAGTTGTTTGGAGGAGAGTGTTGTGGAGGTTTTATTGGAAGTCTTCCTCTATTTTCCAATCTTAGCTCCACTATTAACTTTATAATATTTTAACATTCCTTCTAGCTGTGTATCTCATTCATATATATATATATATAGACATGCAAGATGTCATAAAATGGGATGAAATACCCTGGAGGCAGTGAATTCCCAGTCTTTGGAGTTCTTTTGAAATAGAAATTGGATATGACTGAACAGATTCATGTTTGTTTATTGGTTATTTTGAGGCATCCTCTGTCTCAAATCTGTGGCTTTTTTTTTTTAAAGGAATCTGACTATATTAGTTTTATGTAAGGTTTTCACATCATATCAACTCCCTTTTTGAAGCAAAAATATTCATTGGCTTTTGTTTGAAGTGTTTTAGTAGGCAAAGAGAACAAACGAATTCTGTTTTTAAAATTTTGTTTTGCTTTTTGAGAAAAGCCCTTATCTTTTATTTCATAAATTTTTTTTTTATAAAGCTAATGCAGGCAATTTTCTCAGCTTGGAAACGATGTATTGAACAAGTGCCTCTGTAGAAAACAAACCTCTTATTGTCTTACTGTTTGCATGTACGGGGAACAGAATTTGTTTGTTTAGATAACTTCTCCCTTCTTGAGCTTTAGAAAACAGATAAAATGTCGGGGGGGGAGAGAGAGAGAGAGAGAGAATGTGTGTGTGTGTGTGTGTGTGTGTGTGTGTGTGTGTGTGTGTGTGTGTATGAAATAGCATAAATTTATCACTTTACAGTTTTTCATTTGTTTTACAATATTCTGTGGGGTTGAAAATAACTTGCTAAGTAAATGTTTCTTTTGGTTCTTTAGAATAAATTATTAAATTTTTCATCTCCGTATTTTATCTATTTATCTCCAGAAATTATTTCTTGTATTTCCTCATCAGCCAATTTGAATTATTTGTAAGCCTCTGTGTTTAGGAGTCATAGAAATATATCTGTGCTGAGGGTGTTATAGTCACTTTGGTCACTTAGACTTAGATAGCACTTTAGAGTTTAGAAGTGCAAAGACGTTTCATGTGACTTTGATAGCTTTAGTGTGTATTTAGCCGGGAAATATTTCTTGTTGCTCCCTTTCTCTGAAGCCCTGCTCTTCTCCAATCTCCTCTCACACCACTGATTACTTTTCTTAGGTTTATCAAGTACCTACTGTGTGTTAGGTACTCAGCTAGTTTCTGGGGATTCCAAATGAAAAATGAAACAATCTCTCCTTTAAAATAGTTGGCATTCAATTTAACGTTTATGCATTTGTTTATGAATTTTTAAGTCCTTCAGTGTAGAGTCAATTTTTGTGAAAATTCTATGCACAACGGAGATAATTTTACATTATTTTGTATTCCTATTCATTAATTTCCAGAAATCTCTCACATTTTACTTTTCTAATTTTGTGGGTAGGTCCTTCACTTGTGTCTACTTATCTTTGGGTTTCCCATTCCAAATTGATATGTGATCTTAATATTAAAATCATTTTTTTCAATTAGAAGGGTAGAGCATATAACTCGCACAGCTATGGGAAGGAGTCATATTCTTGATCAAAATAGGGATAGAGACAAAAATTGGTAAGTTCGATTACATGAAACTGGAAGACTACACAGACAAAATTAATGCAGCTAGGGAGAGAAGAGATTTGATGGAATGGGAAAATCTTTGAATAAAATTTTACTTGTAAAAATAAGTAACATACATATGTGTGTCTATAAATGCATATATACAGTAGGGCTATTCACCAATAGAGAGGTAGTCAAAACATATGAACAAAAAGTTCTCTAAAGAATTTCAGTGTATTAGCCACATGAAAGAATATTCTAAATCACTAATAAAAGAAATACAAATCAAAATAATCCTTAGATTTAGATACGCTGTATTAAAATGAGGAACTGAGAGTCATGTCATGTCACCCTTGGACAGAGAAACTGTCTCTATACTCAGACCACCCCAAGCCTTGGGGTAGCTAGACAAAAGGACTTGTTTAGACACAATCTTGATTGAATGGAATTTACCCTATGCTAAAGATTCCTTGTGGGATTGGGTTGGGTCAGAGAGAGGTGGTCTTGAAAATAGAAAAGAAAGAAGGAAGGATATGCTGAATCTCCCCCAAATCCTTAGTTATTAATAATCATTTCTCTCTGAAGCATGGAAAGAACTGCTTGATCCGGTGCAGAGTGAAGTAAGCAGATCCATGAAAATAATATACTCAGTGATGACAAGAATGCAAAAGAAGGAAGCACAGATGCTCACACAAAAAATCAGAAGTGAATATTGCAAAAATATAAACAACAGGAAATGCTTCAAAGAAATACGAGAGGACACTTTTATATGCCCTTTTGTCCACAGGTGTTGTGCACTGTGTTTTTTCAGACTTTTTTCAGTTGATTATGCTGGTTTATTCCCTCATCTTCCATTTTTTTGTCTTTAAAAAATTATTTGCTATTTGGGATAGCTGTGCAGGAGGGGAGAAAAATTACATTAGTAAACTCCTAATTTAAAATATATTAAAAACATTAAGTCAAGATCCAGTCACAGCTGACATTGTGTTCAGCCTGTTCCTTTTTAAAATTTTGTACTTCAGATAATGGATTCTGCTCACCCATGTAAATAAATAGCTAACAGTCCACATGATACTGCTTATTGATTACCAGACTTTTCAGATATTCTTTAATCATTATAGTAAGTGATAATCCTTTGTCTACCTTGAACTACAGTAGTTCAGTCATTTTTGTTGTGTGCAACTCTTTGTGACCACATTTTTGGCAAAGACATGGGAATGGTTCATCATTTCCTTTTCCAGCTTCTTTTACAGATGAAGAAAATGAAACAAGCAGAATTGAGTTAAAAGTGCCTTGTCCAGAGTCTTTCTGATTTTAAGACGAGCGCTGGGCTGTCATGTATGGCATTACTCTTTTAACAAAAGAACTTCATCAGTATTTGATAAAGTAAAAACACTGTCTTTTTTGTTTGTCATTGCCATTTTGAATGTCACTAGGTACAAAAAACTTCTGTGATCCCTGCCACCAGATGGTTTTTGTTTGACATGGCATAGTAGGCACATTAATAAACACTTAATGATGTAATTGTTCTCAAAGTCTTTCTGGCCCAGAAACACAACTAAATTTGAGTATTTGGAGCCATATTGGGCATTGTATTGCCAAGGCAATACTCATAGCACCAACAGGGACTATGAATATGCTGGCATAGTTCTGAATGGCAAAATATAGCAAATTCTCCACATGGAAGACAGAACCAGAGCATTTATTCAGACACTAGAAAGCCAAATCCCAACACCAGGAAGCCAAATTCGTCATAGCAACAAAGAAATCTATACATAATAAAACTGCAGAGGGCACTGCCATTCTCAAGCCTTCTCTCTGTTCAGGCCTTCCCACAAGCACTCACAATCCTAGCTGTCTGTGTGCCTGCATTCTTTCTCTCCCTCTGCCATAACTATTGTGACTCATTTCCTGCTTTACTTCTTCCTATTCCAGCCATTCAGCAAACTCCTCCCATCACAGGCTCCATGTGATTACATTTGGCCTTTTAAGGGACAGGGAAGATGTTCAAATTCCAGTTACCATTATGTTCAGTCCTAAGATATTTCATGTCCATTACATAGGTCCTTGGGACTTTAAGAGTAACTGGTGTCAACAAAACTTTACAACAGTATAACAGGGATAACACAAAATAAGTACATAAAATATGGTCTTAGGTTGGGGCTTGCACACAAGCACCCCGTCATTCCCCCCCAAACAAATGGGACTCAGAATGTTGGGGTAAGGGGTAAAGATCTCTTCCATATCTGCTTGCTCCTGAAAATGGACGTAGAGCTGTCCCTGCCCCAAGTAGTCCACCTTGAGAGATTAGTTCTTTAGCTGGCATCTGGAGCTTGGGCGATGCCAGTCATAGGGATGACACATCACGGTCATGGACATGGACAGGGAGTGACATCTGGCTTAAGCGATCAGACATCTGCAGGCGGAGGGTGCTAAGCCTGCAGTAAACAAATCTAGCAAACAAGTTGAACAGAAAAAAAGCCAAAAAGAAGCAGGAAGACAATAACCAGAAGCAGAGAAGATATAGGGTCAGTTGTGCTTTTGAAGTCCATGAACCCACCATCATAGCCTCATTCATAGTAGAATATATGAGTTAAGGGTACAATTTGGTAATCATTTTCTCTTGAATAAACAACAGTTACAGTATTATTCACTGTGTGTTATAATTGCTGCAGCCTTTGGAACATCATCTGGCTTCTGCTTTATCCATGCTTTAACCCCCAATTTTATTCTATCAGAACCAAACCCTTCAGTTTCTCTGATAGTTATTTCAGGAGGAGGGTCAGTTTTCACAATGGATATTGTTTCACAAGGAATAATAATCACTTGAACTATTCTATCATTTTTTACAGAACTGTTAAGGTTCTTTACCTAAATTTTGGAAATTCCGTCACAATAATTTTTCCTTGATAATTAGAATCTGTTACTCCAGCCAATACTTGTGTTCCTCCAGCTGCTAATCCTGATTTAGGTAATATCCATCCAAATTTTTAGGAATTCTCATACATAGTCCAGTGGAGATTTTTCTTATTTCCTTTCTATCCAACCAAATATCCTTTTGTATCAGGTGTTCCTGGATGCGGTACTAGGACATCTTGCCTTACAGTGCACTCACTAATCAATATTTGGGATCATCTTTTGTGTTTGTTGTTTTCTAATTTGCAGATTTGGGGTCATCATTCTGGCTAGAGGTGTACTTCATCCCACTGATCTACTATTCAGATTACATAAAGCAATTAACAAATTATCTTTCCAGTGTTGATACAGATTATTAGAACTTAGCTTCTTTAACTGTTTTTTCAATAATCCATTTATTCTTTCACTTAACTCAGATGCTTGTGGATAATATGAAATGTGATATATCAGCTTTATATTGTTTAATATACAATATCTCTTCATTTCATTACCTTTGAAATGTGACCCACTGTCACTTTGAATCTACCTTGGGGGTCCATAATATAGACTTATGAGATCTAGAGTTTTACATGTATCTTTTTGGGTTGCATTCTTTTAAGGACAAGCCACTAGACACCTGAATAGGTGTCAACACAAGTGCATATAAATATGCATCCTCTATCTTGGGGTGGGGGACCAGTATAATCTGTCTGCCGAATTTGGACTCTTTAACTTTCCCCCTTGCTATCTCTCCAGTTAATACCCAAAGAACAGATTGTTGCTTTTCCAACTGACATATATAACATTCCTCTGCTACTCTTTTTAATAATGAGTGAGAGTTTCTAAAACCTCAGTCTTGTGCCCACCATTGTATGTCCTGGACTCCTAAATGACCAGCCATTTGATGGACCCATTTTGCTAGTACCAGATCATCAGTTGGTGTCAGAGTAGGGACAGTATTTTGAGTATCCATCTTTGCTAGTTGATTAGCACATGCATTGTACTCACCTTCTGGTGTGTTGAGGGCCACATGAGCATCTACATGAAAAACGGACAAATTAGTAACCAAAGACACATCCCATATATCTTCCCATAATTCTTTGTCCCAGACTTGTTTACCATGAATTTCCCAATTTTGATTTTTCCACATGGGCATCCATGTAGCTAACCCATTAGCTACCACCCATGAATCAGTAAATATATGGCACTGCCCTCCTTGTTCTGTTTTAGAGGCTTGATGTACTGCCGTGAGTTCAACATATTAACTACTTCCACCTGTCCTAGTACTTTTCAAAATCTGCCTAGTACATGAGTTATAGGCTACTGCTTTCCGGTGTCTTTTGTGACCCAAATATTTTGTTAGTAAGCCATGCATGTTTCTTTTGTTCTTCAGTTAATCCATCATATCCCTCACTCCATTTTGCCAATGACTGTACTTTTGCTTTGATTCAGGGGGTGTATCATTTCCCTCGGTATCTGTTTGCTACAGACTTATGTAGAGCAAAAACTCCACTTTTGCTTCTTTTACGTCTATTTTGAGTACACCATTTCCATGTAATTACGCTGGCCTCTTGTGCATGTCCAGTTCTGCGAGAAGCTGGGCTACTCATTACCCAGGTCCTAATCGGGATTTCATGCCTCTTCATGGCCCAGACTCAGTTCAGTCTCTACCAAAGCCCAACATGCAGCTAACAACACTTTGAAAAGTGTATTGAACTCCAGATGAAGAGATTTTCCTAGACCAGAATCCTAAGGATACAGTTTTACTTTGTTGTTTTTGCTATAAACTCCAATTTGCATATTCCTCCTGTGCAGTTACTTGTAATTCCTCTGGGCTATTTTGCATAGGCCATAAATCTAGGACTAATTGTATAGCATCTTTGACTCCTTCAAAAGCTTTGCTCTGCTTAAGTCCCAATCAGATTAATAGTTTTTCCCGGTAACTTTAATAAAGCTTTCAAAATCTGCCCCAGATGCTGAATGTGGAACCTCCCATATCCACATAATCCTATAAAATTTGGGGCTTCTTTCTTATTGGTAGGAATAGGAAAATCCTTAATCTTGTGTCAGGCTTGTGGGAGAATTTCTTGCAGCCCCTTATCCTATTGTATACCCCATAGTTTTACAGTTCAACCCTGGAATTTTTTCAGGGTTAGTTTTCTACCCTTTTGCTTTTCATAGCTCAGTTAAAAGTGTCAAAATCTTCTCCACTTATTTTATATTCTTTCCTATAATAATATTATCTGTGTATTGGGTAAGCTGTATAGCAGGTAGCTCTGAATCACCTAAATGTTCAGCCACAGTCCTATGAGAAAGAGTGGGGCTACATAGATATCCTTGTGATAAGTGGGCAAAAGTATGCTGTCTGTCCTGACAAGTGAAAACAAACTGGTCCCGTTGGTTAGGCTATACTGGAATAGTAAAGAAAACATTGGCTAAATCAATAACTGCATACCAAGTCCCATTATATTTCTGGATCCTTTCTATTAACATAATGGTATCTGGAACACCAGTATACGAGAGGGGAGCCACTTTATTCCATTGTACATAATCCACTGTCATTCTCCACATCCCATCTGACTTTCATACTGGGCAGACAGGATTATTCCATCCAGTGGCTGTAGGGACTAACAGTCTTGCCTCAACATATTTCTTTATAGTATTGGTAATTTCATCTTGCCCACCTGGCACATGACACTGCTTTAAAGTAATTAGTTCTACCTCTCAGTATATCTATTCCAGTGATGTATTCAGGGATGGGTACAGTTACCACTGTATATTCTTTCTTAGGTAACTGTCCAATTTTCATCATTAGTTTAGCTTGTCTGGTTGATATTTCAATCCTTCCCAGTCCTGTGGCGGTAATAAGAGGTCCATGTTTGCATTTATCAGGATTCTCATATGTAAGGGAGGTCTCTGCCCAGTATCTATACATGCCCTCCTTACACTGATTGATCCATTTTTCCAATATATGGTGCAGTGCCAATGCAATCTTTACAGTGCCCAGGTCACTCTAAATATACCTGTATGGTGCTCTATAACAGAATATACTCTCTGTATAGAAGACAGAAGCAAAATATTTATTCGGACACAAGAATTTCAAATTCCAACACCAGGAAACCAAATCAATCAAAGCAGCATAGAAATTAATGCTCCATAACACAACATAGAGCTACACCATCCTTTAGCCTTCCCACAAACCAACACAAGCCTTGCTGGCAAACACCAACTTTTCCTCACAAGCCTATCTGTCTACTTGCCTGAGCACCCTCTCTCTCCCCCACCATTTTGCTGCTCTGTCTCCCAGCCTCCTGTGGGCTCTGCTGCACCATTCAGCAAACTTTTCCCACTATAGGCTCCTGTGATTACTATCAGGCTATTAGGGGACAGAGTTTATTTTCAAAGCAGGGGAGGTCTTCTTATTCCCTTAAGCTTATTCGGAGGCAGGTAAAATCTTCAGATTCCCATTATCATTGCAGGTCAGTAATCCTGTCTGTATATTTCTTTAATCTAACCTGGGGCGTGGCTGATTTCCTATCCTCCCTGAAGATGTGACAAACCTGGATCAAAGATTCAGGAGGATCTATAGGGGAAGTTCTTACTTTCCTGTTCCATCTAATATTAAGACCCTTCTCTCAGAACATTTTTTATAGTTAATTAGTTGCAATACCATCTATTCTTCCAAAATCTACCCTTGTCAGGCTATTCTAACTTTGAATCCACTGGCTATTTACTCTTCTCTCTGTCTTTGTCTTTGTCTCTGTGTGTGTGTGTGTGTGTGTGTGTGTGTGTGTGTGTCTCTGTCTCTCTGTCTCTCTCTGTCTCTGTCTCTCTGTCTCTCTGTCTCTCTCTCTCTCTCTCTCTCTCTTTCTCTCTCTCTGTCTTTCTCTATCTCAAGGAAATTTGTCTTTTTCCCATTCCCCTAAGTCAGTGAACTGTGAAATATTATCCAGCACCTTCAAAAGAGGCTTCCTTATTTCCCCAATTAGTAAAGTCAGAATTAGGTGCTTATGAACAGGCAGAGCCATCTTCATTATGGTATTTCTATGAGTAGCTGCTAACAGGGATATCATGATACACATTTGCATCTCTGACCATGATAGCAGTCTTCATTATCTCCTCCTTTATTTTTCTTATACAGTCTCTAAGTGAATAGCACAGTCTCTCTCCACTAGGCCACATAGACTCAGTGAGATACTTTTTTTCTTTCTTTTTTATTTTTTTGCTTTTTTGGAGGGCAGAAAGCTGGGCAGTTGGGGTTAAGTGACTTTCCCATGGTCACATGGCTAGTAAGTGTTAAGTGTCTGAGGTTGGATTTGAACTTGGGGCCTCCTGACTCCAGGGCTGATTCTCTATTCACTGAGCCACTTAGCCACCCCCTTCTTCTCACAATCTTCAACCAACCAACCTATTGATAGATGGATCCACCAACATTTACTGGGTGCTATAACAACCATTTTTCACATCCCAGTATCTTCCAGTTCATTCAGTTATTGAATTCCATCATAGCCTATATGAAATTTTTTTCCATTTTTCATTTGGAATAAATGTTCCATACCTGTGTCCCCATCAACCATTAAAAATTAATTACCAAATAGCCCACAGAGGTTATACACCAAATGTAAACTCTGAAAAATAAATGACCAGAGTCACAGAGGTTATAAGAAAAAAGTTTTATACAAGCTGTCAACTCTGAAAAATAAAATGCCACAGATGTTATAGGCAAAAACCGTCCATATTTCCTTGTAGGAGAGAAGCTAGACATGTGTGTCTCTTCTAAGACTAAGGACATCCAAGGCAACAAGGCTTAACTTTGATACATATAGTTGTGGCAAAACAAAGAATCAAGCAGTGAGATATAATAGCAGCAGTAAGTTATAATGGCAGCGACGTGACAAGTTTGCCTAAAGACAAAAATCTGTTCATAGCAGGGCTTCATGAGCAGGATGTGGTTCCTGTAGGTGCTTGTCCAAGCTCAGGACTCACTAGTTCTGTAATTTACCTGCCGCAGAGTTCATCCAGAGGCTAAGGGCAAAGTACTATCGTCATGCCAAGCTCAGGACACAATTTGTTTTCTGGGCCTTAGCCTTGGAAAACAAGGTGTTTCATCATAAGAAAGGAGAGGAGTAA
The DNA here is from genome assembly GCA_011680675.1 of Gymnobelideus leadbeateri. NCBI lineage: Eukaryota > Metazoa > Chordata > Mammalia > Diprotodontia > Petauridae > Gymnobelideus > Gymnobelideus leadbeateri. Next base: position 159,865 of record WOXC01003627.1, on the reverse strand, counting down.
AAAGAGGAATGTTTAGCGGCACCCCATGATACCCCCAGTTGTAAATGTTCCATCGTGTGAGCATCCAGAAACTCATTATGGAGAATAACATTGAGGTCTCATTTTTCAAATATACGAGGGAGTCAGGTTTATAAAAAAAGACTTGCCATTCCCTGATTGAAAAATGATTAAAGGATATGAACTAAAATGTACTAAATAGCTAATAATTAGAATAATGCAAATTAAAATAACATCGAGGTACAGCTTCACACCTACCATATTGACTTAAATGATGGAAGAGGAAAATGATAAATGGGGGCGGCTAGGTGGCGCAGGAAGTGGAGCGCTGTCCTTGGAGTCAGAAGGACCTGAGTTCGGATCCAACCTCAGACACTTAACGCACACACAAACAAAAACCTAGCCGTGTGACCTTGGGCAAGTTACTTAACCCCAATTGCCCTCCAAAAAGCAAAAAGAAAAAAAAAAGAAAATGATAAATGTTGGAAGGAATGTGGGGAAAAAAGGTACATTAATGCATGGATCATGTTTTCCGCTAGAGAACAATTTGGAGCTTTTCTCAAAGGGCACTGTAACCATGCATGCCACTGCTGGGGTTGTATCCCATAGAGATCAAAGGAAAAAAGATTCACTTGTACAAAAATATTTAGATCTTTCATGGTCATAGAGGGTGCCCATCGATTAGAAAATTACTGACCATGTGGTACATGATTATGATGGAATACTAACATGCTGTAAGAAATAACAAAGGGGATAGTTTCAGGAAGAAACTTGGAAGATGTCTATGAAGTGATTGAAAGTGAAGCAGGGCTAGGTGTACACAGTAACAGTACTGTGAAAGACCTAACTGTTTTGATTAATACTGTGATCCAAGACAGTTTCAAAGAACTCATGATGGAAAATGCTGTTCCCCTCTAGAGAGAGAATAGATGAACTCTGAGTGCAGATTGAAATACTTTTTAAAACTCTTCGTTCTTGTCTCCCTCCCTTATCCCAACATTTTTACTGTACAAACATTTCTTCATGGTATCATATGTATAATGGTTGTCATATTTCTTGTTTTCTCAGTAGTGGGGGAGGGGCTGGAGGGAGGATGAGAATTTGGAATTGGAAATAAAAATGTTAAATTCAAAAATAATAAAAAGTAAAATAAGGTGTCTTTTTTACTTGATCTTTGAAGTGACACTGAGCCATGGTCACTTGGTTAGACCAGAGCTTTAGGAAGATCAGTTAAACAGCTGAGGAGAGGATGGTTAAGAGGATTGGATCCAGGACAAGATTTTGTAGAGATTACCTTGGATAAAGATCCAGTGAAGAAGACAGAAAAGCAACAGTCAGAATCCATTTTATTTAAGCTCTCAGTTTTGTTGGCATTGACATTGGGCACAATAGTGGCTAATTTCCTTCATGATTTATTTGCTACAGATTCTTGGGTTTCTTTAAAAATTTTTGGCAGTTGGGTTTTCTGCTCGTCTTTAGCTAGATTATATGATCATTTAAGAAAATATTCTTTTAAATTTTTTCATTTAGTTAATCTCTTTGCTTATTTTACTTTTTTCTTTATTTAGGGTTAAACTTTTTTTTTTAATTTTCCCTAGGTTTTATGTTGTAAATTGCATACTCCGTTCATTAATTTGTATTTTCTCTTGTTGGCAAGAATATTTACTTATAGAAAAAAGGTTTTTATGCCTTAGTATAGGCTAGTTTTTTTTAAAGTGCTATCCATACCTGAGAATGTGAACTCTACCCATTCAGTATTCTCCAGAGATCTGTCATGTATGAATATTTTTAAAAATTAATTTATTTACTTACTTTTGGTTTACAACATTCAATTCCATAATCCCTTGAGTTTTAAATTTTCTCTCCCTCATTTTCCTCCCCCCACCCCATGTTGGCATGCAATAAAATATAGAATAAATAAATACCTTCATATTAAACATTAGTCAGGTTGTAAACAAGGATTATAACCAATGGAATAGGAAAAAGGAAACAAAACAAGAAAAAGAAAGAGCAAGTAGTTTTCTTCACTCTGCATTCAGACTCTGAAGTTCTTTCTCTGGATGTGGATATCTCTCTCCATTATGAGTCTTTTGGAATTGTCTTATAACCTTACATTGCTGAGAGAAGCCCAGTGTATCAACATTAGTCGTCACATATACATTGTGTCTGTAATTGTGTACACGTTTCTTCTGGTTCTGCTCTTCTCACCCAGCATCAGTTTATATAAGTCTCTCCGGGTTATTATTAAGTCTGTATGCTCATTTTCTATAGCATAATGGTATTCTGTTGCATTCATATACCACAACTTGTTTAGCCATTTCCTAATTGAATGGCATCCCCTTAATTTCCAGTTCTTTGCCACTACAAAAAGAGCTGCTATAAATATTTTTGTACATATGTGTCTTCCTCCCACTTCTATGATCTCTTTGGGATATAACCCTAGAAGTGGTATTGCTGCGTCAAAGGGTATGCACTTACTTATAGCCCTTTGGGCATAGTTCCAAGTTGCTCTCCAGAATGGTTGAATCAGTTCACAACTCCACCAACAGTGCATTAGTGTTCCAGTTTTTCCACATCCTCTCCAACGTTTGTCATTTTCCTGTTTTGTCATCTTAACCAATCTGACTGGTGAGATGTGGTGCCTCAGAGATTTGCATTTCTTTAATCACTAGTGGTTTAGAGCATTTTTTCATATGCTTGCAGATAGCTTTAATTTCTTCCTGTGAAAACTGCCTGTTCAGGTCCTTTGACCATTTATCAATTGGGGAATGACTTGTATTCTTATGGATTTAACTCAGTACTCCATATATTTTAGAAATGAGGCCTTTATCAGAGACTCTGGTTATAAAAATTTCCCCATTTTTCCACTTCCCTCTTAATCTTGGTTACATTGTCTTTATTTGTACAGAAACTTTTCAATTTAATGTAGTAAACATTATCCATTTTGTATTTCATAATGCTCTCTAACTCTTGTTTGGTCCTAAAATATTCCTTTCTCCATAAATCTGACAGGCAAACTATTCCTTGTTCTCCCAGATTGCTTACAGCATCAGCCTTTATACCTAGATTGTGCATCCATTTAGACTTGATTTTGATATACAGTGTTAGATATTGGTCTATGCCCAGTTTCTGCCATACTATATTCCGGTTTTCCCAGCAGTTTTTGTCAAATAGTGAGTTCTTATCCCCCAAACTGGGGTGTTTGGGTTTGTCAAACAATAGATTACTATAGTCATTGACTACTGTAGTCTTGTATACCTAAAATATTCCATTAATCCACTATTCTATTCCTCAGCCAGTACTAAATAGTTTTGATGACTGCTGCTTTATAATACAGATTAAAGTCTGGTATGGCTAGACCTACCTTCTCTAGCATTTCTTTTCAGTAATTCCCTTGATATTCTGGACCTTTTGTTCTTCCAAATGAATTTTGTTACTATTTTTTTTTTTAGCTCTATAAAGTAATTTTTTTTGGTAGATTGATTGGTATGGCACTAAATATGTAATGTAATTTAGGTAAAATTATCATTTTTATTATATTAGCTCAACCCAGCCAGGAGCACTTGTTGTTTTTCCAATTAGTTAAATCTGACTTTATTTGTGTGAAAAGTGTTTTGTAATTGTGTTCATATAGGTCCTGGGTTTGTTTTGACAGGTAGATTCCCAAATATTTTATAATTGCTACAATAACTTGAAATGGAATTTCTCATTCTATCTCTTGCTGTTGGGTTTCATTTCAAATACATAGAAGTGCTGAGGATTTATGTGGGTTTATTTTATATCCTACAAATTTGCCACATTTATCTCAAGTAGTATTTTACTTGATTCTCTAGGATTCTCTAAGTATATCATCTGCAAATATTGATAGCTTAGGCTCTTCTTTGCTTAATTTGATTCCTTCAGTTTCTTTTTTTTCTACTGCTAACATTTCTAGTACCAAATTGAATAAGAGGGGTGATAGTGAACATCCTTATTTCACCCCTGATCTTATTGGAAATGCTTCTAGCTCATCCCTGTTACATATAATACTTGCTGATAGTTTTAGATAGATACTGCTTACTATTTTAAGGAAGACTTCCTCCCTTTACCTACCCTTTACCCTTACTATCATTTACCTCCCTTCTAACCCTACCCCATTTCCCCCCCAACTCCCTCTACTTCCTGTGAGGCACAATAGATTTTTATACTTAACTGAGTATATGTTCTTGTAGCAGCAAGCACCCCAGCATCCCCAGGGTGGCTGCCGACACAGGTTCTTAGATCTGCTTTTATAAAGGAAAGCAACTCAAAATGGGTTAACAAGCTTACTTTAATCAATCAAACATAGATCATTTACCTTGAAGTTCAGGGGAAAAAGGTCAGCACCCCGAACTTCAGAGTATACAGACAGAAGTTACAAGACAGAGAAACAGGTCAAGCAGACAGGCTTCCAAACTGTCCAACCATTGCATCCATACCAAATCACAATTCATACCAAATCACAATTACCAGAGAGGGAAGCATCAACATCTGGGTTTTCAAAGCTGGGGTCTCTCAATGGCTGCCCAGAGTCTCATCTGGTCAAGTCACACAACACTTCTCAAAGTGAGCCCCAAAGCAAAGCCTCACATCAGGGATTATTATATAGCCTTCTTCTGGGGCAGAGAGTGTAACCACCCTCTTGACCCACTGCCCAGTCACACAGCATCAAGGTGTGGGCATTCCTGAAAACCAAGCCTCCTGCTACAGGTTCCGTGTGACCACATTTAGCCCATCAGGGGGCAGAGTATATTTTCAAATCAGGGAAGGTTCTCCAAGTCTCTTAAGCCTATCAGAGGGCTAGGGGCAAGGAAGATGTTTAAATTTCCATTTCCATTACAGTTGTTTGCTCCTTTAACCTGAACTTATGAGAGTAAATTTCATACAGTGGTCCTCTCCCTCTGTCCTTTCCCTCTACTATAATGAGTTTTTGTGTCTTTTCACATTAGAATCCTAAAATTAACTTATTATGTTAATCCCTCCTTGAACTAGAGCCAATGAGAATAAAGTTCATAAGATATCTCTTTCCCTTCTTTTCCTCTACTATAGTATGTTTTTATGCCTCTTCGAGTGGCATAATTTACCCTTTTCTGTCTGCTCCTTTCCTTTTCTCCCATTACAGTCCCTTGGCATCCCTTAATAAGATTTTTATCATCAGGTCAGTAGGTTTATACCTACACCACCTATTTATGTATATCCCTTTTAAATTTTGCCATAATTATTATAAATCTCAAGATTGACAGCTATCAGCTTCCCACATAGGGATATAAAGTTTGCTCTTACTGAATCACAAGTTATCTGCATGCGCGCACGTATGTGTTTTCCTTGTTTACCTTTTTATGTCTCTCTTGAGTCTTGTATTTGGAAATCAGATTTGTCACTGAGCTCTTTTTTTTTTTTATCAGAAAAGTCTGGAATTCCCTTATTTCCTTGAATGACCATCTCCTTGGCAAAAAGATTATACTCAGATTTGGGTAGTTTGATCCTTGGTTGCAGTCCAAAGCTCTTTTGACTTACAAAACATCGTATTCCAACATCTCCAGTCTTTTAATGTAGAAACTGCTAGGTCCTATGTGATCCTGACTGCAGTTTCACAATATTTGGATTGTTCCTTTCTGGCTGCTTGCAGTATTTCCTCCTTGACCTTATAATTATGGAATTTGGCTACTGTATTTCTTGGAGATTTCAGTTTGGGATTTCTTTTAGGACTAGTCTGGTGAATTCTTTCAATACCTGTTTTACCCTCTGATTCTAGGACCTCAGGACAGTTTTCTGTGACAATCTGTTGGAGGATATTTTTCAGGGAGTTTTTTATTTTTTCATTGTGCCTTTCCAGTAAAACAGTAGTTCTTAGGTTATCTCTCCTTGATCTGTTCTCCCTGTCAGTTGTTTTTCCAATGAGATATTTTATACTTTCTTCTAATGTTTCAATCTTTATATTTTATATATTTTTATATTTTATCTTTTATTTTTGTTTGACTGATTCTTGATGAGTCATAGAGTCATTAGCTTAGATTTGACCGATTATGATTTTTAATGAATTATTTTCTTCAGTTAGCTTTTGAAGCTCCTTTCTGTATGTTCAGATTTCATCTTTAGGCAAGTATTTTCTCCAGTTCAATTTCAAACTGTGGTCCCAGCTCACAACTTTCACTTTTTTTTTTTAAGCAATTGGGGTTAAGTAACTTGCTCAAGGTTACACGGCTAGTCATTATTTCTGTGTGGGTGCTCATTTTCTGAGGCCAGATTCGATCTCGGGTCATCCCAACTCACTGTGCCACCTAGCCGCCCGAACTTTCACTTTTTAATGATTTGTTGTTGTTTTTTTTCAGTGAGATTTTTTCCCATCTTGGCCACTGCAAGTTTAAAAGAATTTGTCAGTGTATCTTCTGCCTCTCTAATTTGGCTTTTAAAATCTTTCTTGAGCTCTTCCAGGAATGCTTTTTAGGCTTGAGACCAATTTATAATTCCTTCTGTGGTCTCAGGTGCAAGTATAGAGTCATTGTTGTCCTCTCAATGTGGTTGTTTTTTCTTGCTATAATAGGATTGAATCATTTTTGTTTTTGATGTCCCAGCTTCCTTCCTGCCCATCGTGATTGCCTAATTCCTGACTTTTAAAGTGGATCCCTGCTTCTAGGGTACAGAGGGTTCTGACCCAAGCTTATGTGATGTAGCTTTTGGGTGTCTCCACTGAGGCCAATGTCAGGACTCTCAGTGTTTCCTCTGGATTACCCTGATGCTCACAAAGTAAGGAGTGGGGGAGAGTTGGTCTGACCATTTTAGGTTTCTGCCTCTGTCCCTGGTCTGCAGCTCAGGCAGGCTCAGCAGATGGTGGCCTGTGGCGCAGGTGTCTGCATATTTACTTAATTGTACTAAGGCACACTTGTGCTTTTGGTGTTAGTGCTTGCTGCTTCCTCTCCCACTGGTCAGCTGAGGTTGGTTTTGTTGGGACACCTTCTGCCCTTCACTTCAGGGTAGGCACAGCTTTATTCATATATCCTTCCTCTAGGACTCCAAAGCCTGCTGCTGTTTCCACTATTTTAGAATTTAACACTGGGGCAATAATCTCTGGGTTTTCAGACTCATGGAGGGGTATCAGATCAAGTAAGGTTTACTCTGCCATCTTGGCTCCCGGAAGTTCAGGTAAGTGATTTTTACAGATTGAGGTTGTGGGCTGATAGAGAAGCTGCTGTTGCTGCTGCGGGCCATGTGCTTTCTCTTACTAGCTCTGACCAGTCCTCCATCCCATGGTGAGATGTCTGTGAATTGCCTTTGTGGTGAGTGAATCTGATGGCTAGGGCTCACTCTTGCTCTGTTGTGGTCTAGTCTCTAGTCCTCACTGGTGCAGCCCCTACACAGTCCATGCTCCCCCTGCCTAGTCCTGTGTGGGTACCTTTCTGGACTGGGGATCTGCCATGCTCCATCTCCCAATGGATTCTGTCACTCTAAAATCCATTTTTATTCACTTTTTAGAAGATACTGAGGGAATTCACCAAGGAGTTCAGATATGTTCCTGCTTACTTTCCACCATCTTGTGAATTCTTTTCAATTCTTTTCAGAAGAAATTTCCTCTCATTTATTCTTAGAATTGTTAATCTTGAGAGGGATATGTTGAGGCTCCTAGTTCTTACAGTTTTGCTGTGTCTAAAAAGTTTAGGAAAACAAAGCTACCTGTTGATCACCTAATAGATATAATATTCAATATAGCAAAACTATAAAGAAAATAAAAACAAAGTTGTTAAATACAAGATTGTGAGGGAAAGCCGTACCATCCTGGTAACAAATTTGCTCTATCTCTTTTCCCGTTCTCAGCTAAACTCTTTGAAAAAAGCTATCTGTACTCCAGGCCTTCTTATTCTCTTCTCATATATCTGCAGTTTGTCTTCTGAATTCATCATTCAAATAGCGTGTGTTTTTCGAAAGTTATCAAGCTTCTTAATTATTCTCCCTAATGGCTTTTTCTCAATCCCCATCCCCCCATAAAATTAGACACTATTCTTAACACAGTATCTGGTACATAACAGGACCTTAATCTTTATTGATTTAGTAGGTGGTAGTGTCTAACAAATATAATCATCAGATAATAGAATTAGAACTAGGTAAGTCTTAGATGTTCTCTAGTCTCACCTTCTCATTTTATACATCAGTTAAGTGAAGCCCAAGGTCACCAAGTACTCTTAAGTGACCCAGCTGAGGTTTGAAGCCTGATCCTCTGACTCCATCAATCAAGTTTCTTTTCATTGCACTAGGCTTTCTCTCTACCCATATGATACACATCAGACTAAGAATTATTTATTATGTGTAATTTTGAGAAAGTAATCAGCATTTTCTCAATTCTGTTAATTCATATGTCTGTACATACATAAGTTTTCCTAAAATCAGCTAAACCTGTAGCTGTCAGCCATTTCCATTGTAGGATTTTTCATTTGTTTTTATATCACATATATTTCCTATTGTATCCCCTTCCCCACCCCTCACAGTAAGTCATACCTTAAGAAAAAAGATAAAAAATATTTAAAAAAAAAACCCTCTGGTATAATGTTTGATACCTAGGGCTCTCCACATTTTCAAAGAAATTGGAGGATAAGAATTTATATATTTATTTACTTTGAGGCCAAGCTTTCTGTTAATTTTGCAACTTTCAGTTTTGATCATTTGGTTTTTTGTTCTTTCTAATTACACTGTTGACTTTGTGCATATTATTTTCCTGGTTCTGGTAACCATTGTGCATCAGTTCTTGTAAGTCATGTAAGGGACATCATTACTCTTCTTGGGCTGTGGTAAAATGACAATACTTCTGAAATAAAGTTAGATTTAGTGCTATCTACCAAACTATCTTGAAAAAAAGTAATAAAACAATTCATCTGAAGGAAGAAAAGATCTGGAATATCAAGGGAAATGATGAAAAAAAAAGGAATGAAGGAAGAATAGATCTTCTGTATCTCAGACTATTTTATTTTCTTTTATTTTTTTAAACATTTTTAAATTTTAAAAATTAAATTTTATGTTTATTTTTAGTTTACATCATTCATTTCCACAAGATTTTGAGTTACAAATTCTCTCCCTGTCTTTCCCCTACCCACCACCCCAAAACAATGATCTCACTGTATACCCCTCCCCCAATCTCTCTCCTATATCCTCCCCCGTTCCCCCTCCAACTTTACAGTAGGGCAAGATAGATCTCCATCCACCAGTGTCTGTATATCTTATTTCCCAGTTGCATGTAAAAAAAGCTATATATACATATATGTTTAAACATTTGATTTTAAAACTTTGAATTCCAGGTTCTTTCCCTTCCTCCCTTGTCACCAATACTTACTGGGAAGATAAGCAGTTCAATATAGGTTGTGAATGTGTAGCTTCACAAAACATTTCCATGGTGGATATATTATGAAAGACTGATTATATTTCCCTCCATCCTATCCCGCTCCCCCCACCTGTTCTGTTCTCTACTTTGACCCTGTCCCTTTTCAAAAGTGTATGCTTCTAACTACCCTTCCCCAACCTGCCCTCCCCTCCATCATCCCCCGCCTCATCCCCTTCCCCCCTAGTCTTCTGTAGGGCAAGATACCCTATTTAGAGTGTGTCATTCCCTCCCTAAGCCAGATTCAATGAGAGTAAGGTTGATCCATTCCATTTTGCCTTCCTGTTCTTCCCCTCCATTTTAATAGTTTTCCCTTGCCTCTTCGATTTTAGATAATTCACCCTATTCTGTCTCTTCCCATCTCCTCTCATTATATTCCTTTCTCACCTCTCAATTTTGCCTTTTAAGTATCATCCCTTCTTATTCAACTGGTCCTGTGCCCTCTGTCTATGTATACCTGTACACATATATACACACACTCCCATATGTATTTATATGCCCTTATACCTTCCTATATAGACATATATATGTATGTATACATATATACACATTTATATTCCCTTCAACTATCTTCATACTGAGAAAAGTTTCATAAGTTATAGTTACCATTTTTCCATGCAGGCATGTAAATAGCTCAACTTTGATAAGTGCCTTGTGATTTCTTTTCCCTGTTTACTTTCTCATTCTTTTTTCATCAAGAATACTTGAAAGTCCTCTATTCCACTGAATGACCATATTTTCCCCTGAAACAGTTTTGCTGGGTAGGTGATTCTTGGTTTTAATCCTAGCTCCTTTGCCCTCTGGATTATCATATTCCAAGCCCTTCTATCCCTCAGTGTAGAAACTTCCAGAACCTGTGTTATCCAGATTGTGTTACAACAGTATTCAAATTGTTTCTTCCTGGTTGCTTGTAATATTCACTCCTTGATCTGGGAATTCTGGGACCTGGCTATAATATTCCTAGGAGTTTTCTTTTTGGGATTTTTCTCAGGAGGTAATTGGTAGGTTCTTTCAACCTCTATTTTCCCCTCTGGTTCTAAAACATTAGGGCAATTTTCCTTGAGAATGTCTTGAATGGCTCAGTGAATAGGGCACTGGCCCTGGAGTCAAGAGGACCTAAGTTCAAATCTGGCCTCAGACGCTTAACACAAAAACTAGTTTGTGACCCTGGGCAAGTCACTTAACCCCAATTGCTCTCCAAAAAGCAAATAAAAAAAATCTTTTTTGAAGAATGATTTCTAGGTTCTTCTTTTTTTTTTTTTTAGAGGGCAGTTGGGGTTAAGTGACTTGCTCAAAGTCACATGGGTAGGTCTAGGTTCTTTTTTTTGATCATGGCTTTCAGGTAGTGTAATAATTTTAAAATTATCTCTCCTGGATCTATTTTCCAGGTCAGTGGCTTTTCCAGTGAGATATTTCACATTGCCTTGTTTTTTTTTTTTTTTCATTTGTTTTGCATCTGTTTAATAGTATCTTGATTTCTCATAAAGTCATTAGGTCCCATTTGCTCCAGTCTAATTCTGAAGGAAGTCTTTTCTTCAGTGAGCTGTTGAGATTCTTTTTCCATCTGGCAAATTCAGCTTTTTAAGGCATTCTTCTCATTGGCTTTTTAAGCCTCTTTTGCCATTTGAGTTAATCTTTTTTTTAAGGTGTTATTTTCTTCAGTCAGGTTGTTGACTCTCTTTTCATGATTTTCTTGCATCATTCTCATTTTTCTTCCAAATTTTTCCTCCACTTCTCTTATTTTGTTTTCAAAATCCTTCTTACACTCCTCTGTGGCCTGTAACCAGTTAATATTTTTTGTGGAAGCTTTTGGTGCAGGAGTTCTGACTCTGTTGTCTTCCTCCCATTCCATGCTTTGATCCTTTTTGTCCCCCCAAAAGGAATCCAAATTCGGATTGCTGTGCTTGCTTTGCTTCCTTTGCTTGCTTGTGTTGCCACTCAATTACTTGACTTTTGACCTTTTTGCCACAGTAGAATTCTGCTTCCAGAGAGCAGAACTTTTGTCCCACAGCTTTGGGGTTTTCACAGCTGCTGAAGCTATTAGCTGGCTGCCCTCTCTGAAGCCTCCACTGGCCCTGGCACCTGGTCACACACTCCAGGAACTCCACCCTAGACAGCAATCCATATTCAAGCCAGTTAAAGGAAGAGTGAATGGTTGTTTGGTCCCCCTACAATCTGCTGGCCAGGAGCTCTCAAGCAACCATGCAGAGGCAGCTGCACAGTTGCTGCACCTCAGCTACTTCTTCCTCCAGGGGCAGAAGTTGGGACTGCACTCTCTGTCCCCCTGTTCCCAAAGTCCACACTGACCTTTTACTTTGCTTTTGGCATTTATAGGTTGATAATTCTGGAAACCACCACAGCTTCTGGGAATACACTCTCCTGAAGTCCCTCTAGCTGAGGCTATTCAGTGCCACCTTGGGGTGAAAACAGGCTCATGCAGGGCTGGGCTCTGCTCCCAGCAAGTTGCAATGGGCCCTTCCTGCTGGGCTGCCTTCAGCGGGAGATTTGTTTCTCTCTGTCACTTTGTAGGTTCTGTAGCTCTAAAATGTGTTTAGCGTCATGTTTTATAGGTATTTGACGTGTTTAGGGGGGGAGCTCAGGGAATTTTCCTGTTTTTATGCTGCCATCTTTGCTCTACCGCAGGAAACCAGACTATTTTACAAAGCAGTAGTCATCAAAACTATTTGGTTCCCTTCTAGTGACAGTGCTTTCCCAACCAGCAATGGCTATTCTTTTTCTCAAAGCCCTAACTCTATGGGGAAATTGGAATACTCCTTGCTCTCCCCATTGCCACTTCTAGATTTTCCATATATCATCATCACTTAGAAAGTTCTCCTCCTTGAGGTTCACACTAAAAAAATTTATCACTCAATCCAGAACCTGGTGGCCATTATCTATTTTTTTTTTGGAGGGCAGTTGGGGTTAAGTAACTTGCCCAGGGTCACAGAGCTAGGGGTTTGTTTGTGTGTGCGTTAAGTGTGGCCATTATCTATTGAACCTTGTCATTTTCTTTCCTTTATCAATAAGTGAATGAAGTGCTTGAGTCTTTATCCAACCACCCCACATATACACACAAAAACATGTATGTATGTATATGTATGTGTGTATATGCATGTATGTATGTATGTATATGTATGTATGTGTGTATATGCATGTATGTATGTGTATGTATGTATACTCACTTTCCTTCCAGTGTGCTAACTTCACAATTCTCTCCCAACGCAGTTCACATGACCCACTTCTCCACTTCTTTCAGGTACTCATGCACATAGTAATACCCTTAATCTTGAAATCATTCACAGGTGTCTGTTCTACTTCCTGTTTTAGAGACTTTGAAATTCCTGTATCTGATTATAATCTTTTATCATCCCGTCTTTCCAGATTTCTGACTTCCCCTGCCTCTGTTACTCATCTTCCCTGTGACCTTCATTCCCACCACTCCTTTCTGCTCTGCCCTCCATCACTCTTCCAGCAGCTATACTCAGAAGGAACTGTGCCATTATTATATCCATAAATGTAGAGCTGAAAGGGAACTTTGAAGTCAGACAGCTAGTAAGTGTCTGAGGCTGTATTGTAATCTAGATCTTTGTCATTCTAAGTCACATGCCCAATTTGCTATATTACATCTGTTTTGTAAATTGGGAAGAGAAAAATGGATGATAAAATAAGGAATTTTGAGATGAAGAAAAAGGGATGAAAGGGCTCACATGAATTGGTTCCTTTTATTCAGTAAATTAAGAGGTAATGTATTAAGCTTAGAGAGTGGGACACAGGCTAGCTTGGTAGGCCTGAGGAGAGGTTGGAATAACTTTGGTTGGATTCATTTTAGGAGGAATAGAAAGGATTGGTGTGCTGCAGTGAAGACCCAGTTGTTAGGTAACATGAATTGTAATGTAGCAAGTATGCATGATTGTGACTTTCTTCCAGCTGTATTAGTTAGTAGGCTCAGAGGATGTAGATGGTGGGATCCAAGACTGAGGTTTGGCAAGAGATAAGAAGTGATAGAAAAATGGAGAATGAGGGATTTGAGTTTAGATGCCTCTGTACATTTAAATTTATTAACTCTCTAGTGGAAATTGGGAAGGAGGGGAAAGTCAGAGCTAAGCTGATGGCCTGAGAATGTATTCAGGAGAGGAGGGTCTGAAGATTGTGATGAGGCTGACAAATAAATTTAGTGGTGCTGACATTTAGGGAGAGATGAATAGTCAGGAAAGAGGAATGTCAGATAGTCTGATGAGATGGTGCGAATGAATGCATTTGTGTTTTACAAGTCAAAACTGCTAATACATTACTGCCTTCTGTTTCTGTGCCTGCTTTGTGTGAGTGTATCTTTGCGTCTCTCTGGTAAATAGCTTGCTTGACACAGGAATAATTTACTCTTTGCTGTTGTATCTTCCCTTCTTACTCCCATGGCATATGATTAAATTTTTAGTGAACAACTGATTACCTAATTCTGTATATAACGTAGGAGGTAAGGTGCTTAATACCTTTCTTATGGCAGTTATGGTTAAGAAAACAGAGAGAACCTAAAATTTCTGTATCCTCATGAAAAGTGTTTACTCTGGCGAGGTCTTTCCTTGTGTGCCTTCTTCACTTGTCTTGTCTCTGGGTACCGCTCATTCTGCTTCTACGTAATCAAAGTTGTCTGCTATATCCTTAGTAGATCACTAGTAAAGTAAGTACCATTTATTTGTTCTCGCTTTCAGGTTATGCAGCCTGACCTTAAAAAAGCTGGTCGTTTTCAAGGAATTGGAAAAGGAACTCATCTCAGTTGTAATTGCAGTCAAAATGCAGGTAATACTTGTAAAAAAAAAAAAAGCCACTTGATTATCAGTATAAGGCCTTTGACTTAACTAGGTAGATAAAAGCAACTGGATTATAAAAATTATGATAATTTGCCATAATACATGAGCATCACAAAATACTTTTCTTACAGTAGTCTTCTGCATTAGGTGTTGCAAGTTTTATTTATCTCTGTTTTACAGGGGTAGAAAACTGAAGCTAATCCATGGTCTCACAAATTTCAGGTACCAGTGTTGGATTGTGGATCTGGGTTTTGTCTTTTCAAGTTCTGCTCTACTTTCACTGTAACTCTTCTGAAGAAAAAATATTAACATCGTACTCTGTTTATAGACACTAGCCTGCCAGAAACAATTTTTACTATCTTATTATTCTAAAAGGAAACATTATCCTGCTTGAAAAAGTTTTTAAACTGACAGTTTAGTTATACCTTCAGATCTCGATCTCTCTCTCTCTCTCTCTCTCTCTCTCTCTCTCCCCCCCCCCCCCCCCCCCCCCCCCTCTCTCTCTCTCTGCTTTTTTGAGGGGGAAGGTAGGGCCATAGGGGTTAAGTATGACTTGCCCAAGGTCACACAGCTAGTTTTTGTGTTAAGTGTCTGAGGATGTGTTTGAATTCAGGTCCTCCTGACTCCAGGGCCATTGCTCTATTCACTATGCCACCTAGCTTCCCCTAGATATGTTTTTCCACAAGTTGTTTTGAAGGTCTGATTTATAGAATTTTTGGAAATTTCACAGTGTGAAAAAACAAATCAGCATTAACGTTTTGACTCACCAAATAGTCATGTCAGCAAAAGCCTATTTCACTATCTACTATGTGTCTGATGTTGTGCTAAGTGTTGGAGATACAAAAAAAGGGCAAAAGCAGTCCCTGCTCTTAGGAAGTCTCACTTTCTAATGGGGAAGACAGCTTATTGTCTTTGTACAAACAAAATTTATACAGCTTAAACAGGAGATAATCTAATGAAAAAAGCACTAGCATTGAGAAAGCCTTAGGGAAAGCTTATCTTAGGTGGGATTTTAATTGGTGCTCAAAGGAAGCCTGGGAAGCCACAATATGGAGATGAGGAAGGAGAGAATTCCATGCATGAGGACCAGCCAGTGAAAATTTCCAGAGTTAGGACATAAAATGTCTCATGTGAAGAACAGAGAGGCATATGCCTTTGTCTCTGTCTACAAATAAATATATGTCTCTTCCATTCTCTTTATTTTATTTTTGTTTAGTATTTTATTTTTCCTCAGTTACACATAAGAGCAGTTTTTAGTATTTGTTTTTTATAAGAGTTTCAAATTCTCTCCCTTCCTCCCTCCCCACCTATCTCACTGACCAAGAAAGCAATTCAGTATAGGTTATACATGTGTACTAATGCAAAACATATCCATAATGTCATGTGAAAGAAAACAGAGAACAAACAACAAAGCCTCAAGAAAAATAAAATTTAAAAAAAAGTATCCTTCAATTTTTATTCAGACACCATCAGTTCTTTCTCTGGGGACAGATAACAGTTTTTATCATATGTTTTTCAGTGTTGACTTAGATTGTTGTGTTGCTGAGAATAGATAATTCATTCATAGCTGATCATCTTACAGAATTACTGTTATTTTGTACACAGCACATTTCATTTTGTATCAGCTCATGTAAGTCTTTCCAGGGTGTTCTGAGGGCATCCTGCTCATCATTTCTTATACTACAATAGTATTCCATCATAATCACATACCACAACTTGTTCAGCCACTCCCCAGTTGATGGGCATCCCCTCAACTTCTAATTCTTTGCCCCCAGAAATGAGCTTCTATAAATGTTGTGTACATATAGGTCTTTTCCTTTTTGTGTTTGTTATCTCTTTTGGGATACAGACCTAGTAGTGGTATTTATTGTAGGCATAGTTCGAAATTGCTCTACAGAATTGTTGAATCAGTTCACAGAATGGTTGGCGATATCCATCAGCAGTGTGTTAATGGCTCATTTTCCCCACATCTCCTACAACCTTTGTTAGTTACCTTTTCTGTTCTATTAGCCAACTTAGAAGGAATGAGGTAGTATTTTAGAATTGTTTTCGTTTGGGGGTAGAGCCAAGATGGTGGAGTAAAAGCAGGGATTTGCTTGAGCTCTCCCTCAAACCCCTCCAACTACCTGTAAAAAAAAGACTAAACAAATTCTAGAGCTGCAGAACCCACAAAATGATGGAGTGAAACAAATCTTTAGCCCAAGACAAGCTGGAAGGTCAACAGGAAGGGTCTATCACACCGTGTTAGGAGTGGAAAACAGTCCATCCTGGACTGTGCCAACATAAGTAGGGCTGGAGCAGCTCTCAGGAAATGGAATCATTGGCAGCTGTGGCACTTTCCAGACTTTTTGACCCACAAACACCAAAGACAGCATAGAACATCAGTGGGAAACCTCTGTAGGTCCTTAGTGAGAGAAGAGTGTGGTCCAGCCCCAGTCTTGGGGCAGGGGAGGTGGCAGTGGTGGTGGCAGCAGCAGTGGCTATTTCCAGACTTCCCAGCTCACAGATAGTGTGGGGATGGAACCTCTGATCAGAGGGTGATTGCAGGGATCTCTTTGCTGCCACAAAGCAAGGTTCTCTTACTTTGTCCTGCTTGGATCTGGGTCACAGACCTGTGTAGCGGTCCTGTGGTGAGGAGAAGCACTGGTATGGTGGAGCTTTACAGTGGAGAGGGAATCCTCCTCATAGTTCCAAGGCAGAAAAGAGTGTTTGTGGTTAATCACAGCCCAGAGCATGGGCCAGGAGAGGAGTAAATACCTTTCCTTTGATCATACCACCTTAGAAGACTGTAAATTTACAGACCTCTAGAAGCAACTCTGAAAATAGCTGCACAAAACCCCTCAAGTTTGGGACTATAAATACTCCACAGTGGAAGCTGAGCCCTACCTTAGCAAAGAATTAAAAAGTCAAGTATTTGGCTGGGAAAATGAGCAAACTACATTAAAAAACTCAGACCATAGAATCTTACTTTGGTGACAAAGAAGATAAAAACATACAGCCAGAAGAAGACAACAAAGTCAAAGCTCCTTCAAGGAAAATATGAATTGATTGGAGACCATAGAAGACCTCAAAACATATTGTGAAGATCAATTAAGAAAAGTGGAGGAAAAATTGAGAAGAGAAATGAGAACGATGCAAGAAAATCATGAGAAAAGAGTCAACAGTTTGCTAAAGGAGATCCCAGAAAATACTGAAGAAAATAAGGACTTAAAAATAGACTAACTTAAATGGCAAAAGAGGTCCAAAAAAAGCAATGAGGAGAAGAATGACTTGAAATGCAGAATTGGCTAAATGAAAAAGGAGGTCCAAAACTCACTGAAGAAAATAATTCCTTAAAAATTAGAATGAAGAGTGGCTAGGTGGTGCAGTGAGTAGAGTGCCGTGCTGGCCCCAGAGCCACGAGGACCTGATTTCAAATCCGGCCTCAGAAACTTAACATTTGCTAGTTGTGTGACCTTGGGCAATTCATTTAATCCCAATTGCCCTGCCTTCCCCCTCCAAAAAAAGCAAAAAAGAAAGAAAGAAAATTTAGAATGGAGTAAATGGGAGCTAATGGCTTTATGAGAAATCAAGAAATTACAAAACAGAACCAAAAAGAATGAAAACAATGTGAAATATCTCATTGGAAAAACCACTGACCTGGAAAATAGTTCCAAGAGATGTAATTTAAAAATTATTCAACTACCTGAAAGCCATGATAAAAAAAAAAAGCCTAGACATCATTTTTCAAGAAATTATCAAGGAAATCTTCCCTGATATTCTAGAACCAGAGGGTAAAATAGAAATTGAAGGAATCTACTGATCACCTCCTAAAAGAGATCACAAAAGTCAAAACTGCCTGGAATCTTATAGCCAAATTCCAGAGTTCCTAGGTCAAGGAGAAAATATTGCAAGTACCTGGAAAGAAGAAATTGTGTTATGGAAACACAATTAGAATAACGCAAAATCTAACAGCTTTTACATTAAGGGATTAGAGGGCCTGGAATATGATATTTCAAAGGTCAAAAGAGCTAGGATTAAAACCAAGAATCACCTACCCAGCGAAACTGAGTATAATACTTCAGGGGGAAAAATGGATATTCAGTGAAATAAAGGACTTTCAAGCATTCTTGATGCAAACACCATAGCTGAATAGAAGATTTCACTTACAAATACATGACTCAAGATAAGCATAGAAAGGTAAACAGGAAAGAGAAATCATAGGGACTAATTGAAGTTGAACTGTTTACATTCGAAAGAGAAATCATAGGGACTAATTGAAGTTGAACTGTTTACATTCCTCCATGGTAAGGTGATATTTGTAACTCATGAGAGTAAAGAGCAAGGAAGAGATAGAATGGCTAAATTATTTCATAAAGGAAGCAAGAAAAAGCTTTTACAGTACTGGGGCTAGGTGAGGGGAGGTGAGAGGGAATGAGTAAACCTTACTCTGGTTGGATTTGGCTTAAGGAAGGAATAATATACACACTGAATTGGGTATCTTGCCCTACAGGAAAGTAGGGGGAAGTGGATGGGGGGGTTGGTAGAATGGAGGGCAGATTAGGGGAGGTAGTAATTGGAAGCAAACACTTTTATAAAAGAACAGGGACAGAGAAGAGAATAGAATGAATGGGTGGTGAGATAGGTTGGAGGGAAATATAGTTAGTTTTTTACAACATGAGTATTACAGAAATGTGTAAGTTATTTTGAACTGTTTGCCTTCTCAATGAAGGTGTGTGGGGAGGGAAGAATGGAGAGAATTTGGAACTTAAACTGTTTAAAAAAATGCTAGAAATCATTTTTACATGTAACTGGGAAATAAGATATACAGGCAATTTCATACATAAATCTATGTTGTGCCCTACAAGAAAGTGAGGGGAAGGTGGATAGGGGCGGTGATAGAGGGAGGAGAGGATAGACTGGGGGACGGGGTAAACAGAAGGCATATCATCTTCTGGTAGGGGAGGGGTGAGATGGGGAGCAAATTTGGAACTCAAAATCTTGTGAAAATGAATGTTGAAGACTAAAATAAATAAAAACAGGTAACAAAAAGAATTGTTTTAGTTTGCATATCTCATAGAGTATTTTTTTTTCATATGTCTATAGATAGCTTTGAGTACTTCATCTAAAAACTGATCATATTGTTTGATCATATATTAGTTGGGGAAGGCTCTTATTTTTTCTAAATTTGACTCAGTTCTTTATGTTGAGAAATGAGACCTTTCTCAGAGAAACTTCCTTCAATTTTTTTCACAGTTGCTGTTGCTCACTCTGTTCCCCTCCATCTTTTCCTACCCCCATTTATTCTCCTCTGTCTCTCCTTTCATCCTTCTTCCCTCAGAAGTGTTTAGCTTCTGACTACTCCTTCCCCAATCTTCCCTCCATTCTATCATTCTACCTCCCCCTCCCCCATTCTCACATTTCATTTTCCTCCTACTTTTCTGTAGGGTAAAATAGATTACAATACCCAATTGTGTGTGTTTGTTATTCCCTCTCTGACCCAGTTCTGATGGGAGTAATATTCACTCACTCCCTCTCACCTCACCATCTTCCCCTCCACTGTAAAAGCTTTTTCTTGGCTCTTTTATGTGAGATGATTTACCCCATTCCACCTCTGCCCTTCTCCTTTCCCCGTACATTCCTCCCTCTCACCCATTAATTTTATTTTTTAGACATCATCCTTCATAGCCAGCTCACACCTGTGTTCTCTTATCTCTATACATTCCTTCTCACTACCCTAATAAAGAGAAAGGTCTTAGGAATTACAGATACCATCTCTTCCCATGTAGGAATGTTAACAATTTAAACTTAAGTCCCTTATGATTTCCCTTTCCTGTTTACCTTTTTATGCGTCTCTAGAATCTTGTATTTGAAAGTCAAATTTTCTATTCAGCTCTGGTTTCTTTTTAAAAATTAATTTATTTTCATTTTCAACATTCATTTTTACAAGATTTTGAGTTCCTAGTTTTCTCCCCATATCATCCCTTCCTCACCCGCAGATGGGGTGGCATGCATTCTGATTACCCCTTCCCCCAGTCTACCCTCCCTTCTATTACCCCACCCTTTCTTATCTCCTTCTCCTGTATTTTCTTATAGGGAGATAGATTTCTATACCCCATTGCCTGTACATCTTATTTCCCAATTGTGTGTAAAAATAATTTTTAACATTTGTTTTTAAAATTTTTAAGTTAAAAATTCTCTCCCTTTTTCCCTCCCCACAGAACCTCATTGAGAAGGCAAGGAATTCAATATATGTTATTCATGTGTAGTCATGGAAAACATTTCCATAATAGTCATATTGTAAAAGATTAACTATATTTCCGTCCATCTTACTCTGCCCCCCATTTATTCCATTTTCTCCTTTGACCCTGACCCTTTTCAAAAGTGTTTGCTTCTGACTTCCCTTCCCCTAATCTGCCCTCCTTACTATCATCCCCCAATCTTATTCCCCTTACTCTCCTATAGGGTAAGATAACCAATTGAGTGTGTATGTTATTCCCTCCTTAAGCCAAATCTAATGAGAGTAAGGTTCACTCATTCCCTCTCATTTCCCTCTACTTCTCATCCATTGTCAAACCTTTTTCTTGCCTCTTTGTAAAGCCAAATACAAGCAACTCTCCTCAGGATTACTGCTGTGAATAACTTTAAGGTTCTGATTTCATAGTATAATGAACTCTATTCAGCGATAAACTAAAACAAAACACTCACAACAGTGTAACTTAACTCATTACTGAGGTGACCGACCACATAGTTTTAAATAAAAGATATCATTCAGTAAGTCACAATCTTCTAAATCAATATAAAGTTCCTGTCTAATGTCTTCTTTCATCTTGATTGGAGTCTGGCTTCCAATCATCCTTGGAGTAATCATAGTTAAGGGGTAGTGGAAAGTACAAAGTTCTTCCACCCCTAGATCACTGTAAGTTGTAATCTTGTCAGTCAGAACTAAGTCCCCAAGTAAAGGTCCTTTCACCTTGACTCCTTTTCCATGCTCCCAGCTCTTGCCTGGATTCACCCAACTCTTACCAAGATTTGCAGGTAGGCAACTCTCTGCTCCTGTTCCATATCAAAGTTCACAGTGATTAGTCTACTCCAAACCCTTGAGAATCTCTGTTTCTGGTAATAGAAAGCTTAACAGAGCCACAGTATTTATACATATTAAACTTAACAGAGTTGCAACAGTTTTCACACACATTGCTGACACTATCACCTCAATTCACTTTCTCTCTCTGAATCAAAACAGACCAACAGACAGGCCTTCTGGCTGAAAAACCAAACACAAATCTGCAGTAAAGTGCCAGGACTTCTGAAAACAGCAGTAAAGCCCTCTTTCAGGACTTCTGTAAACAGAAAGCAGTAAAGTCCTCTTTCAGAGCTTCTGAACCAGCCATAAAGTCCCAGGGCTTCTGTAACAACAGCAATGTCCTCGGTCAGCAGACAGGATGCTTTGTTTGGACAAAGTAACATAGACACAGACAGACATAGTGTTGATACCAGAAGCATCCTTCTGCTTGGTTCCAGCTTGTGATTGTGCTTTTATATGCTCTACTCCTTCCTCTTCTGCCCTCCTTACATCCTTCCTGTTCTGGTCTTTTGGCAAGTCTCTACTACCATGGGCTTCACAGTTTCTGTTTCTAACAAAGACTTGATATAATCATAGGCAGGGCTTTAAAGGCACTTGGATAGCTGGAACAAGGAGCTAAGCACTACTTTGCCATTATGATAACTGAAACAAGGAAGAAAATCCCACTTTGCTTATCATTACACTCTTTTATGTAAGATAATTTACCCCCTTCTATCTCTCTGTTTCTCCTTCTCCCAATATAGTCTTCTCTCACCCCTAAATTTTTTTTATATCATCCCTTCATGCTCAACTCATTCTGTTCTTTCTTTCTGTCTGTCTGTCTTCCTTCTTCCCTTCCATCCCTCCCTCCATCCTTCCCTCCCTAATATTGAGAAAGGTCTCATGAGTTACAAATATCACCTTTCCATGGAGGAATGTGAACAGTTCAACTTTAATAAGTCCGTATGATTTCTATTTCTTGTTTACCTTTTCATGATTTTCTTGAGTCATGTTTTTGAAAGTCATATTTTCTGTTCAGCTCTGGTCTTTTCATCAAGAATGCTTGAAAGTCCTTTATTTCATTGAATGTCGATTTTTTTTTTTCTGAAGGATTATTTTCAGTTTTGCAGGGTAAGTGATTCTTGGTTTTAATCCTAGCTCCTTTGACCTGCAGAATATCATATTCCAGGCCATCCAATCCCTTAATGTAGAAGCTCCTAGATTTTGTGTTATTCTAATTGTGTTTCCACTATACTCTACTTTTTGTCTCTTTTCAATAGAATCCTATACTTAACTGATTATGTTATTCCCTCCTTACACCAGGACTAATGAGGGCGAAGCTCATACAATGAAGTTCATCTCCCACCCATCTTTCCCTCTACTATAATATGTTTTTATTCCTTTTGTGTGGCATAATTTACCCTTTTCTGCTTAATTCTTTCTTCTTCTTCCATTGTGGTCCCTTTGCACCCCTTAATAAGGTTTTTTTGTCATCATTTTGTTTAATTTCTATCCCCCCCATTTATCTATATCCCTTTCACATGTCATGATAAGTATATAATTCTCAATATTAACAGGTATCAGCTTTCCACATAGGGAGGTAAATAGTTTGCTCTTATTAAGTAACAAGTTATGCCTTTATGTGTGTGTGTGTGTTAGTGTTTTTTCCCCTATTTACCTTTCTTTATCTCTCTTGAGTCTTGTAATTGGAGAGTGAATTTTCCCTTGAGCTCTGGCTTTTTCACCAGGAAGTTCTGGAAGTCCCTTATATCATTGAATGACCATCTACTTGCCTGAAAGATTATGCTCATTTTCAAGGGATAGCTGATCCTTGTTTGTAACCCGAGCTCTTTTGCCTTTCAAAATATCATATTCCAGTCCCTCCAGTCTTTCAGTGTAGAAGCTGCCAGATCCTGGGCGATCCTCATTGTGGTTCCGCAGTATTTGAATTGTTTCTTTCTGGCTGCTTGCAGTATTTTCTCCTTTACCTGATAGTTCTGGAATTTGGCTACATTTCAAGGAGTTTTCAATTTGGGATCTCAGGCAGTTTTCCTTGATGAGCTCTTGGAGGATGTTGTCCAGGCTCTTTTTTTCATGATTTTCCAGTAGACCAATAATTCTTAGATTTTCTCTCCTGGATCTGTTTTCCAGGTCAATTATTTTTCCATTGAGATGTTTTACCTTTTTTTCTAATTTTTTAAATTCTTGATGTTTTGTTTGACTGATTCTTGGTTCCTTATAGACTCATTAGCTTCAATTTGGTTGATTCTAATTTTAGCAAATTATTTTCCTCGGTTTTTAAAGCTCCTTTTCCATATGTTCGGGTTGCATTTTGGGGGATTTATTTTCTCCAATTAGATTTTGAGCCTCTTTTTCCATTTCACACATTTTTCTTTTTAAGGAGCTGCTTTCTTCATTGAAATGTTTTTCTATTTTCGCAATTTTGATTTTTAAAAGAATTAGCCAGTTTATCTTCTACCTCTCTAATTTTGTTTTCAAAGTCCTTATTGAGCTCTTCTGAGATTGCTTTCTGGTCTTGAGACCAGTTCATATTCCTTGTTGAGGTTTCACCTGTGGGTATGGAGTCAGTGCTGTCTCCTGAATTTGGTTCCTCCTCCTGGCAGTAAAGGATTCTAGATTCTCTGTCTTTGCAATCTATCTTTTACTCATTTTGAGGCAGGGTCTTAGCCACACCCTTCCTCTAGGACACCCAAGCCTTCACTATTTTAAAATTTTGCTCTGGGGCAATAATTTCTATGTTTTCAGGGTCAGAGGTGGGGATTAGAGCAGCCAGGGTTCACTCTGCCATTCTGGTCCCTGAAAGTTCAGATATATGCTTTTTAAATTTCCAGTCTATGGGTTGATAGTCCCAGGCATAGCTGCTGCCACTGCCATGGACCCTGCATTTGTTTCTTGCCCAGATGCAACAGATCCCAGTCCTGTGGTGATAGGCCTGGGAATGGCCCTTGTGGTTGGTGGATCAACTTGCCACCACACTGTCCACTCATCTCCATGTGCACCACACCGTCTGCTCTCCCCATTCTAGTTATTTATGAGTCTATAACTTGAATAAAATTTACTGCTTTCTCTTCTAAACTTCATATTCTTTCCTCAAGAGCCATATTTTATCATTTCATTTTTGGGGGGTTTTCCTATAATACTTGTGAATCTCTGCTTACAGTTCTTTAGGAATTATTCTCTCCTTCGTTTGGAGATTCTTTAAAATTGCCATTAACTTTGTTTTATTCATTTCTCCAGCTTTGATTCCTGTGCACTTTTTGATAGCCTTAGTGCTCTGCTTTGGATTGGGGAGGTTGGCCCTGCTTGGTCTTGCACTAGATTACCTGAATTCCTGTGACAGCCTCTTTGTGGAGTTAGATCTACCTAGAGCTTTGAGGTTCAGTGAACCTTCTTGTGGAGTTTTGTGGCAGACTTGTCAGGACCCTGGAGACTGATTACACTGGTTACTGTTCTTTCCTGGACCTTCCAGGAGCTATGCTGTGTGTTTACATCCATTCTTGGGCATTGAAGAGGTCATTTATTGTTGTTTCTCATTGGATTCTTGATCATTATTCAGTGTTGTGTGAATTTCAGGTTTTTGTTGGGAGTATGTGTGGATAGATGCTGGGCAACCTCTTAAAGGCAGCTTGAGATGGGTGGAATTCCCTTGTTTTATCAAAGTTGGTAGACCTTTCTCTCTATTGCAGTCCCTGCCTTCGGATTGCCTCTACTTGCAGACTTTAACTTAAGTATCATTACTTCTGTGTTCCAGTCTGTTAGCCTCTTCAGATCCTGTGCTTTGAGCCTGTGGGCCACCTCAGGATGTCTAGGCTTTCGCATCTTGTGTCTGACCAAAGCCTTCTGTCCTTCCCAGCATTCTCTGTGTTTTACCCCTCTCTAACCTGTTCAGCCTCCAGGCATTCTACCCACACTCACCTCACTTTCTTCCCTTGAAAGCATCAGCACATTAGTTAGCCAGTTCAATTTTATACCGTCCATAACCATTGAGTCCCTTGACCTGTTGTCCTATAGCCATTCGTTTCTTTACGAGTCTTATTCTTGATTATTCTTAGTGTTCACACTTTCTACTCCTTCCCACGTGGTGCTGAACACCTCTGAAGTCATTCACAGTGCTGTACTCTGGGCTCTCTATGTAAGTATGTGTTATCAATCCCAGCTGGACCCTTGATCTTGCACACTAGTCCTTTACTCATGTTTTAGACACGTTTTGTCATGCTCCTCACTTTTAACTGTTTCAGTCTTCATCTTTTCTGAAACCACTCATGCCTCTACTTCCCTTCCTTTTTAGCAGAATCTTCTATTTTACTGAAAAAAGTTGAGGCCCTATTTCTCCATTCTTTTTTTTTTTTGCTTTTTGGAGGGCAATTGGGGTTAAGTAACTTGCCCAAGGTCACACGGCTAGGTTTTTGTTTGTGTGTGTGTTAAGTGCCTGAGGTTAGATCTGAACTCAGGTCCTTCTGACTCCAGGGCCGATGCTCTACTCACTGCGCCACCTAGCCGCCCCTATTTCTCCATTCTTAAAATTCTTAAATTCACTCTGTTATATCATCTCCCACCCTTGCCTCCTTTGTCCTGCTGTCAGAAAATGAGATGGTACTTGGTCTTGTTAAAACAACCCCTCTATTTCTATCCTTCTGTCCTTCTGCCCTTCCCAGCTTCACATTTTCCTCCTCATTTATCCCCCTCTTAATAATAGTCTTTAGTTTCAATCTGTTGGATTCTTTCCTACTCTCCTCAGACAAACCCAGATCTACTTTCTTAAAAAATATGTTCTACTATACTCTACTATGCTTTCAAGTTGTAGTCTTTTAACTCTCCTCCCCTTTATAGTTAAAACTTGTAGCAAAATCTATCAATACAGGGGTGGAGTCAAGATGGCAGAGTAGAAACAGGACTTCCTTAGGGCCCCAGCTTCCACCTCCTCCGTTTCATGTAAAAGGTGCCTGAAGAAACTTTGGAGCTACAGAACCCACAAAATGACACAGAGAAGCTAACCTCCCACTGAGGACAGCCTGGCAGGCCAGCAGGAAGCATAATTTGTAACTCAAAAGCTTGTGGAAATGAATGATATAAACTAGAATTTAATAAAGCATTTGATTAAAAAAAAACTATCCATACTCATTACCTCCATTCCCTTTTAGTCCTTTGCTACATAACTTATAGTCCTATCATTTCTTTTTTTGTTTTTTTTTAATTAAATTTTATGTTTATTTTTAGTTTACATCATTCATTTCCACAAGATTTTGAGTTACAAATTTTCTCCGTCTTTCCCCTACCCACCACCCCAAAACAGCAATCCCAATGTGTAACCTCTCCCCTAATCTGCTCTCTCCTACATCATCCCCCAAAGCCCCTCTGACTTTCTAGTAGGGCAAGATAGATCTCTATACCCCGGTGCCTGGATATCTTATTTCCCAGTTGCATGTAAAAAATAATTGTATATATATAAACATTTGGTTGTTTTTTTTTTTTTAAGCAATTGGGGTTAAGTAACTTGCTCAAGGTTACACGGCTAGTCATTATTTATGCGTGGGTGCTCATTTTCTGAGGCCAGATCTGATCTCGGGTCATCCCAACTCTGAGGCCGGCGCTCTTACTCACTGCGCCACCTAGCTGCCCCTTTAGGGCAATTGGGGTTAAGTAACTTGCCCAAGGTCACAAGGCTAGGTTTTTGTTTGTGTGGGTTAAGTGTCTGAGGCCGGCTTGGAACTCAGGTCCTTCTGACTCCAGGGCCGGCGCTCTATTCACTGCGCCACCTAGCAGCCCCTAAACATTTGGTTTTAAAACTTTGAATTAGATCCCCTGTGGCATGTAACCAGCTCGTATTTTTCTTTGAAGCTTTTGGTGCAGGAGTTCTGACTTCACTGTCTTCCTCCTGTTCCATGCTTTGAACCTTTTTGTCCCCCCAAAAAAGGAATATAAGGTTTGATTGCTGTGCTTGCTTTGCTTAATTTGTTTGCTTATATTGCCACTCAATTACTTGACTTTTGACCTTTTTGCCACAGTAGAACTCTGCTTCCATAGAAGAGAGCTTTGTCCCAAATTGTTGGAGTTTTCTCAGCTGCCAGAGCTATTAGTTGGGTGCCCTCTCAGATGCCTCCACTGGCTCTGGCACACTAGTCTTGTACCCCAGGACCTCCACCCCAGACAGCAATCCAGATCCAAGCAGGTTAAAGCAAGAGCAATTATCCCTCAGACTGGTTACTTGGTCCCCCTCCAATCTGAAGGCCAGGAACTATGAAGCAGCTGCCTCTCCCTCTAGGGGCAGAGGCTGGACTGCATTCCTGGACCCCCTTTTCCCACAGACTCCATACTGAACTCTCACTTTGTCTTTGGCATTTATGGGTTGATCATTCCAGAAACTGCTACAGCTGCTTGTGTTCTAGTCTCCTGAAGTCCCTTCAGTCGGGGCTGGTTGTGGCTGCCCGGAGGCTAAAACTGCAGACTCCTTTGGGCTTGGGCTCTGCTGCCAGTGCTCTGTGAAGGACCCTTCCTGTCGGCTTGCCGGGCTGTCTTCAGTGGGAGGTTCGTTTCTGTCACTTTTTGGGTTTTGTAGCCCTAAAGTTTGTTTAGAGTCATTTTCTATAGGTATTTGAGGTGGTTATGGAGGAGGCATATGGAGCTTTCCTCCTCCTATGTCGCCATCTTGGCTCTACCCCCTATCATTTCTTTACTATTAAATTATTCTTTCCATGATCCCTAGTGATCTTTCTGCCAAATCCAATAACCTTTCCTTAATCTTTATCCTTATTGACCATCCTGCAACCTTGCTGAATGAAAGTTCACTTCTGTATGCCCTTTCCTCCTGAATTTTCCTGGCTCACCCTTTCATTCTCCTACCTTTCAACTGATAATTTTTATTCTCCTTTGCAGGATCCAACAATCTCCAAGGCTCTGTTCTGGGCCCTCTCCTCTGTCTCTATGCCTTCTTGCTTGGTGATTTCATTATCTCCTCAGATTTTGTTGTGCCAGCACAATATTCACAGTGCCTACAGGGGACATGAATATGCCAGGGTAATTCTGAATAGCCAAATACAATAGACTGGAATTTAGTGGTGGGAGTGGGCTGTGGCTGGCAAGATGAAGGTGCAGATGTTGAGCCGAAACCCAGACCATTATGTCCAGGAAACCAAGCTGGACCTACAGAGGAGTTCCAAGAAACTATGATCCTTCATTGCATCCTTTTGAAGTTTCATGAGAATATACAAGAGCTCTAAATGCTGTCAAACTGGAATGAGTAATTGCAGAACCATTCTTTGCTTCCCTAGATGGCCATAGAGATGGAGTAAATTGCATGGCAAAACATCCAAAGAGCTTGTCTACTCTGCTTTCTGGATCCTGTGCTGGAGAGGTTAGAATTTGGAACTTGCCTAAATTGTATCTGTACATGACGAGCGCATGAAGGTTTTGTATGAGGAATGTGTACCTACTTATGTGGAGCTTCTTTCTTTATGGTTGGTGATGACAAAACTGTGAAGCAGTGGAAAATGGATGAACCAGAATATGGAGAAGAGGAGGAGCCTTTCCATACAATATTCAGAAATACAGTATATACATAATTTGATCATTGTTGGAAAAAAGATATTTTTGCTACATGTGGGCAGCAGGTGGACATCTGGGATGAACAAAGAACCAGTCCGATTTGTTCAACTACCTGAGGCCTTGACAGTATAAGCAGTGTTAAATTTAACCCAATTAAGACTAATATCTTCAGAAGTTGTGCTTCTGATAGAAATTAGTGTTATATGATATGAGGCAAGCCACTCCTTTGAAGAAGGTCATCTTGGATATGAGGACAAATACACTTTGTTGGAACCCAGTGGAGGCTTTTATTTTCACTGCAGCAAATGAAGATTATAACTTAAATACATTTGATATGTGTTCTCTTGATGAACCTGTATAGGTACATGTGGATCATGTATCTGCAGTTCTTGATGTTGATTATTCATCTACTGGGAAAGAATTTGTGTCTGCTAGTTTTGACAGATCCATTCAAATCTTTCCTGTAGACAGAATTCATGGCAGAGAAGTATATCACACAAAGATAATGCATCATGTTATCTCTGTGAAATGGACATCTGACAGCAAATACATTTTGTGTGGATCTGATGAAATGAACATTTGACTCTGGAAAGCCAGTGCTTCTTAAAAATTGGGTGTGCTTTATATCCCGAGAGAAGGCAGCCTTAAAGAATAACCAGAAGTTGAAGGAGAAATTTAAATACCATCCTCAGATAAGCTGAATAGCTCAACATTGTCATTTGCCTAATTAAGGAGCAGCACATCATGAAACAAGCTCATCAGAAGAAGGAAATGAATTGTATTAAACATAGCAAACCTGGATCGATACCATTTGTGCCTGAGAAGAAGCAGCACACAGCGGCTGTTGTGAAATAACATTTGAGAGATCTGCTGATTTTTGAGAGTCACATAATCGTGGAGCTCAGAGACTTTTTAACAATCATCGAACCCGGTGTCCTCATATTATACATGGGGATATTGAGACTTAGAGAGGTGTTAAGTGACCTGCCTAGGTCATAAAGTGGCAGGACCAAGACCAAAATGCAGTTCTTCAGAATCCCAGTCCACTGCTTTTTCTGCTATGTCAAGCTGTCTCATTCTTACTTAGATTTTGAAAAGCACCTCTGTATTTGACCTCTTCTTTCATAGTCTTTTGTATGTATTCCTAGAGTTGTCTTTAACTTAAAAGTTATTTGAAGACAAAACTTGTCTTTTTGCTAAACCTTTGTACATTCTTTCATAAGTTCTTAGTACACACAGTCCTACAAAACTCAATAAATATTAGTATGGGGAAAATATAACAGACTCTCCACATGGAAGACAGAACCAAAACATTTATTCAACCACCAGAAAGCCATATCCATCATAGCAACAAAGAAATCTATGCACAATAACAATTCAGGGGGCACCACCATCCCCAAGCCTTCCCCCTGCTAGGGCCTTCCCACAAATTCCTCTCTTTCCCTCAGCTCTAACTACTTTGACCCACTTCCTCTCAGCTCTGTTCCACCCCTTCCTACTCCACCTGTTTGGCAAGCTCCTCCTACCACAGACTCCTTTGACTCAAGCAAGTCACACGGGCCTATTAATGGATGGGAAAAGTCCTCCCATTAAGCAAAAAATACATCAACAATACAGGATTCAGCTATCATCTCTGTGCAGATAACTTCCCAAACTACATATTAGCTTCCTGAGTTTCACTTTCTTATCTCCAACTTCCTTCTGGATATTTCTACCTTGATGTCACATAGACATCTCAAACTTTCCATGTCCAGAAGAGAACTGAGGGGGTTTTTTTTGTTTGTTGTTGTTTTCCAGGGTTCCATTTTTCTTTCTTTTTTTTTTTTTAAGGGAACTGCCCTTCATTCAGGAGATATCTTCATTCTTGTGCACCACAATCCCCCTGTCCAGTCTGTTGCTATGTCTCACTGATTCTCCTTTCCCAGCATATTTTGCTTCTGTCTCCTTTTGGCCACTCAGACCATTCCAGCCTTCATCCAGACCATAATCATGTCTTACCTGGACTTTTGCAGTTGCCTGCTAAATCCTCTCGCTGCATATAATATCTTCCCTCTCCAACCTAACTCCCAAACAGCTGTCCAGTTGACTTTTCTAAAGTACAGATGATATCATTCCCCTGCTCAAAAAGCTGAATTCTCTATTTGTTGCTTGTAGGATGAAATACAAAGTGCCATTGTTGAGCATTTAAAGCCCTGCACAGCCTAGCGCCAGCTGGTCCGTACAAGTCCTTGCCTTTGTGTTTTCCATTCTTCAGCCAAACTGGCGTGCATCACATCCATCTGCTGTCACTACTGCTCTCTTACCTCAGCTCTGCCTTTTGGATCTCTTTGCTGGCTTCAGGGCTCAACTCAGGTGCTACCTCCTCCGAGGGGCCTTTTCCCCAGTTTTTTCTAGTTAGTTCCTCCAACTTCATCATTCTGTATCCTGAGTTTCATTATGTCTGAACACATTTCCCCTCCTCAGCACAGTTGAGATCCTTGAGGGTGAGGGCTATCTCACTGTTATGTTTGTGTCTCCTAGTATCTAAAACGGTGCCTGGTACATGGTGATCCCCTAATAGATGTTTGTTGATAGATTGAATAGGCATGTGCCGTGGTCTGTGCTCAGTTTGCTTTATATCAGGGGTTCATAACAATTTTTTGCATCATGGACAGTTGAAAATCTGGTGAAGCGTGTGGGCTCTTAGAATGTTTTTAAATTTATAAAATAAAATACATGGGATTACAAAGTGAATCAAATGAAGTTATTAAAAAATTTTTTAAACAAATTCACTGACCCCAGGTTAAAAACTTTTATTTATAGTGACTTTATAGTCTACTTTTTAGGATGTCTTTTTGACATACAAGTGGAGGCACCCATATTCATTTATCGTTATCTTTGTAGATTATTCTTCACTTAGGATCCTTGACCCCCATTTCAGTGCTGTACTGTATTGGAAATGCTTATCCATTCCTTGACTGGGTCAGTCAACAAATATTTATTGAGTACCTGCCATGTGCCAGGTGTTGTGCTAAGGATATAAAGAATAGCAAAAGAGAGTCTTACTCTCAAGGAACTCATAGTCTAATGGAGACAACCTGCAGATAACTATGGCAAAACTTTTCTTCCAGGTACACGTCCAGGTAGCCAGGCAGAAGAAGAAGTCGTTCTTGGCAACTAATTAAACCATTTATGTCAGTGGAATAGGCCCTTTTGTCATTAGAATTTTTTATATTTTGCCTACAATACTGAAATCTTCTATGATTACAGTATTATGAACCAAACAGAGTTTGGTGATTTTTTTTCCCAGAGCTGTTGTACTGTACTTCACTTAGATGCTATAGACACAGTCTCATTTTTCCTGGCAAACATTGTCCTTACCTCGACTAGGCCATGCTGAGAAATTGGTAAGGGGTGATGGCTTCCAAGGTTCATTTCTTATCACACTCTATTCAGATTTTTAGTGGAGGTCTGAAAAAATAGCTTTAAACAGTATCCTAAAATAAGTCAGAAAAGGATATTATGTTTGGAATTATTTTTAAATACATGCCCTCCGTGTCCATGCAAGATTACAGCCCTGCCGGCCCCTTTGATGCCAACAACTTTGCCTCCTGCCCCCGGACTGGCATCCCCTCCCTTCCCCTCCAACCTACGACCTGATGCCTGCTTAGGCCAAGACCACCTCAGAGGCCGAAGGCCTGTGCCAGCCCTTCTTGGTGCTGCCCCCCCCCCCACAGCGTAGCTACATCCTCTCCCACCTACAACAAAGCAGGGAGGTTCAAAGAGGGCGGCCCTGGCAGCCAGTGTTTTCACCTCTGGGGATCCCACCCAGAGAGAGGATAGCTTCCTTTTGAGAGAGGATGCCACCTCCTCGGACCCTGACCATCTGCAAGTGGGCAACAATGGCATCTTCATGGCGGCCTTCTTCATGGCCTTCATCTTCAACTGGATTGACTTCTGCTTATCCTTCTGCATTACCAGCTCCATAGCAGGGAGATACGGTACCCTCTGTGGGGTTGGCCTCTCCTTGACCAAGTGGATCTTCATCATCCGGTTGTCTGATTACTTTTCTCTGATTATTTACTGGATACTTCAGTGGACAGTGGATATTTCTTTTGATTGGTCTCTTGCTTTTCTTCAGAGGATTTTACAGTTACCTGAAAATCAGGAACAGGTCTGAAAGGTTGGCCACTGCCAGTAGAACAAGATATATCTTCTCAAATTAAGAGATGCATTGGGCTAGTCATTTGTTTCCTCCACCACTGAAATCTCCAGATGTCCTGTAATTCTCCAAGATGGAAGACTACTAATAATAAAAGATGGAAGAAGTAGAGGCTTCAGAATAAATGACAGGGTGGTTTGTTCATAAATTTAAGTTATGTTAATTGTCTTACACATAGATGTTTTCATTTTTGCTTGCTTTGGCATATCTGCTTAGTTAAAAGCAAGATCTGACATTAAATACCATGATATAAATGATGGAGGAGAAATGCAGTAAGGCTTTGTTAATGAGTCTTTCAGTTATACTAAAATGAATGTTAAGCCCTTATGATAATATATAACTAGGTAATTTTATAAAGGAATGGTAACCATATCTATGTACTTACTGCCTTTTTTTCTCTGAAATATACTATTTTCAACTAACTTGTCATATGGAAAAGTCTCTTCAAGCATCTCAGATAAAATAAGAGTGTTTTCAATAATTTGGGGCCCGTCCTAATTTGATGTAAAACTTATTTCCTTTGCTATTAGATGCCACACTTTAAAAAAAAATCATTTTTGAACTTCCTCTATGAATAAGCAGATTTTAACTTAGATTGCAGTTATTTATGTATATTTGTGTTGATTTTTTAAAATTTTTATTCCCAGTGCCTAATATGGAACAGGTACTAAATGAATATTTGAATTGAATCCAGTTCCTTTGACTGTTAAGGTTTGAAGAGTCTTTTCCTCTGGTTTTAGACACACCTGACAACTGGTTTATGTTATGGTTTTCTCTCATCAGTATAAGGTGAGTTTCTCTGTCCAAATTAGTTGTTTCTTGTCTCAGAAATTTACATGGTCCTTTTCATGATCTCTTTAGTCCAGTCTTAGGGTACAGATGTTGCACAATTCACTCTCCTAGTTTAACTAGATTTATTATTACAGATATCTCTGTTATGAAGCTCTCTCACCCCTCCTGTCTCATTGAACAGCTTATTGTTGCTACAGAGTCTCCATTGCATTTACTCTTTTGCCAGCTCTGCCACTGACAGTTTGGGGAGTTTTATCTTTCACACATAATACGATTTGTTTCTTGCTGATCTTCCAGTGTCTTTATCACATAATTGTATATAATACATTGTTATGAGGAGTTACCTGACCAAAACCTTTGGGAGACCATGAGTCATTATAAGGACTGCCTCCAAAGGAAGATTTGGAATGTTCTCTGCATGAGGATGATTGTCTCAGATGACTGCTATGAAGCTTCACACCTGTGGGGATGAGGGAACTCAAGCTTTTTCTTCCGTCACAGCTTAACTTTAGGCAAACACTAGCAGCTTACCTTTGTGTAGTGCTTCACTGCAGGTATGTTACTTTCCTCATAAGAACTTTGTGAAATAGGTCGTGCAAGTGTGTGTTCTCATTTTATAGATTAGGAAATAGGCTCAGACACATAAGTGATTGGACTTGTAATTGGACAGATGTTTTATTCATCGGAGGAGGCCTTCTTTGACAAATTCTACCCCTTTACACAATTGTTCAGTGCGACCTTAACATGCTTTAAAAAAAATAGCCCTTTCGAAGTTATTTAGTTATCTCATATTGGCATGTCCTAGCTTCCCAGTCAGAATCTGAGCTCCTTTAGGTTAAGAATCATCTTCTTGAGAGAATTCTGGGGAGATGGCAGAATAAGTCAGAAAAATTAAGGCTCTTCAGATGTCCTCCACAGAAAAAAAGGTAGCCTATTACCTCAGAGGGACTGTGGAGCAGCAGAAATAAACAGACGTTGGGGTAAAGCAGCTGTCTTCCTAAGACAACTTGAAGACCTCATGTCCGAGATGGGGAGGTTTGGCCTTGAGTAAAATGCAGTCACCTCCAGGCCGACTCTGGGGCAGCTGGGTTGGGAGGCAGCCTCAGGAACTTTCTCCTCACAGACTATGTGGGAGATCAGAAGCCTTTGAGGAGAAGATTGAAGGACCTTCTGCTGTCAAGAGATGCAAAGAACATCTGTGTTGACCAAACTTGTCCTGGGCTGTGGCTGTGGGGAGAAGAAGCTGGCACATGCTGGGTGAGTGTGGTAGCAGAGGGGTGGGGCAGAGCCCCTCTTTTTAGTTCCAGGTCTAAAAGGATAGCTATAGTTGGCAGATACCTGAGGCACCACAAAGAGCAAGAACATTTGTGGGACAGAGTGGCTGAGGGCCCTAGCCACGGTTTAGGAGTGGAGAGAAGAGCTCAAGGTTGGGTCCCAGGACAGACCTCAGAAAATAGGACCTGAGGCTTGGGGCATCGTTCCCCACATGTTGAGACTAGAACTTGATTATACTAATGGCTGCTAAAAACAAAATAAAATAAAAATGAGAAAGAACCCAACCATAGATAGTTATTATGGGGATAGAGAAGATCTGTCCTCATAGTCAAAGGAAGATAATGGACCTTTAAAAAAAATGCCCTCGGGGAGGCTAGGTGGCACAGTGAGTAGAGCATCAGCCTGGAGTCAGAAGGACCTAAGTTCGGATCTGGCGTTAGACACTTAACGAACAAACAAAAAAGCCGTGTAACCTTGGGCAAGTTACTTAACCCCAATTGCCCTCCAAAAAGCAAAAAAAAAAAAAGTCCTCCTTTTTCAGTGAGAAATGTCAAATGAACACAAGGCCAAAAAAAGTTCTTGGAAGAGCTTAGAAAGGACTTTAAAAATAAAATAAAAGGGATTGGGGGAAAAATAAGAGCAGTACAAGAAAATTATGAAAAGAAAGCCAACTTGAGAGTAGAGAATAAAAAACTTGAGGAAAATAATTCCTTAAAAATTAGAATTTGGCAAGGGGAAGCTAATGGCATTCTCTAAGATACAAAATTGGGGAGAAATAATATAAGAATAGTCAGACTACCTGAAAATTATGACCAAAAAAAAAAATCTTGATAGAATGTTATAAGAAATAAAGAAAACTTCGGGTGGCTAGGTGGCGCAGTAAGAGTGCCGGCCTCAGAATTGGGATCGAAACTTGCTTTGGCTTGCTTGGATCCAGTTCATTGTCTTGGGTAGTGGTTGGTGTATTTTTTCTTTTTATGCTTTGCCTTCTTGTTCTAGAATTTCACAGAAATTTTCTTTATTTCTTTTTTTTCTTTTAAGCAGTTGGGGTTAAGTAACTTGCTCAAGGTTATACAGCTAGTCATGATTTATGTGTGGGTGCTCATTTTCTGAGGCTGGTTTCGATCACCTCTTGCTCAGGAGGGCAAGATTTTCCAGGAGGAAAACTACTTACAGGAATACCATAGCTACATTTCAAAGCTCCCAGCTTAAGAAGAAAATATTGCAAGCAACCAGAAAAAAACATTTTAAATATGGAGCTACAATAAGGATTGCACAAGACCTAGCAGCTACTACATTGAAGGACCATAGATATTGGAACACTGTATTTCATAGAGCAAAAGTACTAGGGTTATGACCAAGGAAAACATACCCAGTAAAGTTAAGTGTGATCCTGAATGGGGGGAAAATGACATTTGATGAATTGAAAGACTTTCAGGTATTTGTGACAAAGACAGCAGATCTTAATGGAAAATTTGACATATAAGATCCAAGAGAAATATAAGGTAAACATTAAAGACCAATTATAAAGGACTCATTAAGATCAAATTGTTTACTTCTTATTTATGAAAATGTTCTCAGTTCTCTTAGAGCTGTCATCATTATTTGGGTGGTTTGAAAGAAATACTGAGCTGTGTATGATGGTGTAAATTCTACAAAAATATATAGAGGGAATGATAAATAGAAGTAATTTATCTCATACAAATGAGGCACAAAAGAAAGAATTGATACAGAAGAAGCTAGTGAGGGAGGGTAGTGCTGGAACCTTACTCTTATCTGCACTGGGTTTTCAAAGAGAGAAAAACATCTAGTAGGGTAAAAAAAAAAGTCTTATAAATTCAGAAAGAAATAAGAGGGCAAGGGGATAGAGTGGAGAGAGAAGATAAGGGAGGGACTCATAGAAGGGTAGGCAGCTTAAGGAATTAGGAGGGCAAGGTAGGGAGTGGAAGTAAAAAAGAGGAATGAGTAGGGATAGGGCAAATAGGTTAAGAAGGATAGTGAGGAAAAATAAGAAGGAGGAATATACACAAGTAATTATAGCTTATGTAAATAGGATGAATTTACCCATAAAATGGAGACAGCAGATTAAAATTTTGAATTCAACAATATGTTGCTTTCAGGAAACACAAAAATGAGGGATACATACAAAGATAAAATAAAAGGCAGGAGTAGAATTTATTATGTTAAAAAAAAAGCAGGGGTAGTAATCAGGATCTCAAAATTAAAGTTAAAATAGATTTGGTCAAAAGAGAAAAAAAGGGAACTATACTTTGTGTTAGCAATATATTCATTATTTTAGACTACTTAAAATAACTAGACAGTATAAAATACCTGAAAGTATACCTGCCAAAGACAGACACAGGTACTATGAGAACATAAATATAAAATACTTTTTATAAAATAAAGTCATATCTAAATAATTGAACTAATATTTATTTTCATGGGTAGGTAAAACCAAGATAAAAATTACAATTTACCTGACTAATCTATTCAGTGCCATCCCATTTAAATTACTAAAATAAAAAAAAATCTTGGAAGCAAAGCCAAGATGGCAGAGTAGAAACAGGATTTCCATGTGACTCCAGCTTCCACCTCCTCCAATACATATTAAAAATGACTCTAAACAACTTCAGAGCTACAGAACACACAGTGACAGAAACAAATCTCCCGCTGAAGGAAGCTGGGCAGGCTGGTAAGAAGGGTCCATTGCAATGCATTGGGAGCCAAGAACAGTCCCAACTTAGCCAGGGTTTTAGTCCCAGGGTGGCCCTGACCAGAGGCAGCTGGATCAGACTTCATGAAAGTAAATCACCAGCAGCGTAGCAGTTTCCAGACTTCTCAATCCACAAATGCCAAAGACAAAGTAAAAGGTCAGTGTGGAACTTTGTTGGAACAAGGGGAGTGCTGCTGGCTGCTACCCTCAGGGGGAAAATCAGAAGAGGTGCAGTGGCTGCAGCCGATGCCATTGTGGCTGCTTCCAGAGTTCCTGGCCTGAAGATTGTAGGGGGACCAAGCAACCATTCAGAGGGTAGTCATTTTTGCTTTGGCCTGCTTGGATCCAGTTCACTGTCTTGGGTGGTGATCCTGGGGTGTGTGACCAGTGAACCAGAGTGTATAGGGGCTATAGAGAGGGCACCCATCCAATAGCTCTGGCAGCTGCAAAAACCCCAGCGATTTGGGACATTGCTCTCTCCATTCTGGAAGCAGAGTTCTACCATGTCAAAGAGCACAAAAGCCAAGTAATGGCTGCCAACGTGAGCAAGCAATGGAAGCACAGACAGACAATAGAATCCTCTTTTAGGGACAAAAAGGATCAAGGCATAGAGTGGAAGGAAGACAGCAAAGTCAGAACTCCTACATCAAAAGCCTCCGAGAAAAATATGAACTGGTTACAGGCCATGGAGAAGCTCAAGAAGGACTCTGAAAATCAAGTAAGAGAAGTGGAGGAAAAATTGGGAAGGGAAATGAGAAGGATGCAAGAAAATCATGAAAAGTGAGTCAACAGCCTGCTAAAAGAGACCCAAATAAATACTGAAGAAAATAATACCTTAAAAACAGACTAACCCAAATGGCAAAAGAGGCCCAAAAAGCTAATGAAGAGAATACTTTAAAAAACTGAATCTGTCAGATGGAAACAGAATTTCATAAACTCACTGAAGAGAATAACTCCTTCAAAATTAGACTGGAGCAATTGGAAGCTGATGACTTTATGAGAAATCAAGATACCATAAAACAGATCCAAACAAATGAAAAAGTAGAAGGCAATGTGAACTATCTCATTGGAAAATCCACTGACCTGGAAAAGAGATCCAGGAGAGACCATTTAAAAATTAGTGGTCTACCTGAAAGCCATGATCAAAAAAGGAGTCTAGACACCATCTTGCAAGAAATTATCAAGCAAAATTGCCCTCCTATTCTAGAAGCAGAGGGCAAAATAAAAATTGAAAGAATTCACCAATCGCCTCTTGAAAAAGATCCCAAGAAGAAAACTCCTAAAATTCCAGAGTTCCCAGGTCAAGGAGAAAATGCAGTCAGGAAGAAACAATTTGAGTATTGTAGAAACACAATCAGTGTAAGCCAAAACCGAGCAGCTTCTACATTAAGGGATCAAAGGGCTTGGAATATGATATTCTGGAGGTCAAAGGAGCTAGGACTAAAACCAAGAGTCACCTACTCAGCAAAACTGAGTATAATGCTTCGGGGGAAAATATGGTTATTCAGTGAAATAGAGAACTTTCAAGCATTCTTTTTTTTTTTTTTTTAGAGGGCAGTTGGGGTTAAGTAACTTGCCCAAGGTCACACAGCTAGGTTTTTGTTTTGTTTGTGTTAAGTGTCTGAGGCCAGATCCGAACTCAGGTCCTTCTGACTCCAGGGCTGACGCTCTACTCATTGCACCACCTAGCCTCCCCCAACTTTCAAGCATTCTTGATAAAAAAATCTGAGCTGAGCAGAAAATCTGACTTTCATATACAAGAAGCAAGAGGAGCATGAGAAGGTAAACAGGAAAAAGAAATCATAAAGGACTTGTTAAAGGTAGACTATTTACATTCCTACATGGAAAAACAATAATTGTAACTCATAAAACTTTTCTTCAGTATGAGGATAGCTGAAGGGAAAATAAATGTGTGTGTATATGTGTATGTATGTATACATACATATGTATGTGTAGGAGGGTGTATGTGTATATAAATATGTATGGAAGTGTAGGCATATATATATATGTTCATGTATACATAGAGGGCAGAAGATGAGTTGAATATGAAGGGATGATATCTAAAAAATAAAATTAAGACGTGAGAGAGGAATTTATTGGGAGAAGAAGAAAGGGAGAGATAGATTAGGGTAAATTATCTCATATAAAAGAGGCAAGAGAAAACTGTTACAGTGGAGGGGAAGAGCAGGAAGGTGAAAGGGGAATGGGAAAACCTGATTCTTGTTGAATTTGGCATAAGAAGGGAATAATATACACACTCAATTGGGTATCTTACCCTACAGGAAAGTAGGGGGGTAGGGGATAAGAGGGGGTATAATAGAAGGGAGGGCAGATTGGGGGAGAGAGTAGTTAGAAGCAAATATTTTTGAAAAGGAATCAGGTCAAAGGAGAAAATAGAATTAGTGGGGGCAGAATAGGATGGAGGGAATATAGTTAGTCTACCACAATATAACTACTATGGAAATGATTCAGGTAACTGCACATGTGCAACCTATATTGAATTGCTTATCTCCCCAGTGGGAGTGGGTGAAGAGGGAAGAAGGGAAAAAAATCTGGAACTCAAAAGTTTTCAAAAAAAATGTTTGAAAAAAAATTTTTTACATGCAACTGGGAAATAAGATACACAGGTACTGGGGTATAGAAATCCATCTTTCCCTACTAGAAAGTTAGTGTGGTGAATGGGAGATTATAAGAGAGAACAGATTGGGGTAAGGGGTATTTTGTAGACTTGCTATTTTGCGGTGGCAGGTAGAGGAAAAATGGGGAGAGAAGAAATTGTAGCTCAAAATCTTGTGGAAAACTAAAAATAAATAAATTTAAATTTTTAAAAAATCTTACTGAGTTTGAAAAAATTATAACAAAGTTTATTTGAAAGAGCAAAGGGTCAGGAATTTCAAGGATATCAGTGGGGGAAATGTAAAGTAAGGAGATTGAGCAGTATCAGACCTCATAAGGCAAGAGCATTGGTGAAGTACAAACTGGATAATTTTGGTTGTTTTAAATTAAAATTTTCTTGCATATATATAACCAATGTAGCCAAAAATACAAGGAATGTCAAAAATTGGAGGAAAATTTTCATACACAGTCTTTCAGAGAAGATGTGATTATGTTGGAATACTGTTGTATTATAGGAAATGAAAAACATGGAAATGGGGGCGGAGCCAAGATGGCGGAGTAGAAAAACATGGAAAGACTTGGGCCTATAAAGGAAGATGGTATCTACCCCCAGAGAAAGAGATGACAAGTGGAAATATGCATAGTATGGTCTAATATATGTGTGTATATGTGTATATTTATAGATAGCTGTGTATATGTGTAAATATATCCATGTTTAATTGTAGCTTTCTTTAGGGCAGGGTGGAGAGGAAGAGGGCAGGGAGAGGATAAAGGTAAAGTAAAAAATGCAGAGCAGAAAACAAAAGAAAACCTTACAAGAAAGCAAAGAAATACTGGGTAGCTTTGAAAACAATGTATTTTTCATATAGGTTTTCTTGAAATGGAAATTTGTCATTTTATGTTGAATCCTCTCTTTTGCTCTTCTGTATACATGGCATTTTTTTTCTTTTCTCGTTTTGTATTTAAAATAAGAGATCTTTTAAAAAATCATAATCTCTTACTTGATTAGTATATTTTTATTCTTTTTTTCTTCACTATGGAATCTAGTACAGATCTCTACAGGCAATGAGGAACCAGTCAGGAAAAGCTGCTGCCTGGCTGAAAAATTGAAAACTTCTAGAGCAGCTCCTCATCTCCTCTTTGATGACACTATAATGGACTGGG
Source organism: Gymnobelideus leadbeateri (assembly GCA_011680675.1). NCBI lineage: Eukaryota > Metazoa > Chordata > Mammalia > Diprotodontia > Petauridae > Gymnobelideus > Gymnobelideus leadbeateri. The sequence continues at coordinate 118,315 of WOXC01003627.1, read as the reverse complement.
GGCGGGGGCAGGGAGAGTATCTTGAGTAGGAACATTATGTGATTAAATCTGCTAGATTGTATATGCTACAGTAAAGGTTTTAGTGTTTTTGTTATAAGCGTTTAAAAAAATTTCCCCATGTGGGCTCTAGTAAAACCTCTAGATTTTGATCAACATCATTTTGAAGGCCAGATTTAGAGTTATTTAATTTATGGAAGCCATCTCCAGTCATCATGATTTATGTCTTGCCACTGGACCCAGATGGATCTGGGGAGAAAGTGAGGCTGGTGACTTCGTACAGCTAATTTAAATACTTGCAAATCATGGCATCATCTTCCTGTTGCTTTGGTCCTCTTCCAGAAAGGACAAATAACATTTAGTATATTGATTGTGTCAACATCTTAAAGACATCAGCTTTGTCAGCTATTAATTACAATGATGTGGATTGCATATAAAATGGAGTTTCAGAAAATAATTTGTGATTAATCTATTTTTCTCTGTATAACTTAGAGAATTTTTTTCACCCTGTGAGTAGTACAGGCTGCCCCATTGGGTCTCAACTGGCCAGTTCCAGTTAGGCAAAGCAGCTCCTCCCTTCTCCTTTCTTCCTTCCTCTCTTCTCCCTTTCCCTCTGTCCACACAGGGTATCATACCCTTACCTTAAAGTGCTCTTCCCAAAGGAACATAAATTTGGATAGCTGTCCTTGCAAGATGTCTTGAGGTTTGTATTCTAGATTTCTTTCTTAAGGGCCATGCCTTAAACCCAAATCACTCTGGCCTTTATTGATTGGCCAATAATAGGTCTGAGGCCAAGTCCCACTTGGTCATTTTTTGGGCCCTCGTTGACTCAAAGTAAATGTAAATAGCAATTGTTTTTCCTCCAAGACTTATTTTTTTTTTGACTAGTTTCTTACCTAGCTGTAATCCTAAGAAATACCTTACCTTAAAAAGGCCAGGGTCTCCCTCTGCATCCAGGGCCATCTCTAGTTATCCTGATCTATATCTTGCCACTGAACCCCACTGGTTCTGGAGGGGAAAGTGAGGCTGGTGACTTTTCCCAGCCCTCCATCACTTAAATCCAATTCACTTGTAAGTCATAGCATCACCTTTCTGATGTCATGGTCTTCTTTGAAAAAGGACAAGCAACAGCAAAATTTAGTATATTGATTGTTATCACCTTGGTCAGCCACAATGATGTGAATTTCATCACGTGGAATTTCAGAAAATAATTTGCAGATTTTCAGATAATTTTTTTTCATAACTAGATTCGTGTTTTCTCAGTCAAAAAGATGCTGTTGCCTTTTTATCTGGTAAGAGGTTTTGCTTTTCATTACAGGGCTCAAAACGAATATTGAGGTCTCATGAAATTGTGCTGCCCCCCAGTGGACAAGTGGAAACTGATCTTGCACTAACATTTTCATTGCAGGTAATAAAATTCTTTTAGAGGTAAATGATTTGATTTTTTTGTATTTCACATCAGTATCTGTAACTTTTCCTCAGTCTTAACATGTCTGTTATTTTTAGAATTTGTTTTCACAGGTTAACCCTTATTGATTAGAGAATTTCTTTTGACCTGATAAAAGTTAATATGTCTTTTTTACTAATCATATAAGTAAAAGAATATGCAAATAAAGGAGAAAAATACATATAAGGTAAATTTTTACATGCTAAATTTTTCTGGTAAATAAGGAAAACATTAGTTCAGATTATTTCTGATGTGTTAAGTATATATGCATATATGTATTTTCGTATATGTATATTTGTCTATCTATCTCTCTTGGTAGACTACACATATAGGATTTCTAGCCAAGATGCTAATGTAGAGGAACCTAGCTTTCTCATACATACTGCAGTAGTGTTTTAAGAGGACTCCAAGACAAATCAGCAAGCATTTATTAAGTGATGACTAGGTACTAAGCACTAGAGATACAAAGAAAGGCAAAAAAAAGCCCCTCCTCTTAAAGAGCAATCTGATGGGAAGATGACATATAAACAAACGACTACATGTAAACAACATATATTTAGGATAGATTGGAAATAATTTTGGGAGAAGGCACTAGCATTAAGGGGGATTATAAAAAACATCTTGTAGAATGAGGGATTTTAGTGGAGACTTGAGGGAAATTAAGAGACAAAGGTGAGGAGAGAGAACATTTTAGGTCTGAAGACAGCTGGTGGAAATGTCCAGAGAGTTGAGAGAAATATAGTGTCTTTTGCAAGAACCAACAAAGAGACCAATATCACTGAAAGAGTATGTATTCATAGGGGAGTAAGAGGTAAGGGGCCTGGAAAGGTAAAAAGGTTATGAAGGACTTCAAAAGCTCAAAAGAAGACTTAAGAGAAAAGGACAGTGCAGATCTGAACAGGTTCACCAGTGAGTCAGCTTGTGGAATAAAGGATAGAATGACTTGTGCAGATGGGATGGCCTGGGAAAGAACTGAGGGATTGGAAGTTTTAGTATGGGAAGGCCGAGAGGGAGGAGGAAAGACAATAGATTATAGCAAGATAAGGAGATTTCAGCTTCTTAAACATGAAGGTGGTACATTTGTGACAAGGTCCAAGGTATGATGACCATCTTTGTGTGGTGGAGGAGTAGGTCATGTGACGTGAATGGTTTGGGAAACTGAATAGTTAGGGTGTTTGCCAGAGTGTCATTACATATGCTGAAATCCCCTAATATGAGAGCAAGAGTTAAAGAAGAAAGGAAATACTGTGAGCCAGGCACTGAGGCCTTCCCTCATCTCATTTACAAAGTTTCTCATTCTCTGTTAAGATTGCTACAACTACAGGGTGTTTGACTGCTCTCTCTGGTCATCAGCTCACCTGACCCTGTTTCCTCTACTTACAACATTGAATTAACCATGGAGTCGTTGTAGTCAAATTCTGCTAGCTCCAAATACTTTCAGCCATACCTAATTCAGAATAACCCAGTGATTCAGGTTTAGGATTGAATCACAACTTTGTTTATAATAAAGAATTTAGAAAAATATGATTATGAAAAATAGGTTCCACTTCTTTTTGCCTTCATGTTCAACAGAGTATAGCAACAGTGGCTCAAAAAGAAATCCCAAAGAGCAGCGGAAATTTCTTTAGATATCATTAACATTATTTTCCAGTTAACTGATCCTCTGGCCCAACCAGTTCCTGAGGATGACCCCCCCTGACTTCCTTAAAGAATTTAGACTTCTCAGCTTCTTTAAAATAGATACAATTTCATCTGTAGTATGTGGCATACTATTAAAAACATAGAAAATAGGGGCGGCTAGGTGGCGCAGTGAGTAAGAGCGCCGGCCTCGGAGTTGGGATGACCTGAGATCAAATCCGGCCTCAGAAAATGAGCACCCACACATAAATAATGACTGGCCGTGTAACCTTGAGCAAGTTACTTAACCCCAATTGCTTTTTTTTTGTTATTTTTTTAAACAAATGCTTTATTAACTTCTGTTTTACATCATTCATTTCTGCCAGATTTTGAGTTACAATCATTTTCCCCCTGTTATTCCCCTACCCAACCTCCCAGAATAGTAGTCCCACAAGATATCGCTTCCTCCAATCTGCTCTCTCCCATACCTTCTCCCACACCCCCTTTGACTTTTCCATTAGAGGAAGGTGAATCTTTGTGTCCCAATGCCTGCACATCTTATCTCCCAATTATAAGCAAAAGAGTATTAATAATAGTATTTATATATATTTGAAACATTTAATCTTAAGACCTCGAATTTCAGATCCATTTCCTTCCTCCCTTGTCACCCATTCCCTCTGGGGAGATAAGTAATTCAGTATATGTTGTACATGTCTAGCTATGTAAAACATTATCATAGTAGATATATTGTACAAGGCTGCTTATAATTCCCTCCCACTCATCCCACCCCCCACCTGGTCCATTCCCTACATGATCCTGTCCCTCTTCTATAGTGGGTACTTCCAACATCCCCTCCCCCCAAGGATGCCCTCCCATCCATCATCCCTCCTCTCATCCCCCTTCCCCCTATTCTGCTGCAGGTTGAGATATCCCATTTAGTATGTATGTCATTCTCTCCCTGAACCAAATTCAATGAGAATGTGGTTTTGCCTTTTTTGCCTTCCTATTCTCCCCCTCCCTTGCAACCACTTCCCCTTGCTTCTTCTACATGAGATAGTTTACCCTACCCTGTCTCTCCCCATCTCCTCTTGCCACTTTCCCTCTCACCTCATAATTTCATCCCTTGAGTATTCTCCCTTCCCAACAAATTCAACCTATGCCCTCTATCCATATATTACTGTAACCATATACACACACATTCACATATGTATTCATGTGACCACACACCCTTCTTCCATTATTTTCATAGTGAGAAAGATATCATCAGTCACAGTTATTGCTTTTCCATATAGGAATGTAAATAGTTCAACTTTGATAAGTTCCTTTTGATTTCTTTTCTCTGATTACCTTCTCAGGCATCTCTTCCTTCTTGTGTCTGGATGTCAGATTTTCTATTCAATTCTGGTTTTTTCCTCAAGAATGCTTGAAAGTCCTCTATTCCACTGAATGACCATATTTTCCCCTGAAACAAAATACTCAGTTTTGCTGGGTAGATGACCCTTGGGTTCATTCCCAGTTCTTTTGCCCTCTGGAATATCATATTCCATGCCCTTCAATCCCTCAGTGTAGAAGCTGCCAGGTCCTGGGCTATTCTGATTGTGTTTCCACAATATTGAAATTGTTTCTTCCTGGCTGCTTGGAGTATTTTCTCCTTGATCTGGGGATTCTGGAACCTGGCTATAATATTCCTGGGAGTTTTCTTTTTGGGATCTTTTTCAGGAGGTGATCTGTGGATTCTTTGAACCTCTATTTTGCCCTCTGGATCTAAAACATCAGGGCAATTTTTCCTTGAAAATTTCTTGAAGGGTGATTTCTAGGTTCTTTCTTTGATCGTGGCTTTCAGGTAGTCCAATAATTTTTAAATTGTCTCTCCTGGATCTATTTTCCAGGTCAGTGGTTTTTCCCATGAGATACTTCACATTGCCTTCTAATCTTTCATTTGTTTGGATCTGCTTAACAGCATGTTGATTTCTCATAAAGTCATTAGCTTCCATTTGCTCCAGTCTAACTCTGAAGGAATGAATCTCCTCAGTGAACTTTTGAGATTCTTTTCCATCTGGCAAATTCGACTTTTTAAGGCATTCTTCTCCTCATTGCCCTTTTGGGCCTCCTTTGCCATTTGAGTTAGTCTATTTTTTAAGGTGTTGTTTTCCTCAGTCAGGCTGTTGACCCTCATTTCATACTTTTCCTGCATCCTTCTCATTTCTCTTTCCAATTTTTCCTCCACTTCTCTTATTTGATTTTTAAAGTCCTTCTTAAGGTCCTCTATGGCCTGCAACCCACTCATGTTTTCCCCTGGGGCTTTTGCAGCAGGACTTCTGACCTCACAGTCCTTTTCCTGCTCTGTGCCCCCAAAATAAGAGTCTAGGGTTGCATTTTTCTGTTTCCTTTGCCTTGGCGTGTTGCCATTTAATTACTTGACTTTTGGGCTTGTTGCCATACTATGACTTTAAAGCCAGATAGAGGAATTTTCGTCCCGAACGTGTGGGGGGCAACTTCCGTTTCTGGCAAACTATAAACCCACCCACGACTTCCACCCTAGATCACAATCCAGATCCAGGGAGGTTAAAGCAAGAGCGATTACCCCCCAAGACTGATCGCTGGATCTCCCTATAATTCGCAGGCCACTGAAGCTGCCTCTGAAAACTACAAAATGGCGTGTGTCCTCAGCGGATTCTAGCCCCCAGGAGAGGGAGCCGACGCATTCCCCAAATACTGGTCCCAAAGTCCATAGGACGCTAACCTCTTACTTTGTCCTAGGCATGTCTATGTTGATAATTCTGGAGTCGACACAGCTGCTGGTGTTCTGGGGTCTCTCCAGCCAGGTGCTGGCCATGCTTCCCTGGGGCTAAAACCTCAGCTCACGGGGACCTGGGCTCGGCTCCCCACGCTCTGCACGCTGCTGGCTCCCAGAGTGCTGAGCTGGTCCTTCCTGCAGGGCTGCCGGGCTGTCCTCAGTGGGAGGTCAGTTTCTCTGTGTCGTTCTGTGGGTGCTGGGGCTCCAGAAGTTGTTCATAGTCCCCTATTACATAGTTTGGGGGGAATCTGGGGGCAGAGTGGCTTGGATGAGCTGTTTCTACTACGCCATCTTGGCTCCGCCCCCAACCCCAATTGCTTTTAATAAAAAAAAAAAAGAGAAAAAAACCATAGAAAATAGGTCACAAGGAGAGTTAAAATTATAAGAATCAGAGCCCATGAAAATCCCATGAAAAGTCCAACCAAAGGAGACTGTTCAGATCTGTTAAAAACCAAAGGCAAAGTCATAATAGGAATATATTCCTCAGCCATTTGAAAAAAAAATCCAAAGTTGGAAACATTCAGAAATGTCATAACCGAAATCCAGATATACCATGTCAAAGAAAAAAAAATCACCTAACAACCATCATAAGAAGGAACTGGTCAGTGACATGGGAGGACTATGCTGCAGCTCTTCATGTGAAGCGACAGTTATAGAATATATTACAAAAGGCAAAAGGGGGCGGCTAGGTGGCACAGTGAGTAGAGCGTCGGCCCTGGAATCAGAAGGACCTGAGTTCAGATCCGACCTCAGACACTTAACGCACACACAAACAAAAACCTAGCCGTGTGACCTTGGGCAAGTTACTTAACCCCAATTGCCCTCCAAAAAGGCAAAAAAAAAAAAAGGCAAAAGATAAATGCTTAAAACTAAAAATGACTTTACTGTGCAAGACCAAAGATAATCATATGGGGCTGGGAGGAGGGAGGAAATGGACCCTTAATACAAGAATTTCAAGCATTCTTGAAGAAAAGACCAGAACTGAGTAGAATCACAAACACAGGAGACAAGTGAAACCCAGAAAAGCAAATATATTTGAGCATTTGGAAGGAGATAAATTATAATAAAGTCTTTTTCATTACACTAGAGGAAAAAGAGACAATTATACCTTCATATTTCCACAATTTTCAGTGGTCTTAGAAAAAGTTATCAAAGACAAATACAGGACCTGAGCATGGTTTTGTTCTGTTTAGTTGGTTTAAAAAAAAAAGGAAAGAAAATGGAGAGAAAAAGGAATATGTTACTACAGATGAAGGAGGAAATTTCTGTTTCTCATAATTATGCTGCAGAAAGCAGAGTATGTAAACCTTTAGGAGATGTTGGAGAGTAATGAACGTCCCACTAAACAGACTTATCTGAAAAAAAAGAAATTTGAGCATATGCACATGACACAATGTGTTTGGAGTAAAAAATAAATAGGGAAATATGTTGGGGAAATAAGTCAGAATTTAAGGAGAGTAAGAGTCCAGGAGTGAGAATAGTCTCAAAGAAAATAATTTTCACAGGGTGAATAATAAATGTCCAGACTGAAACAAAAGAAAGGAATGGTGAGAACTAACAATGTGAATCTGGGCTAGGAGCAGAAGAGTGGGAACAGACCATTTAAATAGCAGAATGCTAGTGTTAATAATATTACTTCTCTTTTGTCATCTCCCTTTACAAAGGGAAAAGTGCAGACAGGAAAAATGAGAAAAGAAATACACAGTTAATAGCCCTTACTGCAAATGTAGATAGGGTGAACTTGCCTATAAAACTCAGGAGAGTAGCAGAATAGATTAGAAGGCAGAGTTCAGCAGAGTTCAGTGTGTGTTATTTACACAAACTGTATTCAGAACATAAATATTCACATGGTTAAAAGAAGTTGGAGCAAAATTTAGCATGCTTTGGGTGAATTAATAAAAAGCAAGATAATAACTATGAGCTCTAAAACAAGGCAATAGTAATAAGAAACATGATTAACAGAACAACAGGAAAGCTATATTATACTTAGAGATGCTATCAGTAACGAGTTATCAGTACTAAATATTATGCACAGTGAAAAAGTATAGCATCCAACTATTGGAAACAAACCCTTAATAGCATTAAGTAGAGAAATAGAAAAACTATAATAGTAGGAGTCCTTAATGTGTCCCTTTCAGATGTAGACAATTTTTTTTTTCGATCTAGACAATTCTAACAAGAAGATAAGAAAGAAGTAAAGAACCTGAATAGAGTTTTAAAGGAGTTAAATATGAAGGTATCTGGTGATTTCTGAATAGGGACTGAAAGTTATATACCTATTTCTTAGTTGTACATGACTCCTTTATAAAAAGTCATACTGTGAAAGCATTCAAACCTCAGGAAAAATGAAGGAAAGCAGATATATTAAATACATCGATTACTAACCAGAATGCAGTAAAATTATGATCCAAATATGAAAAAATGATTTGAAACTTAAAATGAAAGATGTTATGTAACCATAAAGAATTAGTACATTCTAGAACAAATCATAGAACCATGGATTTCAAGCTAGAGAAAAAACATCAAATACAACCCCAAATATAATTTTGTCAAAAGGAAACCAAGATGTAGAAAGGTGAAATAACTTGCTAATATCATAGAAATATTAATGTCAGTTCTAGTGATTACAATTAGTGCTTTTTCCATTGTACTTACATACTAGATAACTTAATCAAAATGACAATTGCATGAACTTGGGGAATGCAGTCAAAAAAAATTTTTTTTAAGGGAGAATTGGTTATCTCTCAACATTTTTATCCACTACAGAGAAAAATAATGGAACAGTGGAACTAACAAAGCTATAAAACAACGAATAAAAAATCTCAGTTCACAAATTGTGAAAAATCAAAGGAGATGATCAAAATTGAAAAGCAGAAACCCCACCAAATTTGTAAGTAAAAAGCTTAGAACTATTTTTTAAATAAAAAACACAATAAACACTATTTAAATTTTTCATAAAAAATAAGAGAAATGGGGCGGCTAGGTGGCATATATAGAATATGTGAATAGAGCACCGGACCTGGAATTAGGAGGACCTGAGTTCAAATCTAGCCTCAGACACTTAATAGCCATGTGACATTGGGAAGTCACTTAACCCCAATTGTCCTGCCTTCCCCCTCCAAAAAAAGCAAAAAATAAAATAAATAAAAAATTTAAAATAGAGAAATAAACCAGATTGACAGTATGAAAACTTAGAAAAGTAAAATCACAACAAATGAAGAAATGAAATAAATTGTTAGAAACTACTTGTCCCAACTGTATGACAAAACTGACTGACTAAATGTAGAAAGTGAATATTTATAAAAATACAAAATAGGTTAACAGCATATTAAATAGGTATTTTAAGTACCTAATATCATTTAAAGAATTATTTAAGAGAAAAATAGTGTAGGAACAGATGAAATTTCAAATAAAATCTGTCTCATATTCAAAGAACAATTATTTTCAACTTACATAAATTCCTTGCAAAAATAGGAAAGGAAAGTATCCTATCAGACTCCCTCTATGAGATAAATAGGTTCCTGTTTCTGAAACCAAAGAAAGATAGAAGTAGAAAAATACAACTATAGATCAGTGTGCCTGATAAGTATCAGTCAAAGTACTGGATAAATTTCAGCAGAAGGCTACGGGAGTGTATTTAAAAATCTGTGCACTGTGACCACAGTGATTTATACCAGGAATGTAATAGGTTGATTCATCATTAAGAAAACTATAAGCGTGGTAGATGATTTTAATAAGAAAAATAAATAACATCTGCACAACTCTATTAATAGAAGCATACAAAAACTTTGGTAAAATATAACAGCCTTTTATGTTAAAAAAAATTAAACTATAAGGATAAGCTGGCCTTTCCTTTTGATAGACTTTGTTTAAAACCAAGAACTATATAATTAGCTCCACTAGAGGTATACTAGAGTTTTTTTCCAGTAAGATTTGGTCTAATACAAACATACCTATTTTTGCCACAGAGATCTGATATAGTTCTAAAATTAGTAGTAAAAACTTGAGAAAGAATTGAGGAAGTAAGTATAGCCATAAAGGAAACAGAATTATTGCTTTTTGCAGACTGTATGATGTTTTACTTAGGCAAACCTGGACTGTCAACCAAAAACCAATTTGAAGCAATTAAGAAATTCAATGAAATACTAATATGTAAAATAAACCAATAGAAATAATCATTGTTTCTATATCTTAACAGTGAAACTCCACAGAAAGAGATGGCAGAAAAATCCATTCTATATAACCGTAGGTTGTCAGGAGTCCAGCTACCAATACATACATAGCAATCATGTAAACCATTACAAAATTTTATTTATGTAAGTAAAGGAAGATTTAAATAACTGGAGAGGTATTGAGTGTTTGTGGTGGTTATCAACATAAAAAAGTCCTTCCAAAATAAATATACAGATTCATTGCCATTGCCTCTCAGATTGCTACTAAAAGTAAAGTAGTAGAGTAAGAAAAAATAATTACAGCATTCAACGTGAGAAACAAAAACACTCAGGTGAAATGATTTTTAAAATAGGAAGAAAGAAACCTTAGAAGTACTACATCACAAATATATTGCAAAAGCAGTAATCATGAAAAATATTAGCGACTGGTTAAAAAAATAGAAAATTTGATCAGTGCAATAGATTGGGTACACAAGATGCCAAGCACAGTTGAACATGGTATCATGGTGTTTGATAAAGCCAAAGATACCAGCTACTGAGGTAAGAACTTGATATGTGACAAACTTACTAGGAAAACTAGAATAGCCTGACAAGTTAGTTAAAGAATAACATCTCACCTCATTTACTGCAATAAGCTCCAAATGGATTCATGATGTAGATATAAAAGATCATATCACCATTATATTAGAAGGGATCTCGTTATGCATAGTTCTTGATGCTGCCATGACAGAAAATTAAATTATTCATGACATGATGAAGCGATTGCAAGAATTAAAATGAACAGCTTTGACAAAGTGAAATTACATAATTTCATTATATCGATATTTATTATAATTATGTAAAAATAATTTTATATAAATAAAATCCCTGTAGTTAAGATTATAAGGGAGATAATTAATTGAGAGAAAAAGTTTGCTATACAGCTACATTTATAAAGGTATGATGCCCAAGATATTTAAGGAAATGCTGATATAAATATATGAGACCTAAAGCCATTCTTCTATAGAGAACTATTCAAAAGGATATGAACTGGCATTCTCAAAAGAACAATGGCAAGGCATCAACAACAGTGTGAAAAATACTTCCACTCATTGATAAAAAGAAATAGAAATTAGAACAACTGTATGGTTCTGTCTCGTATTCATTAGATTAGCAAAGATGACAAAAATGGAAGTAGTGATTTTTAAAGGGGCTGTTAGAGGACACTAGTACAGTGGTTGAGGTGCTATCAATTTTATCTCATCATTAGGGATAGGCATAGTGATTACATTGTGATTTCATTGGTATAGAGAACTTGAGGGTGTAGAAACTCCCTTCTACCAGTGAAGGTAGAGAGTATTTCTAGTGAATTGCCCTAAAACATAGAACCAGTGTATGTCAGACATCAACTTAGTCTTTGTGGTGCTGATGCCAACTCTCTATCCAATATGTAATGCTATATCAAGCATGTTGTGAAAAACAATTTTCAAGTATACTCAAAGTCACTAAACTGTATACCATTTGAACCAGTTATATACCACTACTATTTACATACCCCAGAGATATCAAAGGAAATAACCCATATATTTAAAAAATGTACTTTTTGTTTTATTAGGAAAAAAACAGCTTAGTAACAGGTGCATACCTGTATTTTGGGGATCAATAAACAAATTCTGGCATATGAGTATAATGAATATCATTGTCTTGTAAAAAAGTAGCTAATTCAGAGTAACCTCAGAAGGCTGGTTTGAACTGATGCAGAGTGAAGTGAGAAGAACTAGGTTAAGTTCTCCAGGGTGTGGTCCAAGGATCAGTGGGGGTTCTTGAGACCTTTTCATGAGGTCAAAACACTTTTCATAATATTAATGACAGTTACATTTTTAATACAGTAAATATTAACAGACATCATCCACATGAACAAAAACTCTTTTGGGAGAGAGGTCCTCAGTTTTTTAAGAGTCTTGAGACCAAAAAATTTGAGAACCAATGAATTAGATAATTAATTTATGCAATGACTAAAATAGTGTAAAGGAAAGGTCTGTCATGACTCCTCAAGATTAATGCTAACTCATATTTCTCATCTCTTAGAAAAGTTATTTGATTAGAGTTTCAGAAAAGATATTTTTAGACACAGCCAACATGTGGGTTTGTTTTACATATTTGTATTTTTTTTAAGTGAGTACTTTAATTAGGAGAGAGTTGTTTTGGGAATGGTTGGGAGTTGTGATGATGATGCAAAATAAAAGATAAAAAGGGAGAAAAGAGGATAGTGAAGTTTTAAAGTTACATAGAGCAGGGGCAGCTAGGTGGCACAGTGAATAGAGCACTGGCCTTGGGAGTCAGGAGGACCTGAGTTCAAGTCCAATCTCAGAAACATAATACTTACTAGATGTGTGACCTTGGGCAAGTCACTTAACCCCAACTGCCCTGCCCTCCCCCTGCCAAAAGCAAAAAAAAAAAGTTACACAGAGCAAAAGAATGTTCAAAAGATTCAATAGAAGCAATATCCTAATGCTCTATCTCTGGGTCCTGTTATGTTAGTTTTTACAGAAAAAAATATACAGACTGTCTTTGAGATGACTGGCTTTGGGAACTAAGGCCAGCCATGAATGTAGCTTCCTGCTTTCCTGAGTACAAAAACTGCCTGGTCCAGAGATTCTGGAGCTCTCAGACTTAGGAAGTCAAACTAGCCCCAGAGGGAATTGTGCTCCATGGAATCAGCAATCATTCAATCAACATCATTCCCTCCCCTCCAACTCCTTCCTCTGCTGTGACTAAATACACTTCCTTTTATTCAGGGACTACTGGCATCTTATTTCATTCCAATCTTGAACCGGGCCTGATTGGATCTGGTTGGTAGAGTGATGATATTTCTGCAGTTTTAAGTTTCCTGTATAATCCTCTCTCTTTTTTTAGGGGGATAGATGATTTTTATTGCTTGCTAATACTTGTTAAGTTCATTTTAGAGACTTTTTTAGTGTAGAATTTTTTAAAAATTTATACATTACACATTTGTGATTTTCCTCTTATGGAAACTTCCTCCACTCACACATATTAGTACCCTTCTCTTAACTTGGTGTTTTAGAGAATTTGGGGAGGTTACTACTAAGTGGTCAGATGCCAAAAAGCACTCTCATTTGTGTCAAAAAATGGAATTTGAATTCAAGTATTCCTGAATCTAAGGCTAGCCTTTGCCATATTGCCTTCTATTTTATACAAGACTTAAAAGAAATTAGACTTGGCCTAAAAACAAATTGTTTTCCCTTAAGATATAATAAGGGTGTAGAAATATAAAATGGAAAAATTTAGTACTTATTGCAAATATAGTCCATAATATTTCTGAAGTATACTTCATTCAATTCATATTGTCATCTCTGTGACCCTTGAATTAATAGATAAATACAGAGATAATCTTATAGGCTTGATGAAGTAAATGGGCAACCCAAAATGTTGGTGTGCACCAGAATAATGAAGAGTAGCCATGTGGATCTCAGTGTCCTGAAAGAATTCACTTGAACAGTCTTCAAGTTAAAAAAGGTATATATTGGGGTGATACACCCAGAAGGCCTGCTTCACCTGGGAGGCAGAGCAGCTAGCCAGGTCTATATACATGTGATGGGATGTGGGAAGAGAAGAGGAGGGGCAGGTGCTACTCTGGAATGCCTGGACTGTCAGGTAGTATGGAGGCGTTTTTGTGGTATAGATAAGAAAGAATAGGAAAGGGTAAAGAGAACTGCTCCAGAATATCACATAGTGGGGGCTGCTTTGTGAAAGCACGCAGATAAGTCCTCAGTGGAGGGACCAGTGCATAACCTATGGCTGGTCACATCCTGCATTTTATCCCACATCCTATGTCTTGCCTGCCCCAATCTGCCTTGAACACTCTGTCTACATCATCATCACCCCCCCGCCAAGAAATATCCACCCAAATGCTTTTGGGAGACTGACAGAAGTCTCCTTCTGGAGCTGCTTTCTGCTTGGACACGGCCTAGAGCTGTCCCTACCTCAGTCAGGGTGGGGAGGGGAGTAAAATGAGGCTGAAAAGTCATCCAGGGCATGAGGACAGTGTGGAATAGGTATCCACGCTGCATGACTGTGACATCTACAGGTGGACACCTGGTAGTCTAGGAGACAAATCCGACAGACAAGTTCAACGGGCCGGAACTACGTAGAAGGCGCATTACAAGTGGTGTTAGCATAGAGGAAAACAGAGAGAAACCAGGAGCCCCATGATGCTATTATTTACTTTTGACATACAGGATTTTCTGATCTTGTTATTTTCTTGAAAATTATACAAATGAATTTATAAGAAACTGACTTTATTCCGATTATAATAAAAGACCTGGGAGGATAAGTAATTAATTCCAAAATAGTGCATATCAGTAAGTTATTTATAATAAAACACATTGTAACCACAGGACACATGGGTATTATTTCTACAGCAGTAATATACTTTGAATGAAATTGACTTTCCCATTAATTAAAAAATAGTCTAGAAGCTACCTCCCTCTAAGAAAATTGACTGCATTGAAATTCTCTTCTTTGAACCAAACTGGAGATGTTTCTGATTTAGTTTCAGTAATTAATAGAATAACAGCTAGGGCCTTTAATCACTTTTATCAAACCTAATTATTCTTACATCATTTTGAAACATTTAAGAACCTTATTTCATATATCAACACATGTATATATACATATATACATATGTGTATATATATACACACATGTATACACGTGTGTGTATACACACATGTGTTATATATAATAACAGGCAGATGACTAGGCCAAATACTCATTTACTAAGTTGTTTAGGATATAGAAAGGAATATAATTTTAGACTGAATAGCTTAGATCTTAAACACCCATTGTATTCTAGAAGCTCAGCCTTAGTCTATGGGATAATAATTCAACATTGTGTTTGTACCTTTGTTTCAGAAACTTCTTTTCCCTTTGTCTAATTATTCCCATATCATTCAGAAAGAATATTCTGTTCCAAGGATTTAATCCTTCTCATGACTATGCAGGAGCACTAATTTACCAAGTTGTTTGGGATAGAATGTCTGCAAATTCAGATTAAAAACAGCAAGATTTCACATACTTGCATCATGCTTCTCTCTTTGTTGACCACTTATTCTGATTATAGATCTTTGCTGTAAAGGAAGAAGCAGGGATGTGATTATGCAAAGTATGACATCACATTTTTCCAGCCTTGCAATATCAGTTCCGCCTCATAACCAGACTCAGGAATAGTCAGGTGAAAAACATTCCTTTTTGAAAGGAACACTGTGGGGAAACTGAGCCAGGAGGACCCCATACTAGACTGAGGCTAAGATTGTTCTCCCCCCCAAGTTTTTTTCAGATGCAGACCTCTACCTATTGCAGTCACATTCTCTCTGAATGGTTTGTGGCATTTCTCTCAAATGGTGAATTATTGACTGCTGATTATTGATGGATTATCATGAACCTTCTGACAACTCAAAACACTATCTGTTATAGCTTCAAGAGCTTTTACATCAGATAGCAAGTTTCACTAATCACATCTTGGGAAGAAATTTACTATGACTCACATCTCAAATGTTAATTTATCCTTATGCAAGAGCCAATCATTAAGATCATTTTTATATACTTGAAAATTCTCATTAAGCCAAGTTCATTATTTAAGATCTCCATAACCCAAACAAACTCCTTTTCCCAGGGCTGATGACCTTGCCCACACAGATGGTTTCTAGGAACCTTTGCAAGTTTACAAAATAAGGGGAACTGACAGGGACTTCAGAGAATGGGCACCCCATCCATCCTTAGAGCTGCTGTGGGCCATGTCTTTTGACTAGCTCTGAGGATTTTTCTGAATGGGCAGAACTAGTGTGCATCCCACTGTCCTGAAAGCATTCACTTGGACAGTCTCCAAGTTAAAGAGAGGCATTTACTGGGGTGATACAACTAGTGGGCCTGCTGCCCCTGGGAGAGACAGAACTCTAGTGGGCCCTCTCCATGTAGGAGGCAGGGCAGACCCTGCTCCCCCTGGGAAGAAGAGCAATTATCCAGGTTAGATGTCTGGTTTAATGAGGAAGGGGGAGCAGGAGAAGGGGACGAGGGGCAAGCACAGTTCTGGAATGCTTGGAATATCAAGTAGTCTGGTGGTGTCTTTGTTATACAGAGAAGCAAGGGGAACAGGAAAAGGGAGAGGAGAGTGGGGGCTGCTTTGTGAAAGTGCACAGATAAGTCCTCAGTGGAGGCATCAATGCATAATCTATGGCTGGTTACATCCTGCATTTTATCTCGTATCTCGTCCTGCATCCTGACTGCCCCATCTGCCTTATCTGTCTCATCAGTTTGATATCACCAAATCTGTGGATAAACAATTTCATATCTTACAGTATGTCCTCATTAAGAGTGGAAATCCTTTGTTCTGTCCATTGACTACATATAGGAAACTCATGTTCACGAACATAGACACAAACTAAAATTGTTTGTGGGGTCTGTGACCCCATAATTTTAGGTGTAATTAGTAATGACTTGAGTTTATAGCAACTTTGTGGTGAATTTCAGAGAAATGAAAAGGATTAAAATAACCATTAACCCAGGTTATTGATAAGATTCCATTTAATTTTTTTTGTTAAGTCAGCCTGTTTCTTTTCTTTTTTTTTATTTAAACAAATGCTTTAACTTCTGTTTTACATCATTCCGCCAGATTTTGAGTTACAATCATTTCCCCCCCCACCCTGTTTTTCCCCTACCCACCCTTCCAGAACAGCAGGCCCGCAAGACATTGCTTCCTCCAATCTGCTCTCTCCCCTATCCTCTCCCACACTCTTTTTCTATATTTAATGACTCTATTTCCCCTTCCCCTCCTCCCAGAGACTGACTATATTTGTGTCATAGTGAGGACACTCTCTCTGTTCAACACACTGCAGCTTGGAACTTCCGAGTTCAAGCAGTCCACCATCCTCAGCCCTCTCCAGCAGCAGTGATAACAGGTGTAGGTCATCATGTGTGACCCCTTTTTCTTTATTCTTTCTTCAGAAATTAAAATATTTCCATTTTAGATACTTTTATACTTATCAAAAGCACCTTTATTATAGCAGCAAAATAGTGGTAGGGCAGAATTTTTTTTTCCCAAATGCTTTATTAACTTCTGGTTTACATCATTCATTTCCGCCAGATTTTGAGTTACAATTTTTCCCCCATTTTCCCCCACCCACCACCCCAGAATAGCAGTCCCACAGGATATCCCCTCATCCAATCTGCTCTCTCCCATATCTTCTCCCATACCCCCTTCAACATTTCCAGTAGGGCAAGGTGAATCTCTGTACCCCAATGCCTGTATATCTTATTTCCCAATTATATGTAAAATAGTATTAATAACAGTATTTGTATATTTTTAAAACATTTGATTTTAAAACTTCAATTTCCAGATTCATTTCCTTCCCCCCTTGTCACCCACCCTTACTGGGAAGACAAGCAATTCAGTATATGTTGTACATATGTAGCTATGTAAAACACCACCATAGTAGATAAATTGTAAAAGACTGACTATATTTCCCTCCCTCCTTTCCCACCTCCCACCTGGTCCACTCCCCACTTTGATCCTGTCCCTTTTCAAAAGTGGGTGCTTCTAACTTCCCTCCCCCCTTCCCTCCCATCCTCCTTTCCCTTATTCTCCCTCTTATATCCTTCCCCCCTACTCTTCTGTAGGGTAAGATATCCTATTTAGTATATATGTCATTCTCTCCCTGAGCCAAATTCAGTGAGAACAAGGTTTTGCTTTTTTGCCTTCCTGTTCTTCCCCTCCCTTGTAATCATTTTCCCTTGCCTCTTCTATATGAGTTAGTCCACCCCATACTGTCTCTCCCCATCTCCTCTTGTTATACCTCTCTCTCACCTCTTGATTTCACCTTTTAAGTATCATCCCTTCCTATTAAATTCAACCTGTGCCCTCTAACTATGTATACCTGTACACATATATACACACATTCACATATGTATTCATATGCCCATGTACCCTTCTTCAACTATTCTCATACTGAGAAAGGTTTCATCAGTTACAGTTATCATTTTTCCATGTAGGAATGTATATAGTTCAACTTTTATAAGTTCCTTATGATTTGTTTTCCCTGTTTACCTTCTCAAGCTTCTCTTGCTTCTTGTATTTGAATGTCAAATTTTCTATTCAACTCTGGTTTTTTTAGGGCAGAATTTTAATAAGAATAGGAATAAGAATTTATTAAGTGCCTACTATATATCAGTCATTTGATTCTTACAACAACCCCGGGAGATGGCTGTCATTATTGTCCCAATTCCAGTTGAGAAAACAGGCAATCAGAGGTTAAATGATTTGCCCAGGGTCACACAGCTAGCGACAAGGCAGGCTTTGAATTCAGGATCTTTCTGAATCTAGGCCCAGCACTGTGCCACCTGCCTACTCTAATTTTTTTTTTCTTTTTGGAGGGGGGAAGGCAGGACATTTGGGGTTAGGTAGCTTACCCAAGGTCACACAGCTAGTTTTGTGTTAAGTGTCTGAGGCTGGATTTGAACTCCCATCTTCCTGACTCCACATCCATTGCTCTATTCACTGCACCACCTAGCTGCTTCTGCCTACTTTAATTTTTAATTTTAATGATTGTTAATGATTTTAGCAAATGTTATTACATAAATCTGGGTTGGCAAAAGACTTCTCTTTTCCTGAAAAGATAAAATCCTTCCCAACCTTTTCCTTTTTTATATCCTTCTGCTCTCTACCAAAAACTAGTTTTGTTATTTTTGCCTTTGTATTATATTATTTGCTAATCTTGGAATTGGTAAAATTGACCAAAATTGCATGTAATTTCCGTTTCATATAAAATGTATAGAGTTTATTAATATACAAGAACAGATTCTGTTTTGTCAGCCTGTGATTGTTTTTAGTTTGTATTTTCATTTTTAAATTTTAGAAAGATACTTTTTGAATGTATACTTATATATGCAATTACAGAACTGCTTAACATCTATATATAATACATTGACATTGTAATACATTGTATGAATGTGATACATATGAATATGATACAATATAGCAATATCTATGAATATACTAAAAACATATTTAAATAACCAGGTGACTAAAAGTGTCATTTGATGTATGTGTGCAGTGAAAAACTATATTGTATCAATGCAAGATTTTATAGAAAGCATTAATTTTTCAGTTACATACATGAAAATTGCATTCACAAACATGGGCACAATTAAAATGCCACTGAACAGAATGAAACTCATTGAAATACAAGAACAAGCTTTTAATGTATGTTAATCAATATCATTGTCTTACATATACACTATTACATACATTAAGCCATTTTTAATCCTGCTACCTTTATAAATATAATAAAAATATATTTACAATAGGCCAAGAATACCTTTTAATATGGAATTGTAAATTACCTCTAAAAGGAGCTGTGGGCCTATTTATAACTCCTCTTTCCTCTGATATTAAAGGGGTAGAGTGAAAGGGAAATTAGATAAATGAAGTGCCAAACCATCATTTGCTAGAAGAACCTCTGAATTTTAGTTCTTTAAGGATAATAGCCTGTATTACTAATGCTTGTTCCCATTTTTGATGGGAATATTTAATTTCTGAATCTTAATAGTGGTTAAAACATTTAAGTTCCCAACTGCCAAAATATTGTCAGATATTGATTACCTTGGGATTTATTTAACTGTGTTATGCTATTTAGTTTGTTTCTTACTTTCCTCTTCTGTACAATGGAAGGCCTGGGTCTGTGTTGGGGAATAGTTTATAATATTATAAACTTGATAAAGTTAATAATGTCAGAAGTGTGGAAGTTTTAACTCTTGAATTGTATTATACAGTATCCTCATTTCTTGAAAAGAGAAGGCAACAAACTTCAGATTATGCTGCAGAGAAGGAAACGATACAAAAACAGAACTATTTTGGGCTACAAAACATTGGCAGTGGGATCCATCAACATGGCTGAGGTAGGTTCTTAAAAATCTAAAATTGGTAGATGAATAATTACAAATTCAGAGATATACATTGGATATTGTATTATCCATTATAGAGTGTCGTTCACTATAAAGTAATATTAGATTACATGGAAAAATTGGGAAGACAGGAAGGTTGTTACTAGAATACCAGAAAGAAATCAGTATAACAATATTTCAGTTCAGCAGATGTTTATCAAGTATATACTATGTTCAAGGTAATCTGCTAGGTGCTAGAAATATAAAATTGAAAAATTATACACTTTCTGCCTTCAAGTAGCATACAGGTACATGATGTACCAAATTTTATACCCATTACTATTATGCATAGGCTAATTACTAGGTAATTATTATTAGAAATTTATTCATAGGAAACCCAAAATAGCTTATAGTATAAAAGAATTGTAAAATACCTTTAAAAAGAGCAACACATTTATGTTAAATATTTCTTTTTGTTATTACCATAAAGAGGCATAGCAGGAAGGTTGAGATAAGTATTATGCAAAATATAGTGTGATGAGGGCAAAGGAAAGAGCCAGGCAGGTGCTTTAAGAAAATTTGAGGAAGCCTAGAATGCCTTTACTTGGGGATCAGGGAAGACATCAGCAAGGAGGTGGCCCTTGTGCTACATTTCAGAGAAATAGGATTTTAATAGAGATCAAGAAGGACTGTATTCATGGTAAGATATCATTAATTTGACTGAAATATAGAGTATATGAATAGGGCTTGGAATTAGAGCCAGATTGTGGGGAACTTCAAATACTAAGCTAAAGAGAGAGCCATGGCGGGCTATGTGTAGGAGAGTGATATAATCAGATCCTAGGGCATTAGAAGATTTTTTCAGCAACTATATGAAGGATGAATGAGAGAAGATACTGGAGGCAAATAAACTGTTTAAGAGCCTGTTATAAATATTTTTGTATGGAGGAAGGTCATGAAGGTCTAAAATAATGCGATGACAGTTTGTAGAAAAAGGAATGGTTATGAGAGACATTGTATAGGTAAACTATTAACAATAGGTGGAGATTTATTACACTTGATGGAAGACAAAAGCCTAAGAAATAGAGCCATCATCAGAAATAGTACTGTTTCTCACACCCAAATTGAATTCTTATCTCTACTTTTAAAAATTCTTCTCTGTGATGCCACCTTCCTCCTAGCAATAGGGAGAAATATGGGGAAGAAGTTGATGAGTTTAATTTGGAATTTGTTAGGTTTTAAAGTACCAGGGGTATGTCCAGGTGATAGTGTCTTAGGCGGTCTTAGGACAAAGTCTTTTGAAGATCACCCACATTTGTGAGGTGGGACGATGAATCAATCCAAGAGATGACCAAGGAATTGTCTGGTAGGCGAAGAACCAGGAGAACAGTGGCATGAAAAGCAGGGGAGGTGAAAAGGCAGTAGTCAGTATCATGTGTTGCAGAGAAGCTGAGTACTGAGAGGCTACCATTGGGTTGTACTGAGAGGCTAGCATTGGGTTGAACAACTGAGAGAGAGAGAGCGAGAGTAGTTTTAGTAGAATAGTGGGGTCAGAAGCCTGATTTCAAGAACTGGAAGGGTAAATGGACGGGAGCAGTATAGACTTGTCTTTTTCAGAATTTAGCAATGAAGGTGGCTAGGAATATGTGATAATAGTTTGATGAAAAACATGGTGTAAAATCTTTAAGATAGAGTGAAACTTTTTTGTGTTTTTAATTGACTTAAGCATTTCAGCAAAGCACTGCTAAAGTACATCATATAAGACTTCTGTTTGTTTTTCCCATTGTCTTAGAGCACCATTTCCAACACAGATGGTTTGGGTTAACATTGTATATTTTAAAAGTATTCTCATGTACATAAATCTGGAAACCAGAAGGAAAAAAGTGGTAGAGAATATTCAGGTGAAAATCACTGGAAAGAAAATAGGAGAAATTTTGTTATCAGTGTATGCAATAGTGATAGAGAACATCAGTCATCTCCTAAATTCTGTATGTGTCAAAAGCAGGGTAACTTGATAAATTTTTTACTGATTTCTTCCTTCAAAAGGTAGAGAGGAATCAGTAATGTAAGATCCTAGTCTAGATCTTATTCTCATGACTGGGACCAAATTGAAGTGGAAATAATGGGGGAACATCATAGTGACACTCCCCAAAGACTTTGTGATA
Source organism: Gymnobelideus leadbeateri (assembly GCA_011680675.1). NCBI lineage: Eukaryota > Metazoa > Chordata > Mammalia > Diprotodontia > Petauridae > Gymnobelideus > Gymnobelideus leadbeateri. The sequence continues at coordinate 96,184 of WOXC01003627.1, read as the reverse complement.
AAGGAGAGGAAATGTTTAAACTTGATATATACCCTAGACTTTGGGAAAGCGGTCTTCAGAGGGTTCAGAGAAGAAGCAGACGTAGGACCCCTATGTTTTAAGTAAATGAATTCTACGGGGGGTGTTAGCCTAGAAGGCATGGGAAACTCTTAAGATGGAGTTCTTAAAACACAAAGGAAAGCAGTTCCCACGAGGAGGAATTAGAAGAGTTGTCTAAAGAAGACCAGTGTCAGTGCACATAGAACTTGACCAACTTAGTTGTCAAGTAGATAACAATGGAGCATGGCATCATTCCATAAAAAAAAAAAAATCAGTGTCAGCAATGGGCAAAGCACAGACTTGAGATAAAACTAAAGTGGGAAGCTAAACAATGAAGCCAATTTTTTATTTAAGCTGGTAAAGAAAAAGAAGATGATGACAATGAAAGAGGAAACACGACGGCTGCTTGGGATAGATAGGATAGGGGACAGCAGAAAGAGGGGAGAGTTACTTCTGTTTCCTCTGCCAAGGAGAATGACCATGACAGTGAAAATGTCAGAAACCAACCCATCCAGTTACCCTTGATAAATTTCAGTCACATAGTCTAGATGAGCTCATCCCTGGATATTGATAAAAAAAAATGAATGCTACAGAATGTGATTGTGCTGTAAGAAACGACAAGAAGATTTGAATATAGCACGGGAAGATTTATATGAACGGTTGCATAATAAAATAAGCAGAACCAGGAAAACAGTCTCCATGATGATTACAGCAGTGTAAAGATCAAGAAAAACAAGGACAAAACAGCTGAAAATGGATTTTGGAACGTTACAATGCATAAGCTTGGTCTCAAAGAAGATGAGTAAGAAGATACTTTTCCACTCTTGCTTAGGTTTATGTGTTGGTGGCAGAGGGGAGGAGACTTAGCCAGGTGTGTAACATTTCATATGTCAAATTTTTTTCAATATAAGGTTTTTTTCCCACTTTTTTCAAGACAATTCTTTATTATAAGAAATGGCTCCCAAAGATAGAGAGGGAGAGGAGGGATAAAACGGGGAAATTTATATCATGTGAAAAGAAAATATATCAGTAATTTTAAAGAATATGTTGTGTCACACTAACCATATTTTCTTCTATGAGGAAGCTGAGGCTTAAGGAGTTTGTTATTTGTCCAGGGTCATAAAAAGCAGCAATCATTTAGTAAATTTTAAAAAATCTTAAGGAGCTACTGTGTTCCAAGCACTGTTCCAAGCACTAGGAATACAAAGAAAAACCAAAAAAAATTAAAATCCCAAACCAGTCCCTGCTCTCAAGGAATTCACAGTCAAAAATAAAAAAAGACAAAAGGCAAATAACTGTCTAAACAATATGCAAATATGTGTATGCATGCATATATATGTAGTAAATTGGACATCATCTCAGAGGGAAGGCAAAGGAGGACTGGTAATGATTTCTTATAAAAGCTGAATTTTAACTGAGACTTGAAGGTAGAGAGGTAGAATTGAAGAGGGAGGGAATTCCTGACATGGGGGGACAGCCAGTGAAAATACCGAGTCAGGAAATAGAGGGTTATATGCAAGGAACAGCAAGTAGTACATAGAGGGGACTAAAGTGTAAGAAGACAACAAAGGTAGGAAAGGACCAAGTTATAAGGGTTTTTATATTTTATACAGGATTTTATATTTGATTTTGGAGGTAGTAGCAAGCCCCTGGAGTCTATTGAGTAGATGGATAGCATGGTTAGTCCTTTACTTAAAGTGGTGTAATTTGACAACTCAGTGGAAGATGTACCAGAATGAAGAGAGATTTCAGGGAGGAAGACCAACCAGCAGTCAAATGCCAGTTGTGATGTGATGAGCCTGCCTGCATCAGGATGGTGACTTTGTTAGATGCAAAAAGGAACTGTGACAAAGGTGGGAACTGTAAGACCTGGTAGCTGATTAGATATGGAGGGTTAGAGAGGGGCAGAGTTGGGATTTGAATGCATATCCTTTCCAAATCCATTCATGTTTCTACATCTTACCCCACAACAGTTTGTTTGAAAAAAAAAAAAAAACTAGTAGGAGTCAGCAGTGTTAAGTGCCAGCTACATCAGCTAATAGTCTTGGGCTATATTGAAAAGGTGGCTTCTAGGAATTCAGGTCAGATCATATCTAGAAATCTGTGTTCAGTTCTGGACACCATGGTTTAAGATCATTGACCATTAAGGTGGTCGAATAGCAAGAGGATGTAAAGCCCACTTCCTGCCCTCGTCCCACATACCTCCAAACAGATCTAGAAATTGTATTTGACCAAGTGCTGGTTGGAAAATCCAAGAAAAAGAAATCTGAGAAAGTAATTTTTCTCAGCCCAAGTCAACATAGAAAGAAAGAGAAGTTTGTGGAAGGCAGGAAAGTTGGTCTACTGAGGGAGAACTGTGTGCCATTCCAGAGCAGGGAGAATTTGTGCACCAAGGCAAGAAAAAAGTTCCAGATCCAGCAAAGAGAGCTCTAACTTTATGCAGGTTGCAAGGATACTATCCGGCAGTTCTGTTACTCACTACCTGGTTCAGGGTCACAGATCTAGGACTAAATAAATGAATTGGAGATCTTTTCCTAGGGCTTCCTTCTGTGGTAGAGAGTCACTGTGTACTGAGCAAGAAACAATTTCAAAGGCAAGCAGTAGTTTTTTTTTTTTGGTTCTAACCACAAGAGCAGAGTGGGGTCTTAGTTTCAACCATCTTCCCAGTCTGAAACCTGCAGCAGAATAACCAGGATAAGAATCCCAGACCCAAGTGGAGCCTGTCTTCTGTTTTGTCTGAACAGAACTATCCAGCTAGCTGACAGTAATTGAGCCCAGCAGCAGTCTGTTGGAATTTCCAACCAGGAATAAGCCAATAGAATTTTGCATACATCCAAGTCCAGATCAAAACCTTGCAGAGTTTGGCCCAGCAGAGCAATGACAAGCCTTTGGCCTAGATCAGACCACTTGCAAGCCCTAAAGACATAACCTTCCCTAGCTTGAGACCCTGGAATAATGTAACACTCAGTGCTCTAAGAAACCAGCATAAGAACCCAAGAGGACATGAGTTCAGTTAAGACATTCTCCCCAGAAGTACTCAGAGCCCGGCCTTACCATGAAGTCTTAAGTCAAGAAGTAGGCTGAAAGAATGAGCAAACGGAAAAAGAGTCCTGATAGAGTTATAGTGACAGCGAGGATCAAGACACTCATCTATAATGACTCATCTACAAGCAAAGCATTGAAGAAAAACACAAGTTTGGCACAAGTTCATATAGAATTTCTCGAAGAAAAGAACCAAAATGTTTGTTTGTTTAACAAGTATAAAATGTTTTTATAAGTAAAATGAGAGTGTGGGGGGTGGATCAAATGAGTTATAGAAGAAAGAATGAGAAAGGGCATCAATACCTCTCCACAAGATGTACAGAGCCTTACCCAAGAAAGTTTCTCTACCAAGTAGAAGTTAATGACTGCATGAGAAAGCAAATATTTTTTTCAATTTTTTAACATTTTCATTAAAAATTTTGAGTTGCATATTCTGTCCCTCCTCTCCTTCTCTTTCTCCCTTCCTGAGATAGTAAGCAATCAGATATAGGATATACATGTGCAGTTATGTTAAACATTTCCATATTAGTCATTTTGTACAAGAAAACTCAAGAAAACAAGTAAAAAGCCTGAAAAAAATAGAAGAAAATGTAAAGTAGATGGCGGAGTAGAAACAGCACATCCAAGGTGCTCTCCCCCCAGATCACCTCCAAACCATGTAAAAGGGGACTCTGAACAACTTCTGGAGCCCCAGCACCCACAGAACGACACAGAGAAGCAAACCTCCTGCTGAGGACAGCCCAGCAGCCCTGCAAGGAGCAGCCAGCACAGCGCTCTGGGAGCCGAGCCCAGGCCCATGTAAGCCTCGGTTTTAGCCCCAGGGCAGCTGGGCCAGCAGCCGGCCGGAGGGACCCCAGAACACCAGCAGCTGGGGCGATTCCAGAATTATCAACACAGACATGCCTAGGAGAAAGTGAGAGGTTAGTGCCCTGTGGACTTTGGGACCAGTATTTGGGGAACGAGTCAGCTTCCTCCCCTTGGGCTAGAAGCCTCTCAGGAGACATGCCATTTTGCAGTTTCAGTGGCAGCTCCAGCCCCTGGCCTGCAAACTGTAGGGAGATCCAGCGATGATCAGTCTTGGGGGTTAATCGCTCTTGCTTTAACCTGCTTGGATCTGGATTGTGATCTGGGGGGAAAGCCTGGGGTGGGCATCCAACTTGCCAGAAGCAGAAGTTGTGAAGACCCCAACATTCAGGATGGAAGCTCCCATGTCTGGTGGCAGAGTCCTAGTGTGGCAAAAAGCCCAAAAGTCAAGTAATTAAGTGGCAACATGCCTAGGCAAAGGAAACAAAATAAACAGAAAAAGTGTAACATTAGACCCCTATTTTGGGGGCAAAGAGGATGGAAGCATGGAACAGGAAGAGGACTGCGAGGTCAGAAATCCTGCTCCAAAAGCTCCAAAGGAAAATATGAGCGGGTTACAGGCCATAGAGGACCTTAAGAAGGACTTTAAAAATCAAAAGAGAAAGGAGAAGGATGCAGGAAAAGTATGAAATTAGGGTCAACAGCCTGACTGAGGAAAACAACACCTTAAAAACCAGACTAACTCAAATGGCAAAAGAGGCCCAAAAGGGCAATGGGGAGAAGAATGCCTTAAAAAGCCAAATTGCCAGATGGAAAAAGAATCTCAAAAGTTCACTGAGAAGATTCATTCCTTCAGAGTTAGACTGGAGCAAATGGAAGCTAATGACTTTATGAGAAATCAACATGCTGTTAAGCAGATCCAAACAAATGAAAGATTAGAAGGCAATGTGAAATATCTCATGGGAAAAACCACTGACCTGGAAAATAGATCCAGGAGAGACAATTTAAAAATTATTGGACTACCTGAAAGCCATGATCAAAGAAAGAACCTAGAAATCACCCTTCAAGAAATTCTCAAGGAAAATTGCCCTGATGTTTTAGATCCAGAGGGCAAAATAGAGGTTGAAAGAATCCACCGATCACCTCCTGAAAAAGATCCCAAAAAGAAAACTCCCAGGAATATTATAGCCAGGTTCCAGAATCCCCAGATCAAGCAGAAAATACTACAAGCAGCCAGGAAGAAACAATTTCAATATTGTGGAAACACAATCAGAATAGCACAGGACCTGGCAGCTTCTACACTGAGGGATCAAAGGGCATGGAATATGATATTCCAGAGGGCAAAAGAGCTGGGATTGAAGCCAAGGGTCACCTACCCAGCAAAATTGAGTATCTTGTTTCAGGGGAAAATATGATCATTCAGTGGAATAGAGGACTTTCAATCATTTTTGAGGGAGAAACCAGAGTTGAATAGAAAATTTGACATCTCAGACACAAGAAGCAAGAGATGCCTGAGAAGGTAATCGGGGAAAAGAAATCAAAAGGAACTTATCAAAGTTGACCTATTTACATTCCTACATGGAAAAACAATAGCTGTGACTGAGGAAGTCTTTCTCACTATGAAAATAATGGAAGAAGGTTATATGGACATGTGAATACATATGTGAATGTGTGTATATATGTTTACAGTTATAGATAGATAGAGGGCATGGGTTGAATTTATTGGGAAGAAATGATACATAAGGGGTGAAATTATGAGGTGAGAGAGGAAAGTGGCAAGAGGAGATGGGGAGAGACAGGGTAGGGTAAACTATCTCATGTAGAAGAAGCAAGGGGAAGTGGCTGCAGGGGAGGGAAAGAACAGGAAGGCAAAAAGGCAAAACCATATTCTCGTTGAATTTGGTTCAGGAAGAGAATGACATACATACTAAATGGGATATCTCAACCTGCAGCAGAGTAGGGGGAAGGGGGATGAGAGGGGGGATGATGGAGGGGAGGGCATTCTGGGGGGAGGGGAGGTTGGAAGTACCCACTATAGAAGAGGGATAGGTTCAAGTAGGGAATGGACCAGGTGGGGGGTGGGATAGGTGGGAGGGAAATATAGTCAGTCTTTTACAATATATCTACTATGATAATGTTTCGCATAGCTAGACATGTACAAAATATACTGAATTACTTATCTTCCCAGAGGGAGTGGGTGACAAAGGAGGAAGGGAATGAATCTGAAATTAGAGGTTTTAAAATTAAATGTTTCAAATATATAAATACTATTATTAATACTCTTTTGCATGTAATTGGGAGATAAGATGCTCAGGCATTGGGGCACAGAGATTCACCTTGCCCTAATGGAAAAGTCAAAGGGTAAGGGAGAAGATATGGGAGAGAGCAGATTGGAGGAAGTGATATCTTGTGAGACTGCTGCTCTGGGAGGGTGGGTAGGGGAAAAACAGGGGGGGAAATGATTGTAACTCAAGATCTGGCTGAACGATGTAAAACAGAAGTTAATAAAGCATTTGTTTAAAAAAAGGAAAGAAAGAAAATGTAAAGTATCTCAAAACAAAACCCTAGAGAACAGATCCAGGAGAGATAATTTAAAAATCTAAAAGCCAGGACCAAAAGGAAGAAAAGAGCCTGGACATCATATTTCAGGACATCTTCAGAAATAACTGAGATCTCTTAGAACCAGAGGGAGGACAAAGGGAAATAGAATTTACCAGTCGCTGCCTGAAACCCAAAATGAAAACTCCCAGGTACATTAAAGCTCCAACCCAGACCTTCCAGGTTAAAGAAAAAATACTGCAAGTAGTCAGAAATAAAGAATCCAAGTACTGAAAATTCACTGTCAGAATCACAATGATTTAACAACCACCCATATCCAGGAGTGGAGAGCTTGTAGTATGAAGTTCCAGAAGGCAAAGGATAGAAATTTGCGACTAGGAAACAATTTACCCAGCGACACTAAGTGTAATCCTACAGGGAAAAAAGATCTGTGACAAAGGAGAGGACTTCCTAACATTCCTTTTGAGAAGACCAGAGCTATACAGAAACTTCGAAGTGACACCGGGGGGAGAAGCACAAAAAGGTAAACATGGAAGAATAATCCTAAGGAAACAGAGATGAACTGTTTTCATTTTATTATGGAATATGTTCCCTCAGAACCCTATTCTCATCAAGGATTTTAAGGGAAATCAATTAAGTAGAGGGCTTGTGTTTGTTGTTTTGATTGATGATAAAAGGAATAAAAAGGAGGGGAAGAGGAATATGCCAGTGTAATAGAGAAGGGAGAGGGAGATTGAGAGAAATTGTCTCACACAATTAGGGTACCCAAAAGACTATAAGTAGAAAAGTAGAGATAGGGCGGGGGATCAGTTAATATTAGAACTTTACTGTCATCTGACCTGATTGGAACAGGCAAAATGACACACAGTTGAACACAGAAATAAATTTCACTCAGTAGGGAAAGATGAAAGAAAGGGGCAAAGAGAGAGAAGTGAAATGAGAGAGGGTAGATTAAAGGGAAAGGTTTCTTAAGCGAGATAAACTTTGAGGATGTATAAACGTATTTATAGCAGTTTTTTGTGGTGGGAAAGAATTAGAAACTGAGCAGGAACCCAGCAGTTAAGGAGTGACTAAATAAGTTATGTTATATACATGTGATGAAATATTATTGTGATGTAAGAAGTGAAAAAAAAAGGGATGGTTTCAGAGAATCTTGGGAATATTTGTATAAACTGTTGCAGGGTGAGGCAAACAAAAGCAAGACAATGGTTTATACAGTGGCAGCAATATTTGTAAACAGGTAAATAACTTTGAAATTGTAATCGTTGGAATGACTAACCATGATTCTAGTGAATTTATGATGAAACATGCTACCACCTGCTGATACAGTGGACTCAGAGTGCAGGTTGAGATATTTTTGGATATGTTCAATTTGAAAATTTATTTTTCTCAATCATACATGTTTATAACAGGTTTTATTTTTCTTTCTTAGTGGAAGAGAAGAGACAAAAGGGAGAGGGAAGAAACTGAATTTGGGGTGATTAAAAAAATAAAATCTAATAAATAAGGTCATTGACATCCCTACCATAGATCTCAACAGGGGACCCTAGGACCCAGAAAGAAAAAAGAGTAGGAGGAGCCAATATCTTCCCTTCCTTTGACCCAGTCCCCCAATACCCACTTCCTAAAGGGTGGTAGCTGTTTTCTTTTAGCTGGATGCCATAGGAGTTTGCTCAGGGCCCCACTACCTACCCACCTACCCTTCCTGATAGTTGAAAGTTGCTCACATCACTTAGATGATCAGCAGGCCTCCAACTATAGTCCTTCTTTCAAGAGGATAGAACACCAGGACTTACTCTCGACCCTGTCATTGTTTCCTAAAGTTGACCAGATCTTGTCTTGTCATATGCCTTGTTGCTCTTTTAGTTCTCTGGACATTGCCATCTGAGCTACCATTGCATGCTAAGGACTTAGACCTTGCCTTGTATCTTGCTGCTGCATACTAATGTCCACTGGGTTTTCCCATCAGCCCTGCAGCTGAATCCTTTTGCATGTATTACCTCTTCTATTTAGAATATAACCTTGAGAGCAGGGACGATCTTACTTTTCTTTTTGTATCCCCATCACTTAGCACTCAGTGCTTTGCTCAAAGTAAGTGCTTAATAAATGTTTTTCCATTCATTTATAAGCTGAAGAATGTCCAGAAGAAAACTAAGATTGTGAAGAGCCTTGAGACCATATCTTGTGAATATCGGCTGAAGGAACTATGGACGGTTAGCTTATAGAAAAGAAAGCTTGCAGGTTGGGGCAGAGTATAATAACTATAGGAAGGATTTGACAGACTCATGTGGAACAGGGATTAGATTTATTCTTTTTTACCCCAGAGGGAAACACTAGAAGCAATGAATGGAAAGTGCAGAGAGGCAAATTTAGGTTTATGTCAGGAGAAATATCCTAATCATGAGAGCTGTTCAAAAATGGGATGAGCTGTATTACTCACTGAAGGTCCTCAAACAAAAGCCGGCTGACCATTGTCAGCTCTGTTGAAGGCATGTATTCCTTTTGACATGAGTTAGATTAGATAGCTAGTGAAATCCCTTCCACCTTTAAAATTTTGCATTTTTTTAGTTTTTAGTAATAAATACCCATTGTTTCTTTTATCGAGTCATTATCATGTATTCCCAGAGGGCCATTGAGTGTAAAGGATTTGATGCTTTACATTTCTTGTCACTTAACTCTGTTTGCCTCAGTTTCCTCATCTGTAAAATGAGCTGGAGAAGGAAATGGCAAACTACTCCAGTATCTTGGCCAAGAAAATGCCAGAAGTCACAAAGAGTCAGGCACAACTGAAAAACAACTGATTTCAAACAACCATCTGTTCGTTATTAAGCTGTGAGGCAATGTGGTATAATGAACAAAGGGATGACTTTGAAACTGGGAAGACCTAATTCAAATGTTGCCTCCAATATATAATTGCTGTGTGAAAAGTTTATGTTTACTCATGAGTTGTTGATCTGCATGTTCGAAGGAGTTTACTCACTGGAATATTGTACCCTAATAGAACACAAGGCCATACAATTAGTTTTAGAAATAATTTATGTAAACTTAGTTTTAAGCCTAAACAAAGCTAACTAAATACATTTTACATCAACTTACATTTTATTGCATTAATTTCATCATACCCAATACCAGCTTATGCCTTTGTTCTCTTTAATTTTCTTTTTGTCCATTCATAGTAATATATTTATGAATGAATTTTCCTTCTATATAGTGGTAGCCAATGTAATACTTGGTTTGTTTTAGTTCTGCTTTCTTTGCTTTAAATTATTTCATAAGATTTTTATAGATTTCTGTTTTTCATACTTATTTGTCTTGGCAGCATCCTTTTTTCATTGATACATTACAACATATTCAGCAGTTTCTCACAACATTTTGTTGGTAATTTCTAGTTTTGTAGCCAGATATAATTTAAAATATGTTGAATACATATTTTTTCTCCTTTTGATAATATTCCTGGACCTATTCCCAATAATAAGATTGTTAGGTATGTTTATACATGTATTTTTGTAACTTTTCAATATCAGATAGTACTCCAAAAAATATTCTACCATTTTGGTGTCTCACAAGCAGTGTATCTAGCACCACAAACTAGCCAGTGTTGAATTTTGTCATTTTAAAACAGGTTTGCTATTTTTATTGGTATAGGGTATCCTCAGTTATTTTCATTTGCATTTTCTTGAGCATCAATACTTTAAATAAAAGTTATTTTAAATTTGTGCTTCTTTTATTTTTATAAAATCTTCTGACTTTAGGGGGTAGCTAGGTGGCTCAGTGAGTAGAGTGCCGGCCCTGGAGTCAGAAGGACCTGAGTTCAGATCCAGCCTCAGACACTTAATGCACACACAAAGGCCTAGCCATGTGACCTTGGGCAAGTTACTTGACCCCAATTGCCCTCCAAAAAGCAAAAAAAAAAAAAATCTGACTTTAAGAAGCCTTGACTTCTTTCTATCTTTCCAGTCATCTTTCACACCACTATGCTGAGATCTAGTGACTCTGTCCTCCTTTGCTGTTACTGAAATATGACATTCCATTTCCCAACTCCCTGCTTTTTTTCTTACTGTTCCTCAAGCCTGGAACTTTCTCCGTCCTCCTGTAAATCTCCTGTATTCCCTGACTTCATATCTCAGCTCTAGTCCTACCTCTGCAAGAAGACTTCCCTAGTCTTCTTTAATCTTAGTGACACCCACCCATACGTAATATGGGTGTCCATAGTTATTTGCATGTTGTCTCACTTTTGAGGCTGTGATTTCCTTAAGAGCAGGAAATGGTTTTTGCATTTCTTTGATATATCCAAAGTTGGTGTTTAGTAAATGTTTGTTGACAGATTCTTTTCTTTTTTTTTCAATTTTAATAAGTTTTGAAGGCCTGAAGCCAATCACCCCAGGCTGTATGGAGTCAAGTAGTTTAATACAGTGCTTTTTATTGAACTCCTGGTAACTGAGAAACAGGCTTCATGGGAACAAGGGGGAGTTCTTTTTGTGAACTGTTCTCCTTAGCGGTGGTATCCTGACTGCAGTCCCTGGCTGTAGGTGTCCTTTACCTTAAGTGATTCAGTGATACAGAATAGCAACTCTATGATCATTGGTTATTATCAAAATAAAGAACATTTAAAGGATGTCAGTCTAAAACATGTCACCAAAAAGGTAGCTTACAGAATTCTAGGGCTCACCCTTCTCATCAAAGTGGCCAGTACAAGTTTATATGATGGTTAGTTAATCACCCAAAATTCGTTAAGTACCTACTGTGTGCTATTAGGTGCTAGTGTTGCAAATATAAAGAATAAAAAAATATGTAAATATGTATGAGAGAGAAAATAAGTAGTCAGCCTACTATGAATTAAAATTCATAGTAAAACTTTACTAAGTAACTGCTATGTGTCAGCCATGGTACTAAGGGTTGGGGGTACTTGGAAAGACAAAAGACAGTCTCTGCTCTCTTAGAGCTCACATTCTAATGGGGAGAAAATTATGACCTAATATATACAAACAAGACATAAGGATAAATCGAAAATAACAGAAGGGAGGCATTAGAATTGAAAGGGATAGGGAAAGGCTTCCTATAAAAGTTGGTATTTTTTATTGGACTTGAAGGATGATGCCAGGAGATAGAGATAAGGGGGGAGAGCATTCCAGGCATGAGGAACAGCCAGTGAAAATGCCCATTCATGGAATGGCAAGGAGGCTAGAATCACTGGATATAGCAGAATGTGGAATGGGAGAGATTGGAAAGGTAGGGAGTGGAGCTATGGTGGAGGTGGGGGTTATGGAGGGATTTGAACAATAAACAGACAGTTTTATATTTGATCTGGGAGGGTACAGACAGACACTAGTGTTTATTGAGTGGAGGTGGAGGGGGTTACATGGTCATGCCTATGTTTTAGGAAGTGTAAATATAATCCAAAGAAACTTGGCAAGATGAGCACTAGCAAGTTGGATCAGTGCACAGATTCTACCAAATCTGAACATTATGAAATCTAATGGAGGCACAGAATCCATACTGGGTTGTTGTTTCTTACAGTGATAATTTACAGTGTTTTACAATAATATTCTAGATGAATTAGAAACCCCAAGGACCTGGGTATTTATTTAGACAGCAAGTCCCATAAAACCATTATGAATCAGTCCCATCTAAAAATCACTTCCCAGTTTCCCCTTTAATGATAATGCCTTCCCTCTGTGATTATCTCTAGTTTGTCCTGTGTGTATGTATATAAATATATAGATATAGATATATCTTGTCTACATCTAATTGTTTGCACTTTGTCTTCCCAGTTAGGCTGCAGGCTCCTTGAGAGCAGGGACTGTCTTTTGCTTTTCTGTGTACCCCCAGTCTAGGATAGTGTCTAGGAAATAAGCACATATTAAATGTTTAACAACTGACTCTGAATTTTAGCAATCACCTGAATGACATCCACAGTTACTGGACATATCTAGAGATAATAAAGTCTGTATTAGGAGAAGATTACACCAATTGATTTATTGGCATTTCAACTGCTATGAGAAAAAAATGTATTTTAAAATATAAAAAGAAAAATCTAATAACATATAGAAAGGCAGTTTTTCAAAATGGCTTGTGAGGCATTTTGAAGGCAGTATATCTAAGCAATTATCTATTTGAAGTTTAAATCTTTAGGATAGGTGCAAGCAATTAAATATAACATCTGGAACTGGCAGATGCCTCTGTTTTCCTTACCCACACAGTCCTGAAGGACACCTTGTAGTAGCCATGGTGAATTTTGCTGTCAAAAGACTCCCCACTGTAAAGCCAAGCACGAGCAGCTTTCCACAGGACTGCTTCTGTGAACAGCTTTCAGGGTTCTCATTACACAGTGTTTATTTATTCAGTAACAAATTAAGGCAAAACATTCATGGAAATTTAAATATAGCATTTACAATGTTATGGCTTCTATTACTACAGTGGCAACATAAGTTTTCACCAAAGTAGTCACATAGTTTAAAACAAAGTACATTCATTTAGTAATTCAATCATTTAGTAAGTCCTTAATTCAGTCACAAAGTACAAAGGTCAAAGTTCTCCACCCCTACTTCACACTGTCTTAATCTCTTCAATCAAAAGGTCCTCTTCTTAATTGGAGAAGTCCTTAACTCAGTCATCTAAATGTAAAAGTCAAAGTTATCTGCCCCGAGGCCGCAGCAAATCATGATCTGCTCAGTTTGCATTAAATACCCAAGGAGAGGTCTTTTCATCTTGACTCAAGGCTGGCTCTCTGCTTCTATGGTTCCTTTCCGTGGTCCCAGCTCCTGCCTGAATCTATGCCACTGTCACCTGAGTTCAAAGACAAGCAGCTCCCAGTTACTTGTACAGTTCTTCATCCAGTTCCTGTCCATATTGAAGTTCACAGTGTCTGGTCCACCTCAAGTCCTTCACAGTTCCTGTTTCTGGGAAGACAAAGCTTAGCAGAGCCAAAACAACATTCATGCACATTGCTGGCCCCATCATCAATTCACTGTCTGCCTGTGAAATGAACACAGACCCACAAACAAGGTCCAGGAGGTCAATACAAATCATCAGTAAAGCCCCAGGACCTCCAAAACGCTCTTCCAGGACTTCTGTAAATAGACAACCAGAAAATCCTCTTTCAGGCCTTCCTCTAAGGTCCTAGGCCTTCTATAGAAAGTATCACAAGCAAACATCAACACAGACAGAACAGACCAATATAGAGTTCTGGAATACCAAGTTTTCTCCTTCTACACCACAAGAGCTCCCTTCTCAGTTTTCCTCTCTTCTCATTTCTCAGAAGTTCTAAGTTCAGTTCTCAGAAGAAGTTCTCAGGAGAAGTTCTGTTCTGGTACTACAAGTTCTGTTCTCCATTCTATTCTCAATTCATAGAAGTTCTCAGTATCCTGGCAGTTGTCTGTCTGTCTGTCTTTCCCTCTCTCTCTACCCCCCCCCTCTCTCTCTCCCTTTCTCTCCCTCCCTCGCTTCCTCTCTCCCCAGCAGTAGCTGCTTTGCCTCCACAATTCTTGCTCCCAGAAATTCTGTTCTATTTAGCTTGGGCTTTCCTTTATATAAGGTATTAGCACCTCCCTGTCCTGCCCCTTCCTGTTGTGTCAGTAAGTTCATCCCACTGTGGAATTCACAAGGTATAGGTCTTAACACAGTCATGAACTTGGAACTAAGTGCTAAGTACTTAGCTTGCCAATACAAGGGGGTCTTCAAATTCCATGCTATTAACACCCACCACCACCTGGTACATGAGTCGGAAGTGCTGACATCATACATCTGTGGGAGCCCCTCCCAGCACTCGGGAGCTGGGAGAAGTGGATCTGCCCAAAGGAAGTTTGGGGAAAAGACTTTCTTTTCCCACATGAAGCAAGTGATTACTAATCTTTTTACTAGATTGGTCATAGTCTGATAAAGGAACATTGAAGGCCAAATATAATAATTATGATAACATTTTTCTATTTCTGAATGTCTATGGTAATAAATTTTTATAAATTTAAGTTATTGAATTATTTGATCATATGATGTTGGTTAAAATGCTGAACAAGTCCAGAACCTTATTATTTGTCATTTCTTGAGACTCCCTCCCCCACTCTACTCTAGTAAATGTCCATCCATTAATTAGTTACTTCTACTAAACTCCTGTGTGCCTATTAGAAATGGAGCTGCAGCAGACGTGAAATCTAGTTGAATAGTTTTATCATTCTGCAGTAGTTTAATCATGACCGGACAAGATCTCAATTACACCAGTACTATAGCAATTCTATGAACTACATCATCCATTTAGGTATTCCCTCCATTTATGCAGAGCTCACCCCATTCCTGCCTTCCATAAATTCATCATGGATTTTTCCTCATTTACTTTAACTAAAACCACCTCAACTGCCACCTCTAACAACTACTGATTACCTTCTACCAATAGGTGCAGCAACCCCCACTGACATGGAAAAGAAAGCTGTTAGCACCAGTCTTTTTGGTTTCATCAAGTGATTAAGCATCAGAAGCAAATACAGTTTTATTGATGCAAATGATATGTTAAAAGATGCATCACCATCTCCTTTGCCACTATATCCTAAGGAGCAATGAGACCTTTCTGACGGTCAGCTGAAACTTCAGCTGAATCACATATTGTATATGTTGATATGGATGTGATCTTTGAGAAGGACCATAATTTCTCTTCTTTTTGTATCCCCTCAATCACATCCCAGCACTTTTATTTGTATGTAGTAAGAACTTAATACATGCTTTTTATTAATGTATCATTCATTTGAACATCATATTATTATATTTGAACACTGTAACATTATATCTAGTAGAGTTCCTAGAATGTTATTATATATTTCTTTGCCCACGTCCTTTCAGTCACTACTTTGGTTCAGTTCTTTGTAGTACAACCTGCTTGTTCCCAACAGGGACCTTTCTGTTGATTTTTAGATGAATTTTGGTTTTATTTTAGAAACTAGTTGTTCCATGAATCAGCCATACAGTATCACCAGAAGGATATTGAAATAAAAAAAATGGGTTATCTTTCCAAGGAGAAGTTTAAGTTCACTTAAAGAACTTTGTTCTTTCCTCTAAGCAATCCAATTTGCTTTCCTCTATTACATTTTGAGCCCAGTTAGTTCATTGTCTCTTGCTATAGGTTGTTTAATTGAATGTCATAATTTGGACAATTTTTGTTGGGTTTTTTTTTTGTTTGTTTGTTTGCTTTTTTAATTTTTTTCACTTAAAACTATGTGGATAGGCCAGAATAACTTTTGTGTGATTATGGATATCATTTCGGAAGTTCTGCAATATTCCAGGGCTTGATGCATTTGGTACAATGTCTTCTGCAGACAGGAACATGTGGAGGATCTTACCTTTCTATTCCTCATTATCTGTTGGGACTCCCTTTTCAACTTGGACTCTGCCCTGAATTTCCTTTATAACTGAGGTGAACTTCTTTGACAAGTGTATTTCCCTCCCATTTAAGTGTTTAATTGATAAAAATGCTCAGAGGATTATTCGTAAACAAACATTTATTAAGTGCTTGCTCTGTGCCCACTACTGTGCTAGGTAGGTTGGAGTCGATGATGACAGAAAGGTAAAAGACAGCCCTTGCCTCCATGTTACTCTACAAAGTTGTCTGTCAGTTAAATTAATTTATTAGGTGTTTCAAGGAATCTTGTATAATTTTTTTTCATATATTGAGACACTTCATTGAAGTAGAAACTTTAAGGTGGCATTTTTCTCACCCAATTAAAGTGATTTTTTTTTAATACTCAAGTCAGAAGTAGAGTGGGATTCTCTGTTGTCTACATTTTTCCTTGAAGTATGTGGTTTACTTTTTTTTTTTTTTTTTTTTTTGCTTTTTGGAGGGCAGTTGGGGTTAAGTGACTTGCCCAAGGTCACATGGCTAGTTTTTTTGGTGTGTGTTAAGTGTCTAAAATCGGATTTGAACTCACATCCTTCCAACTCCAGGGCCAATGCTCTATTCTCTGCACCACCTAGCTGCTCCAATGTGGTTTACTTTTGAATGTCCCTTCTGAAAGTTACTCTGATAGCTCTAGTAAGGATTCCCTTTCTGCGTGTATGGATTTTTCTTACAGTTTGTGTTAATGGGAAAGTTGGCATATGGAATGTTAATAATGTTTTCTCAGTCACTTTTTAGAGTAGTCCTGCATGAGCCGTAGCTCACTTGAAGCACACCAGAGGATTTCAGTGACCTGTGAAAAAAGTAGAGGAAAACATCCTTTGTATGTAGAGAAAACTCTTTGGCACGCTACAAGTGGCCTGTGGGGCTGTACATGGCCCAGTAGGCCACAGGTGGTACAGGCCTATTTAAGAGGGCAATAATTAGGACCAAGATTTTTTTCCCCTCATTTTTGAGATAGCTTGAAGAACTAATCACTCAGTACCCTCAAAATTATGTAACCATCATCATGAACCTCCTCTGTATATACTTAGTCTAGTCCTTCTACATTCATATTTTTTTCCTTCAGTTCCATTTCCACTTTCTCCATAACCATATCCATATTATTAGACTTAAAAATAATGGTTCTACTCTCTTTGGTGGTGAAAAGTTTTGTTTCAAAAGTTTTTGTTTCCCCCTGCTTTAATTTGTTGTTGTCTATCAAATTTCATCCTTAAATGTTCCTTAAACTCTTTCTTGGAGTGGCTAGGTGGTGCAATGAAGAGAGCACCGGCCCCTGAGTTCAAATCCAGCCTCAGATACTTCACACACACACACACACACACACACACACACACACACACACACACACACACACACACAGACAACCTAGCCATGTGACCTTGGGCAAGTCACTTAACCCCAATCACCCCTCCAAAAAAAACCCCAACAAAACACGTTATTTTGCCAGACTTTCTTCAAACTTGTTTTTCATTCTACTCTTTCTTATTGCTTCATGGGGCAGTACTGATCCTAATAAGCCACGATTTTTCTCTTTAATATTTTACAAAGGAGTTTATATTGTAAACTATTTTTGTCTTTGGCTGCCATACCCCTCTACTTGATAATGTATGATGAATGGGGTAGGCTCTTTGTTATAAAAATCAATTTACATCATTTAAAATTCCGTAGAAAATTATCATGCTAAGTGTGGATTCCTTTCCTCCAGATATTTCCATTTTTCAGTGTCTATAACTTAGATTCAATTGCATGTTTTTTTCCAGAGCTTAATCATGGCTTATGTCTAGGGGTCTAGACAGGAAGTAACAAGGCCCCTATTAGAAAAAGTGCTCAAAGTATAAAGTAGATATCATATAGAAAATAGCTCTTTGTTCTACCAAAAGAAAAAGCTTCAGGCACAAAAGAGTACTCACAATAACAAATAGTTAAAATATTAAACAATAACTTATCCCTATCACTTTTATCTCCCCACAAGGCAAAGGCAAGTGGTGGAGTTGCTGACCTATGTTGTCTGGTTAACTTATAATTCAACCCCTTAGTCATCCAGTACATGATCTGGGCTTTCTTAGTCTTTAGTCCTTGGTCCTTCCTTAGTCATTTGTATCCTCTGGCTGTGGTGCATCTTCTCTAGAAGAAGCATTGGAAATAACACTCACTCATGAACTCCTAAAGTTTTGGATTTATGAAGTATTTGCCAAGGCTAAAAATGCCCATTTCTTAGGATTTCATTTTAGTGAATAGGGCTCATGGAAAGGAGCTCTGCTTTTCCCTCCACCCACCTTTCACTGGAAGGACAATGCCTATGCAGTATATTTTTAGAAAGAGAGGGTGAGACTGAGCCATAATTTTACCCTTCAGGTCCTCTTATAGTCTACCTGTAGGGGAGGAAAGGAGGAGGGCTCCTTCACAAAAGTTACCTCCCCGTGACACTCAGCAAAGAATTCTGTGACACCCAATCACATGGGTTCATGGCATAAATTAGTAGTTGCTGTGGTCACCTCAGTAAATTGAAGCACCTTTCCCAAATCAAGGGACCAGTGTGCCTGCCTATCCCCAAGGAGCCAGAATGTATGTTCCATAGGGAGACTTCAGTGTGCTTCAGATTCTTATAAAATTGGTCTTGAGTTGGTTGGGTTCTTGATGTTGCCATTTCCATGAAATTCCTCTGTAATCTCAATCGATAATTCCAGTGGGATGTTATAGATTGAATTCCTTAGGTAAAATGATAGCATAAGACATGCACATGGCATATATCCTTGTTGTATTACCAGATATTCTCTTCGTAGCAAAATATCCTCAAACTATAACTATTTTAGAACACAAGAAGTATAATTTCTGATGAATACCTCGATTTTTTTAAGGCAGATTCTTTGGTCTTCAGTTTCCTGAATTGGAGTACTAAAAATTGTGTGGGAAAAAGAATAATGCAAATGTACAGTCCCTCCAGGAATAAAAGGAATAGGATAACACTGAATGTATCATAAATGTAAATGCCAGAGGAAGTGAGGTATCTCATAAGCTAGTCATCCCATTATCAGAAGTGTTCGGGCCAGAAGGGAGATAACTGCCTGCTGGGGACTCTGTGGAGGGGATTACTGCAGTATTTAGAAAGTTGAGGCAGCTCTCCTCTGGTACCCCAACCACATCCAGGAAACATTTGAAGAATAAAAAGTTTTCATGAGATAAGATATGCCAAAAACACATTCTCTCCTTAAGAGAACTAGTACACAAATCTGTATCGCTTTGACTATCAGGTATAAGATCAGAGTCTTATTTCCTTATATTTAGGCATGTTTCAACATCATCCAAAAAAACATCCCTAGGAACACAGGAAGAGCTAAAAAGACTTATTTGTAAATATTTTTATGTATTCCCTTACTGGGAATCTAGAACAAAAAAACCCTCAAACCTCTGATAGAAAATTGCCTAAAAACCATATGCCATTGGTTTAGGTGGTTGAATGTTTCTGTTGTAACTTATGAATCTGAGCACTTTCCTATCTCTGAACCCCAGAATTCCTTCTGTAATGCTGATTGGGCATTGACTAGATATCCTTTTCCGTGGCTAAGAAGGAAAAGCCAAGTAAGTCACATACTGACACACTTGAAAAATGTAATGAATATACCTAGATGTCTTTAAAAACATTGGGAGTTTTTATATTTAAATGTACCACAATCAACCATCTGAATTACCCAAACACAGGTGATGCAGCACCCAACTGAAGGAGGCCAGGTTCTGAGCCTTTGTAGCAACATCAAGGAAGTCACTGCTAAAGTAGCTGAAATATGGATATTCTCTTTGTCTAGTCAGCCAATAGACCATGATGACAGCACCATGCATTCCAGCCAAAAAATCAAATCCACGGGTGAGTTCTTCTTCTTTTTCTCTCTTTTGTTCACTGACTCAGCTAATAAGTAATGGATTATTGAACTGCTCTCTTTCATTGTGACCTCCCAGGTAATGGGGATAATCTAAAGGAAAGCTGAATTTCTCTAAACAATACTTTGAGTTTAAATTGGTCCAGGTTAATATCTTTGAGGAATATATTTGTTTCAGACGTAGAGCTATGTTCTAGCTTTCCCTTTGGCTCTCCAGTTATATAGTCAGTGAATCGCATCTGATTTCTCTCTCCATAATATTTGTAGGCATCATTCATCTTTTGTCCTCCTGTCCAAATGTCCCTCAAACATCAGGCTTACATGTGTCACCTCTGTTATTTATTCTCATCATAATACAATGGTCATACGTTAGCAGGGTTCGGTTATGCTCAGTCCATGTTCCAGCATGGGGATTCTTTCCTTTGTCTTGGCAGGAAATACCTTGTACTTAGATAGTGGTGATTTGATTCTCTGTTTCCTGTTGCCCTCTGTTTAGCCTTTTTTCTATATTCTCTCTTTGGTGTCAGATGAATGCCACTTCATTGACCTTCCATTCCCTGGGACCCCTAAATCTCCCTCTCTGATTTTTATTCATGCTCTTTCATCAGTGTCCCCCAAAGAAGCTTACCCAGATCGCTGAAGGCTTCCCTCTAGGTGTTTTCACATTTTATGAGTACCTCTGCAACTCTTGGGTTATTCGCCATTCTTGCTAAATGGTTCGCCCACTTCCTTTTCTAGTCATACATTTCCATGGTGATGTCCCTTATTCTACTGCTTGCACATAATTCACTGGTAGAAATATACTATCACCTGCTTTTTTTTCAGCTGATATACTACCTTCTACATGATGCCTTTCTTGACTCTTTCCATTACACTTTGAGCAAACTTCTTCTTTGATTCCTTAGACTCCTAAACATTTTGATGTGTTAAGATTCAAAACAATATGGCACCATTGGAATGTATTAGTTGATCAGTCATAAAATATTAAGAGTGCTGTCCTAGGCATTGGACATGTGAAGGCAAAAAAAATTAATAATCCTTATTCTTGAGAAATTTATATTCTTTCAAGGGAAATGTACATATATAAATATATGGAATAGGGATAGGGACTAGATCTATATTTTCATTGTATAAAGAATTACTCCTGATTCAACCAGTCTGAAGAGTGATTCGGAACTATGCCCAAAGGGCTATAAAAAATTGCATACCCTTTAGCCCAGCAAAACCACTTCTAGGTCTCTATCCCAAAAAGATCATACAAATGGGTAAAGGACCTATAGGTACAAAAATATTTATAGCAGCTGTTTTTGTGATGGCAAAGAATTGGAAACCAAGAGGATGCCCTTCAATTGAGCAATGACTAAACAAGTTGTGGTATATGAATGTAATGGAATACTGTTGTGCTATAAGAAATGAGGAGCAGATGGACTTCATAATAGCCTGGAGAGACATAAACTGATGCCAAGTGAGGAGAGCAGAAACAGGAGAATTTTGTACAGTTACAGACACATCATATCTGTGATGACTAACTTTGATAGACTGAACTCCTCTCAGCAATGCACGGTTATAAGACAGCTCCAAGAGATCATGATGGAAAGGGCTATCCACATCAGAGAAAAGACTACAGAGTCTGAATTCAGATTGAAGCAAACTACTTGCTATTTCTCTCTGTTTTGTGTTGTTCCTTCTTTCTCATTGTTCATTCCATTGGTTATAACTCTTCTTTACAACTTGATTAATGTTTAGTGTGAAGGTATTTGTAGAGCCTATATCAGATTGCATGCCGCCATGGCGGGGAGAGGGAGGAGAGGAAAGGAGAGAAAATTTGGAACTCAAGACATTGTGAACTGAATGTTGTAAACTAAAAGTAAATAAAATTTTTTAAAAAAAGAATTCCTCCTGAGTGAAGAGATTCCCTCCTTCAGTTCAGATTGTCATGTTCTCTGTACGATGATTTTAGAGAGTTCCTTATAGTACCGAGAGGTTAAGTGACTTAGAGTCAAATAGTCATGATGTATGTAATCTGCATGCAGAGTGTATAGAGGACATCTCTTTGTATACTCTACCATGCTGCCTTTTACAAATTTACAGAATAGGTAAGAGGGCACTAGCAGTTTAGTCAAGAAAGGTATCATGGAGAAGGTAGTATATCAGCTGCAACTTGAAGCAAGTTACAGATTTAGTGATGGAGAGCTGAGCTTAGATGCTTCCAGGATTGGGTTAATACCCTGTGCAAAGGCACATGTCGGGTAATTAGTCAGAAAGACAGCATGGACTTCTGAAGGGAAGGCTGGTTTCAGGAGTCAGGAAGACCAGAGCACAAATTCTACCCCTGATATATTCTAGGACAGTGACTCTAGAGATCTCCCTTGCTCTATCAGTTGCTGATTTGCATACATAGAGGAATTTCTTTGCAGGACATTTGTCACACCAGTGAAGTTATAGTGCTAGACAAAGAAATAATAGTAATTAGCTAATCATTGGAAACAGTGATTTATACAGGTGGGGTAGGAGAAAGGCGCTGTACTCTGCAATTTTCATCTAGTATCTGTTGGAGACAATTTATTAATATATAAACATTCCCAGGGGTGGCTAGATAGCGCAGTGAGTAGTGTCAGCCCTGGAGTCAGAAGGACCTGAGTTCGGATCCAGCCTCAGACACTTAACACACACACAAACAAAAAAACCTAGCTGTGTGACCTTGGGCAAGTTACTTAACCTCAATTGCCCTCAAAAAAAAAAAAAAAAACAAAACATTCCGGGGGGCGGAGTCAAGATGGCGGAGTAGAAACAGCACTTCCACAATGCTCCAGCCCACACCACTTCAAAATTATGTAAAAGGGGAACTCTGAATGACCTCTGGAGCTCTACAACCCACAAAATTACATAGAGAAGCTAACCTCCCACTGAGGACAGCCTGGCAGCCCAGCAGGGAACAGCCAGCACAGTGCTTTGGGAGCTGATCCCAGGCCCACATGAGTCGGAGGTTTTAGCCCCAGGGCGGCAAGACCAGCAGGCGGCTGGAGGGACCCTTATAGCTGTGGGGTTTCCAGAATTATCAATACATAGATGCCTAGGATAAAGTGAGATGTCAGTGCCCTATGGACTTTGGGACCAGTATTTGGGAACGAGTCAACTTCTTCCCCAGGGGGTGAGAAGCAGCTGAGGAGCCACAGCATAGCCGCCATTTTGCAGCTTCAGTTGCAGCTTCAGCTCCTGGTCTGCGAACTGTAGGGGGATCATGGCAATTAGTCTGGGGGGTAATCGCTCTTGCTTTAACCTCCCTGGATCTGGATTGAGGTCTGGGGTGGAGGTCTTGGGGTTTGTGACCAGGTTGCCAGAGCATGTGGAGGCTTCACAGAGGCCTGCCAACTAATACTTCCAGGAGTTGAGAAGCCCCCCAACGTTTGGGAAGGAAGCCCCCCTGTCTGGTGGCAGAATCCTACTGTGGCAACAAGCCCAAAAGTCAGATTATTAAGTGGCAACATGCCTAGGCAAAGGAAACAAAATAAACAGAAAAATTCAACATTAGACTCCTATTTGGGGGGCAAAGAGGATCAAAGCATGGAACAGGAAGAGGACTGTGAGGTCAGAACTCCTGCACCAAAAGCCCCAAATGAAAATACAAGTGGGTTACAGGCCATAGAGGACCTTAAGAAGGATTTTAAAAACCAAATAAGAGAAGTAGAGGAAAAATTGGGAAAAGAAATGAGAAAGATGCAAGAAAAATATGAAATGGGAGTCAATAGCCTGACTGAGGAAATTAACAACTAAAAAATAGTCTAACTCAAACGGCAAAAGAAGCTCAAAAAGGCAATGAGGAGAAGAATGCCTTAAAAAGCCAAATTTGCCAGATGGAAAAAAGAATCTCAAAAGCTCACTGAGGAGATTCATTCCTTCAGAGTTAGACTGGAGCAAATGGAAGCTAGTGACTTTATAAGAAATCAAGATGCTGTTAAACAGATCCAAACAAATGAAAGAATAGAAGGCAATGTGAAATATCTCATGGGAAAAACCACTGACCTGGAAAATAGATCCAGGAGAGATAATTTAAAAATTATTGGACTACCTGAAAGCCATGATCAAAGAAAGAACCTAGAAATCATCCTCCAAGAAATTCTCAAGGAAAACTGCCCTGATGTTTTATACCCAGAGGGGGAAATAGGGGTTGTAAGAATCCACCAATCACCTCCTGAAAAAGATCCCAAAAAGAAAACTACTAGGAATATTATAGCCAGGTTCCAGAACTCCCAGATCAAGGAGAAAATACTACAAGCAGCCAGGAAGAAACAATTTCAATATTGTGGGAACACAATCAGAATAGCACAGGACCTGGCAGCTTCTACATTGAGGGATCCAAGGGCATGGAATATGATACTCCGCAGGTGAAAGGACCTGGGATTAAAACCAAGAATTACCTACCCAGCAAAACTGAGTATTTTCTTTCAGGGGAAAATATGGTCATTCAGTGGTATAGAGGACTTTCAAGCATTCCTGAGGAAAAAAAACCAGAGTTGAATAGAAAATTTGACATTCAGACACAAGAAGCAAGAGATACTTGAGAAGGTAATCAGGGAAAAGAAATCAAAAGGAACTTATCAAAGTTGAACTATTTACATTCCTACATGGAAAAGCAATAACTGTGACTGATGAAACCTTTCTCATTATGAAAGTAATTGAAGAATGGGTATATGGACTATGAATACATATGTGAATGTGTGTATATATGCTTACAGGTATACATGGATAGAGGGCACAGGTCATATTTGGTGGGAAGGGGCATATATTTATTTACTTATTCATTTTTAAACTTATTCATTTTTTAAATTCTATCCTTATTTTTAGTTTATATCATTCATTTCCACAAGATTTTGAGTTACAAATTTTCTCCCTGTCTTTCCCCTACCTACCACCCCAAAACAGTGATCCCACAGTATACCCCCGCCCCCAATCTGCTCTCTCCTATATTCTCCCCCATACCCCCTCCGACTTTCCAGTAGGGCAAGATGGATGTCTGTACCCCAGTGCCTGGATAACTTATTTCCTAGTTGCATGTTTAATAATAATAATAATATTGTTTTTAAACATTTGGTTTTAAAACCTTGAATTCCAGGTTCTTTCCCTTCCTCCCTCATCACTCACCCTTATTGGAAAAATAAGCAATTCAGTATAGGTTGTATATGTGTAGCTACACAAAGCATTTGCATAGATCATATATTGTGAAAGACTGATTATATTTCCCTCCATCCTATACCGAGTCCCACTTGTTCTATTCTCTACTTTGACCCTGTCCCTTTTCAAAAGTGTTTGCTTCCAACTTCCCTGCCCCCCTGACCTACCCTCCCTTCCATCATACTCCCTCTCATCCCCTTCCCCTCTACTCTCCTGTAGGGTGAGATATCCTATTTAGTGTATGTGTCATTCCTTCCCTAAGCCAGATTCAAAGAGAGATAGATTGACTCATTCCCTTTTGCCTTCCTGTTCTTCACCTCCATTGTAACCATTTTCCCTTGCCTCTTTTATATGAGATCATTTACCCCATTGTCTCCCCCATCTCCTCTCCTTATATTCCTCTCTCACCTCTTAATTTCACCTTTTAAATATCATCCCTTCCTATTCAGTTGGTCCTGTGTCCTCTGTGTATACGTGTAAACATATATACACACACTCACCTATGTATTCATACACTCATATGCCCGCCTATATAGACATATATATATATGCATACATGTACAGACACACAGACACACACACACACACACATTTATGTTCCCTTCACCTATCCTCATACTGAGAAAAGTTCATCAGTTACAGTTATCGTTTTTCCATGTAGGAATGTAAATAATTTGAGTTTGATAAGTTCCTTTTGATTTCTTTTCCCTGATTACCTTCTCAAGCATCTCTTGCTTCTTCTGTCTGAATGTCAAATTTTCTATTCAACTCTGGTTTTTTCCTCAAGAATGCTTGAAAGTCCTCTATTCCACTGAGTGACCATATTTTCCCCTGAAACAAAATACTCAGTTTTTTTGGGTAGGTGATTCTTGGTTTTAATCCCAGCTCCTTTGACCTTTGGCATATCATATTCCAAGACCTTCAATCCCTCAATGTAGAAGCTTCCAGATCCTGTGTTATCCCGATTGTGTTTCCACAATATTCAAACTGTTTCTTCCTGGGTGCTTATAATATTTTCTCCTTAATCTGGGAATTCTGGAACCTTGCTATAATATTCCTAGGAGTTTTCTTTTGGGGATCTTTTTCAGCAGGTGATGGGTAGATTCTTTCAATCTCTATTTTGCCCTCTGGTTCTAAAACATCAGGGCAATTTTCCTTAAGAATTTCTTGAAGGATGATTTCTAGGTTCTTTTTTTGATCATGGCTTTCAGGTAGTCCAATAAATTTTAAATTATCTCTCCTGGATCTATTTTCCAGGTCAGTGGCTTTTCCAGTGAGATATTTCACATTGCCTTGTATTTTTTTCATTTGTTTTGCATCTGTTTAATAGTGTCTTGATTTCTCTTAAAGTCACTAGTCACATTCCATTTGTTCCAGTGTAATTCTGAAGGAATTATTCTCTTCAGTGAGCCCTTGACACTCCCCTTCCATCTGGAAAACTCGGCTTTTTAAGGCATTCTTCTCGTGGTTTTTTGAGCTTCTTTTGCCATTTGAATTAGTCTATTTTTTAAGGTGTTATTTTCTTCAGTCATGCTGTTGACTCTCTTTTCTGATTTTCTTGCATCATTCTTATTTCTCTTCCCAATTTTTCCTCCACTTCTCTTATTTGGTTTTCAAAATCCTTCTTAAGCTCCTCCATGGCCTGTAACCAGTTCATATTTTTCTTGGAAGCTTTTGGCACTGGAGTTCTGACTTTGTTGTCTGGAACTACTGTTCCATGCTTTGATCTTTTCTCTCCACAAAAAAAGAAATCCAAAATGGGATTGCTGTGCTTGCTTTGCTTCCTTTGCCTGTTCGTGTTGCCACTCAGTTATTTGACTTTTGAGCTTTTTGCCACAGTAGAACTCTGCTTCCAGATTTCTACTTCCAGAGAGGAGAGCTTTGTTCCAAATCACTGGAGTTTTTTCACCTGCCAGAGCTGTTATTTGGGTACCCTCTCAGAAGCCTCCACTGCCTCTGACACACTGGTCAGGCACCCCAGGAACTCTACCCCAGACAGCAATCCAGAGCTGAGCAGGTTAAAGCAAGAGCAATTACCCTTTAGACTGATCACTTGGTCCCCTACAATCTGCAGGCCAGGAACTCTAAAGAAGCCACATGGTGGTGGCCGCTGCACCTCAGCCTCTTCTCCCACTAGGGGCAGAGGCCAGACTACACTCCCGGATCCCCTGTTCCCACAAAGTCCACACTGAACTCTCACTTTGTCTTTGGCATTTATGGATTGATAATTCTGGAAACCGCCACAGGTGCTGGTGATCCACTCTCCCAGAGTCCCTCCAGCCTGGGCTGCTCGTGGCTGCCCTCAGGCCAAAACTATGGATTCACCCAGGGTTGGGCTCTGCCCCCAGCATTCTGTAATGCACCCTTCCTGCCAGCCTCCTGGGCTTTCTTCAGCAGGAGGTTTGTTTCTGTCTGACTTTGTGGCTTCTGTAGCCCTAAAGTTTGTTTAGTCATTTGTATAGGTATTTGAGGTGGGTATGGAGGGGGCATACAGGGTTTTCCTGCTTTTATGCCACCATCTTTGCTCCTACTTACTCATTTTTTAAAAAAAAGTTTGGGTTCCACATTTCGTTCTGCCTTCCCCACCCGTTGAAAAGGCAAGAAATATAATATCACTTATACATATGAAGACATACAAAGCATATTTCCATGTTAGCTATGTTGCAAAAAAAAAAGACAAGAAAAATAAAGAATTTTTTCAAAATAGGCTTCAAACTTCACTCAGACTCTTATCAGCTCTCTCTCTGGAGGAAGATAGCGTTTTGTTTTGTTTTTTTTTATCAAAATCCTTTAGAATTGTCTTGGATGGTTGTTCTTGATCAAAATAACTAAGTTACTCACAGTTGATGATTGTATAATATTGGTGTTACTGTCTTCAGTGTTCTCCTGGTTCTACTTATTTCACTTTGTATCAGTTCATGTAAGTCTTTCCAGGTTTTTCTAAAAGCGTCTTGCTCTTCGTTTCTTATAGCACGATAGTTTTTCATCACAATCTTATATTATAACTTGTTCGGCCATTCCCCAGTTGATGTTCATCCCCTCAGTTCCCAATATTTTGCCACCACAGAAATGGCTGCAATAAATATTTTTGGTACATAGAGGTGCTTTATTGCTGGGTCAAAGAGATGATGTACAGGTTTATAGGCTTTGGAGCATGATTACAAGTTGCTTTCCAGAATATGCCTCCCATCGGTAGTGCATTGGCGTCCCCATTTCTCTACATCTCTTCCAGCATTTCTATTTTTTTGTCATTTTAGCCAATCTGAGAGGTGTGAGGTAGTACCTCAGAGTTGTTTTAATTTGCATTTCTATAATTGGTAGTGATCTGGAACATTTTTTACATGACTATAAATAGCTTTTATTTCTTCCATTTGAAAACTGCTAGTCTTCATTTTTTTGACCATTTGTCAATTGAGGAATGATTTGTTTTCTGGGGCCTGGAGACACTTTCTATAATTTTTTCCCCAGCTATCTGTTTTCCTTCTAATTTTGGCTGCATTGGTATTGTTTGTGTAAAATATACAAAAATGTTTGCAAAGATGATTCTACTCACCATCGGAACATGGAATGGTTCACTGAGAGAAAGCACAAAATTCAGAAATCCTGAAAGACCAACAGCTTTTGTTGCAAGACAGTTAACTGAGTAATAGTTATCACATCCAAATAGCAGATCTGAGTGAAACAAGGCTGGCAAATGAAGGCCAGCTTACTGAAGTCATAGCCAGATACATGTTTTTTTGGAGTGACTGCAAGGAAGAGGAGCACCATGAAGCAGGTGTAGGTTTTGCAATTAAAACTCGTCTAGTTAACAAGCTTATATGCCTGCCAAAAGGATTGAACTAGAGACTCATGACAATGTAATTGCCACTTGCAGGAAAACATCACTCCTCCACCATCAGTGTCTCTGCTCCCATCATGAGGAATTCTGATGAGGTCAAAGAAAAATTTTATGAAGATCTAGAGACCCTTATCATCAGTGTGCTGAAAGAGGACAAGCTCATAATTCTGGGTGACTTTAATGCTAGAATAGGCTCAGCATACCAGACTTGGCAGGTAGTCCTAGGGAGGAATGGAGTTGGAAACAACAGCAGCAGTGGTCCATTACTACTGAACACTTGTGCATCTCATGACTTTCTCATCACCAACACTGTTTTCTAATTACCTAAATGCACTAAAACTTCACATATGCACCCTCGCAGCAAACAGTAATATTTAATAGACTGTAATTATAAGAAGAAGAGACAGACAGGATGTGAGTGTGACAAAGACAATGTGCAGTGCACTGCTGCACTGGTCTTAGATTTATCCTTTCCAAGCTAAATATTTGCGTTCAACAAAAACAACACTCCCATAGCAAAGTCAACAAATTAGATGCTAATGTCAACATATTAGAGCTCTTCTCTGAGCTGGAACTGTTTGTTGCTAACATGGAGGGAAAGTTGAGCCAGTACCTGGTTGGCAACAGTGGAGCAGAAAAGTAGTGGGCAGCTTTCAGAGATTTGGTGTATAGCACTGCATTTGCTCATCTGAGTCAAAATGCTCACAAACGCCAAGACTGATTTGATGGAAATGATGAGGAAACTCAGAAGCTGCTAAGTGAAAAATGTGAACTCCACAGTTTACCAGTAAGATGATTCATCTAGGGGGGTGGAGTCAAGATGGCAGAGTAGAAACAGCACATCCGAGGAGCTCCAGCCCACACCCCTTCAAAATTATGCAAAAGGGGGACTCTGAACGCCCTCTGGAGCTCCAGAACCCACAAAATGACAAAAAAAAGCTAACCTCCCACTGAGGACAGCCTGGCAGCCCAGCAGGGAGCAGCTAGCATAGTGCTCTGGGAACCTAGCCCAGGCCCGTGGGTGTCAGAGGTTTTAGCCCCAGGGTGGCCAGATCAGCAGGTGGCTGGAGGAACCCCAGAACACCGGCAGCTGTGGGGTTTCCAGAATTATTAACACATAGATGCCTAAGAAAAAGTGAGAGGTCACTGCCCTATGGACTTTGGGACTGGTCAGGAGAGCATTGTCAGCTTCTTCCCCTGGGGGTGAGAAGCACCTGAGGGGCCATTGCAGCTTGTGCCATATTGCCATGTTGCAGCTTGAGCTCCAGGCCTGAGAACTGTAAGGGGATCCAGTGATCAGTCTGAGGGGTAATCACTCTCACTTTACCCTTCTTGGATATGGATTGCGGTGTGGGATGGAGGTGTTGGGGTGTGTGACCAGCTTGCCAGAGTGTGTGGAGCCTTCAGAGAGGCCACCCAATTAATACCTCTGGCAATTGAGAAAACCCCAGTGTTTGGCATGGAAGCTCCCCTGGGTAGTGGCAGAGTCCTACTGTGGCAACAAGCACAAAAGTCATGTAATTGAGTGGCAACATGCCCATGCAAAGGAAACAAACAGAAAAATTCAACATCAGACTCCTATTTTGGTGTCAAAGAGGATCAAAGCATGGAACAGGAAGAGGACTGGGAGGTCAGAAATCCTGTACCAAAAGCCCCAAATGAAAATACAAGCTGGCTACAGGCCATAGAGGACCTTAAGAAGCAGATAAGAGAAGTGGGGGGAAAATTGGGTAGAGAAATGAGAAAGATGCAAGAAAAGTATGAAATGAGAGTCAACAGCCTGACTGAGGAAAATAACACCTAAAAAATAGACTAACTCAAATGGTAAAAGAGGCTCAAAAAGGCAATGAGGAGAAGAATGCCTTAAAAAGCCAAATTTGCCAGATGGAAAAAGAATCTCAAAACCTCACTGAGGAGATTCATTCCTTCAGAATTAGACTGGAACAAATGGAAGCTAGTGACTTTATGAGAAATCAAGATGCTATTGAGCAGATCCAAACAAATAAAAGAATAGAAGGCAATGTGAAATATCTCATGGGAAAAACCACTGATCTGGAAAATAGATCCAGGAGAGACAATCTAAAAATTATTGGACTACCTGAAAACCATGATCAAAGAAAGAATCTAGAAATCATCCTTCAAGAAATTCTCAAGAAAATTGCCCTGATGTTTTAGACCCAGAGGGCAAAATAGAGGTTGAAAGAATCCACAGATCACCTCCTGAAAAAGATCCCAAAAAGAAAACTACTAGGAATATTGTAACCAGGTTCCAGAATTCCCAGATCAAGGAGAGAATATTACAAGCGGCCAGGAAGAAACAGTTTCAATATTGTGGAAACACAATCAGGATAGCGCAGGATCTGGCAGCTTCTACACTAAGGAATCAAAGGGCATGGAATATGATATTCTGCAGGTGAAAGGACCTGGGATTAAAACCAAGGATCACCTGCCCAGCAAAACTGAGTATGATGTTTTAGGGGAAAATATGGTCATTCAGTGGTATAGAGGACTTTCAAGCATTCTTGAGGAAAAAAACAGAGTTGAATAGAAAATTTGACATTCAGATACAAGAAGCAAGAGATGCTTGAGAAGGTAATCAGGGAAAAGAAATCAAAAGGAACTTATCAAAGTTGGACTATTTACATTCCTACAGGGAAAAATGACAACTGTAACTGATGAACTTTTTGCTAGATTCTGTTTGCCTGATTTTAATTTTTAGTAATTTATTTTCCCCGGTTAGTTTTTGAAGCTCTTTTTCCATATGTTTAGATTTAATCTTTAGGGAGATATTTTCTCCAGTTCAATTTTGAACCTCCCTTCCTAATTCACAAATTTTACTTTTTAAGGTTTTGTTTTCTTCAGTGAGATTTTTTTCCATTTTGGCAATTTTGATTTTAAAGGAATTGGTTGATTTATTTTCTACCTCTCTAATTTAGCTTTTAAAATCCTTGAGGTCTTCCAAGAATGCTTTTTGGGTTTGAGAACAGTTTGTATTCCCTTCTTGGTCTCAGGTGTGGGTATAGAGGTGGTGCTGTCCCCTTCTAAATTTGGTTCTTCTCACTCACTAGAATAGGATTCAATTGTTTTTTGTTTTATTTTCCCAATTTGCTTTGTCCACATTGTGATTGCCCATTTCCTTACTTTTCAGTTGGATTTCTGTCTCTGGGGAACAGAGGCCTCTGACCCACACTTCTTCATCTGGGAACTAGGAGCCTCATTGTTGACTTTGTGTTCTGTGGCCTCTGGGTGTCTAGACTGAGACCAAGGCCAGGACTTTCATTGTTTTCCTGGGGTTACCCTGAGGCTCACAGAGTAATGTGTCACTAAGGAGGGGTGATCTGGCTGCTTCAGGTTTCTGCCTCTGTGCCTCTGGGCTAGAGTTCAGGAAGGCTCAGCTGCTGTTGGCCAGGGCCAGCCTGGTCTCTGCAGATTCCCCTGATTGTACACAGGCACACCTGGGATTCTTGTGTTAGTGATTGCTGGTTTCTGCTGGTCAGCTGAGATGGGACTTTTTGGGACACCTTCTGTTTCCCAGTGGATTCTGTCACTCTAAAATCCGTTCAGATTCACTTTTTTAGAGGTTACTGATGGAGTTCATGGAGGAGTTCAGGTGAGTTCCTGCTTTCACTCCACCATCTTGGCTCTGCCCTTCGCTTTCTAAGAAGCTTGAGAAGGGAAGGGGTGTGTGAGGGAAGGGGAGAATCTGGACCTCCAGATTTGAAAAGATAAGAATGTTACAAATAAATAAGGAATGTGAAGAACAATTAACTGTAAGCTCCTTAAGGCAGAAATTATTTTTGCTTCTTCTTGTACCCCAGTACTTACACAGTACCTGGCATATAGTCAGCATTTAATAAATGTTTGTTGATTAATTTTTTAAAAAATAAACAATATTCTACAACAGACTGCCTTTGCCATCTTAAAATTCGCCGAACTACATAGAGAACAAAAGATAACATCTTTTAAAAATAATTACAAAATAAGGGGTGGCTAGCTGGCGCCATGAGTAGAGTGTCGGCCCTGGAGTCAGAAGGACCTGAGTTCCGATCCGGCCTCAGACACATAACGCACATACAGACAAAAACCTAGCCGTGTGACCTTGGGCAAGTTACTTAACCCCAATTGCCTTCCACAAGGGAAAAAAAATAAAAAAAAATAATTACAAAACAAGGAAATGTGAAGGGAACACAGTAGAGAACTCTGAGGAACACCCACAGTTAGAGTATAAGAAGGATGACCCTCAGCAATGAAGACAGAGCAGAGCAGTCAGGAAGAGCACCAAGAGGGGTCGATACCATGAAACGCAAAGAAGGAAAAGCACCCAGTAAGAAGTGTCCATCCAAAAGTGTCCAATTGTGCAGAGTACAGGACAGGCAAGAGTTGAGGAAAAGCCATTAGATTTGATAATTGAGAAGAATAGCATTTATGTAATGCGTAAAAGTTTGCAAAGCATTTTACATACATAAGAATGCTATGATCCTCACACCAACCTTGAGAAATAGGTACTGTGAGAGAGGTCAGGTGATCTGCCAAGGGTCACACGGGCAGAATTCAAACTCAGGTCTTCCTAATTCCAGGTCCAACATTCATTCTGTCCATTGCTCTTCTTTGCTTCAGATTGATAGCTCTCGTTAACTTTGTAGACGGTAGTTTCAGTTGAATTATAAGGTAAGAAGCTAGTTTAGCCTTTGTAACTTGACTAATGTCTATTGTGAAAGTATTTGCAGATCCTATACTGAACTATATGCTGTCATGGGGTGTGGGGAGAGGGAGAGAAGGGAAATTTGAAACTCAAGAAACTATGGAATTAAATCTTGTAAACTAAAAATAAACAAATAAATTTTTTAAAAAAGAAGCTAGTTTAGCAGTATTTTGAAGACATTGAGAGGAAAGGAAAGGGCGGTATCAAGTGTCAGCAGCTTTTTGAAGGAGTTTTGGTCATGAAGGAGAGGAGGGAGCTAGAACAGTAGTTAGCAGGGAAGATAGGATTTAATGAAGCTTTTTGTTTTTGTTTTTTAAGAGGATAAGGGAGACATGCCCATGTTTATAAACCTCAAGAAAGGAACTGATTTCCTAAAGAAATCATGATGGTACGTTACAAAGGTTGGCATGGCAAGAAGGGAAATCATCAGCATGGACTGTGGGAAGAGCTAAGGGGTATGATGACAGATGTTAGAAAAAGAGCCTTATTTTTTCCTTGAGTCATGAAGCATTAGCCACTGCTAAAAAGGTGAAGCTTGAGGAGAGGAAAGGAGATTCAGGACAGTAATTATGTCGAGTAGGTTTGAAAATAAATTAGAGAGGAATAGTAAAATTGCTAGCATTTGTAGTGGAACCAGTCAATATAGTTGCATGACTTCTGCATCAAGCAGCACATAGATTGAGACTGGATTGGCAAAACATGTGCAGCAGTAGGACAAAGGGTTAAAAGAGTAGAGGATAGTGATAAATTGAATTGGTTCACCAAGGGGTCAAGATTGGGAAGGGAAGAGAATGTAGCCAAAACAGGAATTGATGACTTAACAAAGTACTGAGGGCTGTAGAGATTAGAGGTTACGAGTAGGACAAGCAATAAGGGCAGCATTGAGCAAGAACCAGTTATCTTCTTTTGTGCCATAGATTCCTTTGGAAGTCTGGTTGTGCCTATATAGTCTTTCTCATAATATTATTTTTAAATACAATTAAATTTAAATACAGTTATATTGGAATGAAGTTAAAATGTCTATAAAATACATTACAGTCCCTCTGAAATTTATCCATAGACCCTCTTGGGGTTTCATGGATTTCTGTGATATAGGGAAAAACGGAATGATATAAGTGATTATGATCAGATAATGTGATTTCAGAGTGTTTAGTGATGAAAGTGTAACACTTGTAGGTAACCATCACTGTCTCTGAGGTCAGGTGAAGGAGGAATCAGTCATGGGAGTTGAGTCTTCCCTTTCTAGGCTCAGTGAACATGGCTTATCCCCTACATTCTAATTTTAGTCAAACAGACTTTCTTCCTGTCCTTTTTGAGAACTAAATCAATTTAGTGCCTGGTTTATAGTCTCTTTCTCCACCTCAGTTCCTACCTTCATACTAGAAGATGTCAGCATAAATGCTGATATTTTTTAATGTCCTAACTTCCCAGTTCCTCAGTCTGTTCAGCTCCCATGCTCTCCATTTCTGTTCATCAGCCATGTGAAGTGTCCTGCTTCTGTGTTCAAGAACTCTACAACTCCTTTAACTAATAACCTTTAATTATTCTGCCTCCCCCTGCTTTAGGTACACCTCAGTCTATTCTTTGTCTGCTAATTCTTCCACCATTCAGCACTTTCCCAGACCTTCAACACTGGACCCGTGGGTATACCAGCTCAGCTACACATTATGCTCTGCCTTCCTTGAACATTGTCCTGTTGCTTACCATGTCTTCCCAGAGCCCAGTCTTTGTAGTTCACTGTATCTGCCTCTTCTGCTTCTACTCTTAGGCAGCCCAGTGGAGCAGAAGAAAGTCACAAAATCCTGTTGCATCTATCTGCTACAAATCTATTTTATCTAACTTGTGCTGGGGCCACACTACAAGGCAGTCCTTTTATTGTTTTCTTGTTGATTCTCTAGTCCCCTCACCATAGCGGCTGTCCCAGACTTTTAACTCCTTAAGTTTTTTTCTCCATGTACTTTGTGGTACAGCCATTCTGTCCTATTTGCTGATCCTCACAACACTACGTTTCATTGTGTTTTTTATTATGTTTTATAAAATGTATTTTATAGCTCTATCCACTATACTACAATATTAAAAAAAAATTTTGCCTCTTTAAAAGACCTTTTCTTCCTCATTTTTTCATGTAAGCCTTTCTTCCATTCTTTCAAAGAACATTTCATTCTCCTGATAACTTGAGAGTAGAAATATGTTATTCCAGTCTTATCCCATTTATCCTCTAGGATGAAGACCAGTTTGCGTATTGTATATATGTGGATGTTTCATGGTATGACTTGAGTACAGACATCCCATACATACTCTTTATGTCAAAGAAAAATTATCTTTGCCCTCATACTATATTTGCTTGAAGTCAATTCCTTACTTCTTTGTCTTCTTTTTGGTAGCTCTCTTGGCTAAGCCTTGTGGCCACTTTTTGAGCTATCTATTTGTAAGGTGTAAATATAATGAAATCAACTTTGCCTCTAACCTTCAAATGTTTTCCTCTCTCTCCCTCTATGACAGTTTTTTGTTCCCGATGGCTAGGCATAATTTGATGAGCAGGCAAAGACAAGAGATGTTATTTAATAGTGTCTGCATTCTTTCTTTTATCTTGACACTGTTGACTATAACTTTCCCTGCACTCCTGTATGCAGAGTCCTCTGATACAGAGGACTTTACCTTGTGGGACAAGGCTTCCTTTTAGCTGAAATCCAGTTACCTGATGAACTCTGCATACATAATTTCACATTGTAATTTTATACTGAACTTTCCTTTTGCTTCCTTAGATATTAGCTTCTCCTGCCTATTTGGGAGATGGGCCTTAATCTTAAACAAAAAGAAGCATACAAAATAAGATAAAAGGACATGAAGAAATCCAGTTAACAAATGTGATCTATCTATACAGTTCATTTCATTTTCCTATTGATCTTCAGAACTTTCTTTCAATTTCTTTAAGGCTAGGTGCTTTTTTTCCTGGTAATGCTCCGTATTTGCCACTTGAAGTATCTTCTCACTCTTTTCAAAAAAGTATTATATATAGATGAGGGACTTCTCAATAATCTTTTTTCAAAACCTTTTGGCAAACTAATTTCTTAGTACCAAACATATATCCTTTTCTCACTTATACATTGAAATCACCAAGTGTCAATGTAGATTCACTTGGTTCATAAATAAGATTTGTTGTTGTTAAAGAATTTTTTTTTCTCCTTGTGCACAAATGTTATTCTGTAAACAACCTTTGTATCTGTTCAATGTCTGTTGGTTTGTTTTCGAGGAAATAGGCCGGTCTTTGTTTTGTTTACAACTTTTAGATTAGCCTTAAAACCACTACACATGTAAACAGTAACGTGTCTTGCTGATCTCAAGATACTCATTGCTGTCTTTCTTAATCCACAGATAACTATTCTGAGGAAGAATATGAGAGCTTTTCTTCAGAACAGGAAGCCAGTGATGATGCTGTCCAGGGACAGGTACTTCACCCTGTGATGTGCCAGAGGTTACTGTATATTCTGTCAGGGAAAAGATTTGGTGTCAGAAAATTAATTCCATCCTAACAAAATATTTAATTACAACAAGATGCTGAAAACAGTAATAAAAAAGTAGCCAAAAATCTGTGGATAAGATCATGGCATAATGCTATCTTTTATAGAAACTACCAAATGAATTAGCTTATGTGAAGTGCTTCCTAAATTATAAAGTTATTTATAAATATCAGCTTCTATTATTGTTATTGTGTGTCTTGAGATATCAAATTGTATTCTTTATTAGTTGTCCCATATGTGCTCAGGAATCTTGACTACTTCAGATCTTTTTTCCCTTCTTAGTCTTCCTCTCAGGTAACTCCCAAATTCTGAGAATGTTTGCACTGTTTTCCAGTTGAGGAGTTTGAGATTCTAAGGAAGTAATCATTTTGGGGAATCAGCTGGATTCTAACCATGATTCTGCCACTAACTTACTGAGGAAGTCCTAGAAATTCGTTGTTGACTTATTTAGCTTACTTATTTTTCATATGATTTTTATTTTTTGAATAGTCATAGAGATTCTCATATGATAAATAATTATCAAACACCTTGTTATTCTTAGGTAAAAGGCAGTAGGAGTAGGATTAGTAATGCATAAGATAAAATATCATGTCACCTTCTGTAACCAGTGTTGTTTTTTTTTTAATAAAACCCCAGCATTCTCCATAAGTGCCAAAACTGTTTTCTTATGGTATTAATGTTTTTATAATACTGAACTAAGGTCTTCTACTGATGTTTTGGAATCTCACAGAAAAGACTTTAGGTTATTTAATGCTAGAGCAGAACAGCCCAGGTTGTATGTAGCTCATGCAGCTGAGCCTGGAGAGTGTGGGTGCAGACCATGTCTCAGTAATCTGAGGGGCAGCCCAGTCATTTCCATGGGGCTCATCAGTGAAAGACAGAAAACCAGGAGACAGATATTTTTTCAGCCACAGCAGCTCATATAAATTAGGAATAAAAGGGTTGTGACCCGATCAGGAGAGGTAATACCAAACTGGTGAAATTGCAGACTCTTGAGGTATGGAAATCTAATATATTTCTTCGCATGTTATAATGTAATGACTCATTTATGACATTTACAAGTATATAGACACTACTGTTTTCCTCTTAGTTCTTGTGAGGTTTTAGGGCAGTACTAAGGAGAATCATGAAGAATGGATGCTCTATGGAATCTTTTGCCTTGTTCAGGTGTTGGCCAACATATATTTGAGCTCTGTTAGGATAGGCAAGAATGATGCAAATTGATTTTGAAGTCTCACTTAAAAACTTGAGAGGTTTTTATATATATACTAAATTCCCAGTAGTCCTAGACATATGATTCAGAAAGGTTTCTATGATATCTACTACAAATCTACTACACATCAAGAACCTAATGGAGCTTTGTCTGAATTTCACCCTTTGATCATCAGCCACAGTCCAGATAAGGCCTGAAGGCCTCTTCCACTCACCTTTTTTTTTTTTGCTTTTTATCACCATCCAATCTTTGATACTAATTCCAAATTAAGGTTTACAAAGAATTTTTTTCACAATAGTTTTAGAAGTGAAGTCATACACCTTTAATTGATAAAGCAAATGAGGCTACACAATGTTAAATGAGTTGTCTAGGGTAACATAACTACAAAGTACCTAAAATTAAGATTGCTGTTCTTTGTTCTACAATCTTGCTGACTCTAAATGCCTGGTAAGTAACAAAAATGTGGACATCTTGGAAGTGAGTTCATAAGTGGAGGGAGTATGATTTGAGTCTTTCAGGAACTTCATTTTTTCCCTCAGATTATAACAGTCATTTCTAACCTCTGCACTCACTTTAACCCTTTAAGGAAGCATACATGATATCCTCAGGAACTGAAAAGCTTAGTGGCTATTGCTGCTAGACAGGAGCTACTTATAGCCATGCCAGCCATTTGGATAAATAGAACTTAATTCTACCAAAAACTACACTTTTAACTCTATATGTTTTCCGTTCATCCTATGAAAAATAATTGCATTATCAGATAACTTTGAAGTGACATATCCCTTAAATGGCATTGAACTCTGAAGGTCTTCTTTTAACATTCACTCTGAAAATTCTCCCTGTTGTGCATAGTAAGCATGATTTGGGACTTTCTTAAGATAACAAATTTCTTTAAGTTGATTATCTTAGGATCATATATTTATATCCAGAAAGGTTTTCAGTGGCCACCTAATCCAACTCTTTCATATTATGAATTAGGAAACGGAGTTCCAAGGAGGTTAACTGATGTGACAAAGGTCAAACAAATACTAAGTAATCAGAGGCAATATTTGACCACACTGTCACCTGATATTTAATTTGTCTGTTGCCTGCTGTTTGGTGAATGATGCATACAAACTCCCCATAGTTCTCTGTCAACAAATGGACGATCTCTGAGTGTTTTCCAACATTCCTACTAGTCTAGGAAATTTGAACCTCAAAATTTACATTGGATTCACTCCACAGGCATAGATCCCAGTTTCTTTTGTACATTATTGTTTTTACTGATGAAAACTTTGAGTAAAAAAAGCATTTTTATATCATTGACTTCTATGTTTCTGTAGGATTTGGACGATGATGAGTATGATGTGGGGAAGCCAAAGAAACAGCGGAGATCGATAGTAAGAACGACGTCCATAACCAGGGTCGGTGGAAATTAATTTTACTAACACTGTGTGTGCGGGGTTTTGCGTGGGCTGTACTTGAAGCTGAGCGCAGCAAGGCTGAATTTGGATTTTGAAAGAGGACACATTGAGAAAAAGAAAAATCCTACCTGGATGAAAATTTGAGAACAAGTTTTTTATGGCAGTAAAATAATCCTTGTATTAAAAGGGTGTGGGCATCTGCCCATCTTGTTTTTTGTATCTGAAAAATCTTAAGGCATATGCTGTCCTCAGATGAGGTAAACAAACATTTTGTGCAAAATGAGACTTACTATTTTGTTGTCTGCCTGTCTCGATAATGGAGGGAGTTAATAGAACACAATGTGAGCAAAATATTAGGTGGGAAGTTGAGAGATATCTCTAGTGCCAGATCTGCTGTCACTTCACGCAGTAACTTAGCTGGGTAAATCAGGTAATTCCTCATTTCCTCCAGCTACAAAACTTCATCTGCATTTAAATTAGTTTATAGTGATACTAAAGTGAATGGTGAGGAAAGATTTTTTTGTATAGAGACCTACCTATGAACCATCTTGTTTTTTCCTAATCGCTCCTGTAAAAGAACATACTGGGAGATGAAGGTGAAGGACTAAAAGTTTGGTTGTGCAAAATACTGTCCTGGATGAAGTGCCCAGTTCTAATGGAAAAAGAGTTCTACTTTGGTGATACTGCCTTCCTAGGCAAGGAATTAAAAGACAGATCAAGCCTCTGTAATTCTGTTCCTCCCATGAGAAGAATGAATGTTTGTTGACCATTTTGGAAGACTTTTCCTGTGTCACTCTTTCCTTCTCCCTGGTATCAATACTATCTCTTCCTCTATTCTAGTGTTGCAGCAAAGGTTGCTCAATTCACAAAAATCCAAATCCTAACACACTTTATGGTATAGTAAGTGGTGCTCAATATAGCAGCACTTTAATTTGGGGAAAATTAGCTTTTGTAAAAGGAGTTCTTTTTCCTGTTTATGAATTAACCAAAATCCAATCTATTTATTTAGACTCTTAAAAATTAATTTCCTGACCCTTTCCATGAACTCTGATGGGATTTGTTCTATTAATGTTTTCCTTCAGGATTCAGTATCAGCAAATTCAGGGAAGATTTATTAGGGAATAAGTCATTTCTAATAGCAAGAGAATCTAGAAATGAATTCACCTGTTTCTTCTTTGTTCTAAACCAATGATCAGGGGAGACAACCAGAAATCCTTTACAATATTCAGCTACAATAAGTTCTTCATGTCTGTTCTTTTTTTATGCTCCCATCTTCAGCTTAGTGTGTCTGAAAGAATGCCCCATTTTCCCAGATGATGGAACTGAGTGATACAGCACAATAAATGCATACAAAAATAGTTTGTAAATGGGATAAAATAAGTTATTTCAAATTCATCAATAAACTAAATAAAACCTTAATACTTTTCTTCTGAGTCATTAACCTTTCTTAAGGTTGAATATTTCTTGAGGCAGAACTTTCTCTTTCAATTTTATTTCATAATATAAAATAATAACTAGTAGGTACCTCCATGACATCTACTTGAACCCTTGTCTTTTGATACCTGGGTATTCTTTATCTTTCTGAGTGCCTGTTTAAGAGCAAGTACAGAGTTGAATGATGAGTAAAATTTTTAGTTCATCTTTGCTACATTGGATAATGAGTAACATGGACATCTGATAAAACCTACCTTTGACTTGTAAGTTTATGTACAGTGCTAATCTTGGAAGGCAGAGAATTCTTAAAAACAAAGATTTGTACTTCTTGACTAATTCCACTATTTTAGAATATTTTTGCTGTTGCCTGATAAAGCTACATGCTCTAATGCCCTGGTATTCTAGGAAGTAAGGTTTATAAAATATTTGGCATTTCCAAAGAATAAAAAATAATCTGCACAGATAAAAGAAAACTTTGATCTTAGCTATGTTAGATAAGAAATTTTACAAGTTAAATGTGGATTTGTGATAAATTACACGTAAGTGGTATATTAAATGCCACAGCCCCTCTGAATCATTTAAAAGGCACAAAATGGCTCAACCTGAGTTTGTTTCTGTATAAAACTTAATATGAAACTAAGAGTCAGTAAATA
Source organism: Gymnobelideus leadbeateri (assembly GCA_011680675.1). Taxonomy (NCBI): domain Eukaryota; kingdom Metazoa; phylum Chordata; class Mammalia; order Diprotodontia; family Petauridae; genus Gymnobelideus; species Gymnobelideus leadbeateri. Next base: position 54,550 of record WOXC01003627.1, on the reverse strand, counting down.
GGAATAAAATTACTTCCCTTTTATTGATTAACCTCAGAAACTAGCTTTTCAAGGATTAGATTTATGCATCTTACTATTATAGCTAATGATATCGATTGCCTTTGAAAATTCTTCTATAGTTTTTGGATTTTTGAGAAGTAAATTATAGTTCATAAAGATATTAGTGTTTAACATATTTGCCACTGTTTGAGCCTTAAATGCAGCTCCAAATGTGATTATCTTAGGAACAAGAAGAAAAAAATATGGTCTTGGGAGAAAGTTGGGTTTCATCTGATTAAGCACAGTACACCAGCAAAGATGGGCATTAGTTCATATGTTATTACACTCAGCTTCTCAAATGTCTTGACTGAAAGAAAAGTGTTTAAAACATGACTTCATTGAATTTTCTGATTGAATTTGCTGAATTGTCAGATTTGGGTGGAAATTATGCTTCAAATTTATCTCAGAATTCTTACCCTGTACTCATAAAGGTCCCTGGTATTTGCTTCAGAGGTCACTTTTCCAACATCAATTTTTACCTAGTAATCTTCACCTGTTTTTCAAATACTACTTATGCTATTTTTAAGCAATTACTGCAATTCTATAATTTAAATACACCTATTCATCTGAAAACAAAATTTAGCCTTTTAAAATAAAAATGCCTAACTTAAAAACTGATTACAAAATTTTTGCTTCTCTTAATGTGAAAAAGTTTTAATAACTTCACCTCAGGCCATTTCCATCTGTTCACATTCTGATAGCTATATTGAGATGAGGAATTTTCAAAACAATCATATTCTCTTAGCAGAAAGATATGTTTTCCTCTAGAAGAAGTCTCTAAGTAGATTTTTTTTATTTGTTTAAAATTTTAGTAACGAATCAGATCATAATCTAGAAAAAGTGTCATGTTATCAGAGACAATCCCTTGTACCTTAAAATCTCTCTCAAAGTCAGATTTTTGTCTTTGAGGTAAACAAAATTCCCCCCGTTTATTAAACATCCTAGTTGAACAGAAGATAGAAATTATTTTCCCTAATAAATTTTTATTTCCATTTCCTATACATACTGACACTGAGGTGGATAATACTATATGGGATCTATACTCAGCAGCTTTTTAGAAGAATAAGGAGCACAGAAAGAAAAAGGAAACTCACTATTTGAACTGATGGTGAAGACTGACACTAAAAGTGACCAGATATGCTCCTTTAAAAAAATTCTATATTTTTACTTTATGTGTCATACATACATATATATGCCATGTATGTATGTCATTCACATGTGCATACATATTAAATTATTAAGCACTTACTGCTAGATGTTGTGGAGAAAATGTTTAGGGTAACTTTCATTCTATCAAAATGGAAGATATACATACAAAAGCACATACAGAATAAATATAATGTAGTCTTGAGAGGCATAGCACTAATAACTGAGCAGATCAGGAAGAGCTTTTAGAAATCAGAGTTTGAGCTGAGTCTTGAAGGAAGTAAAGATTCTGTAAAGGAAGTGACATGATGAGAGGAAAATCTCTTCGGTAGTTGTGTGGAGTACAAATTGAAATGTAGAAAGACTTGAAATAGGAAGAACAAGTACGAAACAGTAGAATTGGTTCAGGCAAAAAATAATAATGTCCTGTACTAAAGTGGTAACTGTGTGAGTAGTGAGAAGGAAACACGTGTGAAAGATCATGTGGCTATATAAATAGCAACATTTGGCATTGGGTTGAGTACCTGAGATGAGGAAGAGTGAGGAATCTGTTTTGGACACAGTTTTAGATGGCTATAAGACACCCATTTTGGAATGCCTAATAGGCGATTAGTGGTGTGGTACTAGAGCTTTAGGATATATAGGTCTGGGAATCACTTATGTCTGGATAATAATTAAGCCTTATGGGAGCCAATAAGGTCACTACCTTAGAAAGTAAGGGAAAAGAGTGCCAAAGAAAGAGCCTTGGGATATAGCCACAGGTAGAGGATTTAATATGAATGATGATCCAGCAAAATAGATAGATTAAGTAAAAATGGTCTGGCAAGAAGACAACATGAAGAAAGAATAGTGCCAACAAAAACCCCAAGAAGAGATTATTCAGGAGGAAAGGGGTGGTCCTCAGTGTCAAGCAACTTCCAAGGGGTCAAGAGGGATGAGGTTTTAGAAAAGACCTTCAGATTTGACATTTATTTAAGAGATCTAAGATAGTGGAATAAAGGTCGGGACTCACCTGAGCTCTCCCCCAAACCTTTCCAAATACCTTTTAAAAATGACTAAATAAATTCTAGAGCAGGAGAACTCACAAAAAGATGGAGTAAAATAAATTTCCAACCAAAGTTGGAAGGTGAGCTGGAAAGGTCTGGTGCAGCAAGTTGAGAAAAGACCACAGTTGAGCACAGGACAAGGCAGCACAGACACTTTACCCCAGCAAACCTGGAGCAGTGCTAGGGGCCGCTGATTCAATGGCAGCGGTGGTGGTTTCTAGACCTCTCAGCCCACAGACACCAAAGAAAACTTAGAAGGTTAGCAGGAAAGGTGTGTCTCATTTGCACCAGCAGAGCCCCAGCCATAGAAAACCAGGAATCAGCCTTGGGGGAGTGATGGAATCAGTGAGGGCAGCAGGTGCCTCAGGAGCTCTCAGCTGACAGATGGGCAGGACTCTTGCTTTGCACATACTAAGATCTGGATCACAGCCATGGGTGGTAAGGAGGAGCACTAGCATAGCAAGGCTTGTGACCACAGTGGAGGGGGGACTCTCCTCACAGTTCTAGAACAGAAAAGAGTGCTTCTGGTCACTCATAGACCCCAGGGCACAGGCCCAGAGAATAGTAATCACCTCTCCTTGGATCATACCACCTTGGAAGAAATGAAAACTTACTGATCCCTAGAACTATCACTGAAAACAGCTGTGTACAACCCCTGAAACTTCAAACAGGGCACCCTCCACCATGGAAGCAGAAGCCTACTTTAAAAGAGACACAGGAGAATGCTGAGGAAAAGAACACCTTAAAAAACAGACTAGGCCAAATGGTAAAAGCCAATGAGGAGAATGACACCTTAAAAGGCAGAATCGGCCAAATGGAAAAGGAGATCCAAAAGCTCACTGAAGTAAATAATCCTTTAAAAACTAGGATGGAGCAAGTGGAAGGTAATGACTTTATAAGAAATCAAGAAACAATAAAATCAAAAGGATGAAAAATAGAAGACAATATGAACTATTTCATTGGGGAAACCACTGACCTGGAAAGTACATCCAGGGAGATAATTTTAAAAGTACTGGACTGCCTGAAAGGCATGAACAAAAAAAAAACCTAGACATCAACTTTTAAGAAATTATCAAGGAAAAGTGCCCTGAGATTCTAGAACCAGAGGATTAAGTAGAAATTGAAGGAATCCCCTGATCACCACCTGAAAAAGATCTCAAAATGAAAACACCCAGAAATATTAGAGTCAAATGCCAGAGTTCCCAGGTCAAGGAGAAAATATAGCAAGCAACCAGAAAGAAACAATTAAGATATCATGGAGCCACAGTCAGGATAACTCAAGGTTTAGCAACGTCTATTTTAAAGGATCAGAGGGCTTGAAATACGACATTCCAGAGATCAAAGGAGCTAGGATTACAACCAAAAATCACCTACCCAACAAAAGTGAAGTAGAAAATGTATTTAAGCCTTCCTGATGACAAGACCAGAGTATTAGTGTAGTTAGAAGGGGTATATATAGACAGAGGGCACAGGTGTGAGTTGAATATGATGGGTTATATCTAAAAAGTAAAGGGTTGAAAGAGGAAGGTAGTGGGAGAAAGAGAAAGGAAGAGAGAGAATGGCGTAAATTATCTCACATAAAAGAGGCAAGAAAAAGCTTTTACATTGGAAAGAAAGCAGGAAGGTGATGGGGAGTGAACCTTATTCTCATCAGAATTGTTTCAGAGGGAATAACAGATACATACAACTGAGTATGGAAATCTATCTTATCTTAATAGAAAAGTAGGAGGGGAAGGGATGAGAGAAGGGGCGGGGAGTTGTGATAGAAGGTAGGGCAGATTAGGGAATGGGGTAGTCAGAAGCAAAACTCTTTTGAGTGAAAGGAAAGAGAATAGAACAAATGGAAAGGGAAGTAGGATGTAGGGCAATGCAGTCCTTGTGGTTTTTACCTTTTGTTCTGGTTCATCCTTCACAACATGACTAATGTAGAAATATGTCTAACTAGGATAATACATGTGTAGCCTCTACCAGATTGCATGCCACCTGAGGGAAGAGGAAGAAAAAAATTGAAACTCAAAATCTTTATCGATATGAATGTTGAAAACTATCTTTACATGTAATTTGGAGAAATAAAATAATATTAAAAATCATTAGGGACTTGAGAGAGAACAATTTCAATTAAATCATGAGAACTGAAGACAGATTGAAAGGGGTTGAAGACTAAATGAGGGGAGAAGAAGTAGAGGCAGAAATTGTATACAGCTTTTTCTAGGAGATTGGCTGAGAAAGGGAAGAGAGTTATAGGATTATGACTCAAGAGGCTGACAAGGTTTAGTGAAGTTTTTTTAAGGACAGGTGGCCTTGGGCATGAGATTAGAGCAAGACCAAATAATTGACAGGGAGCAATTTGCTATAGAAAGTGGAAGAGAATGGGGTCTAGTGCACATACAGGGAAGTTGACCTTCACAAGGAAAAGGAAACCTCATCTCCAAAGGCTGGAGGAAAGGAGTGGTGATGACAGGGTTTTGATGTAAATCAAAATGGAGAGAAGGGAAGGCATGGTGAGGCATCTCTCTTTTCTCAGTAAAGTATGACATCACGTCCTCAGCTCAGTGGAGGAGGGGAAGGAGACTTGAGAAGATTTGGAGCCATTTTTTTGTGGTGAATAACAATCAAAGAGAAATAAAAGGATTTCTTTATTACAGTGAGGACCTAGTTGAAATTACAAATTTGTGATATAAACAATCAGCTCAATTGAGTGATTCCTTCCAGCCTTATATGGCTGTTCTAGGAAGCAATGAGGCAGTTGGTGAGTGTAAGACAAAGAGGTAAGAAATTTGAGAAAAGAATTAGAGCCAGCATGTTCTATGCTATGCTATGTCATAAATTTGCAAAGCGAACTTCAAATGAGTGGTGGTGAGGGAGGGAAACAAAAGATGAAAGTGAAAGTAACTGGCTATAAGGGTTATCTTAACTTCCTTCCCAGACCCAGTATGAAGGGGGGCAGTATGAGAGAAGGTTGAGCCAGTGCTGGAGGGGATAGCCAGGGATACAAGATAATTGGTCATGGTTGTCTTTTTTGGTGTGTGTTTTTCAGACATAGGTAAAGAAAAAAATTCTGTCTCATTAAAATGAAGGCATATTATAATAATTATATGTGATCTAATTGATGCTGTTTGAGTTTTAGATTGATTATCAGTATAGAAATTAGTTATAGAATTTACCTGTAAGTTCTCCAATCATCCCATCACCATAGAAAAGAAATAGATAAAAAGTTTACTACAGAAGAACAGAATTTCTTGGGTCTTTTTAATTTCTTCAAAGATGTCTTTGGGCTTTAATGTTTTGTTGTTGTTGTTATTGTTGTTTTGTTTTTTGCTTTTTGGAGGGCAGTTGGGGTTAAGTGACTTGCCCAAAGTCACATGGCTAGTAAGTGTGTCAAGTGCCTAAGGTCAGATTTGAATTCAGGTCCTCCTGAGTCCAGGGCTAGTGCTCTATTCACTGTACCACCTAGCTACCCCATGGGCTTTAATGTTTATGATTTTTATTTACTGTTCTGTTTTTAACAGATAATAACATACTAATAATATCAATAATTACCATTAGAATCATAATTTTAAGTAATAATTTGATTTTTTTAACCATGTATTTGAGGGGTGTATTAAAGCAGGTGTGGTTAACCCAGTTGTGTACATGTGTGCTTTTGAACACATAACGAAAAAGAATATTGTCGAGTCAGCAAGCATTTGTTAAATACCTTCTATGTGCCAAACACTGTGCTAAAATCTGGGAATAGAAAGAAAACTCCTTCCCTCAAGAACCTCCACAGGCCAAGTGGAGAGACAGCTGAAGCACCTATATACAAAAAAAAAGATATAGATATAGATATAGATATATAATTGGAGATTTTTCAGAAAGAAGGCACTGATATTAAGGAGGATAAGTAAAAAGCTTCTTGTAGAAGGTAGAATTTCAGTTGAGGCTTGAAGGAAACCAGGAAAACTAGGAGGTGGAAGTCAGGAAGGAGAGAATTCCAGGTGTGGGGGACAGCCTGAGAAAAGTCAGGAGATATAGACTGTCTTGTCTGAGGAAGTGCAAAGAGGCTAGTGTTACTGAATTACAGAGTATGTATAGGGTAGTTAAATATAAGAAGAATGGAAAGTTAGTAAGGGTTTTAAAGGTTATAAAGGTTTTTAAAAGCCAGACAGAGGACTTTATATTTGATCTGGGAAGTAACTAGGGAGCCACCTGGAGTTTATTGAGGAAATAAGATATTCAGACCTGCACTTAGGGAAAATAACCTTAATAGTTGAGTTGGAGAATGTATTGGAGTATAGACATTTGAAGCAGGGAGACCAATTTTATTGCAGTAGTTTGGGCATGAGGTGATGAGATCCTTTACCGCTGTGGTGGCTGTGTCAAAAGAGAGAAGGGAATATATATGAGAGAGATTGAGATTAGATGTGGAGGGTGAGGGAGAGTAGTAAGTCTAGGATACCACCTAGGTTGAGAGCCTGGGTGACTGAGAGAATAGTGATGCCCTCATAGTCAGCAAGTTGGGAAGAGGAAAAGGCTGTGGGAGGAAGATAAGGAGTTCAGTGCTGCACATTTTGAGATAAGACGTTTATAGAACGTCCAGTTGTACAGCAGGCATTTAGAGACACAAGACTAAACAGGTCAGGAGAAAGGTTAGGTCTGAGGATCGTCTTCAGAGAGATGATCACTGAATCCGTAGGTAATGAATGAGTTCACTAAACAAAACACTTTAGGAGAAGAGAAGAGAGTCTAAAACCAAGGCTCCTAGTCATGGCCTGGAGGATCCAGCAAAAAAGACTGAGGAACAGATTGTCAGATGTCAGATAAGTAGGAGAACCCAGAGAAAGCAAAGGATTAATTTAATGAAGGTTATGTCATGAAATCTAGAGAAGGGATAGTACCAAGGAGAAGAGGGTGATCAACAGTAGTAGAGGTTTCAGAGAGATCAAGAAAGACAAGAACTGAGAAAAGGCCCCGTGATTTGGCAATGAAGATATCATTTGTAGCTTTGGAAAGAGCAGTTTCAATTTAATGATGATACCAGAATCTAGACTGCAAAAAATTAGAAAAAATGAAAAGAAAGGGATTAGAGGCTCTCATTATAGATAAAACTTTCTCAAAGGGTTTAACTATGACAGTAAGGAGGGATGTAGGATGATAGGGATGGATGGATAGATTCAGTGATGGTTTTTTAAGGATAGTAGAGATGTGGGCTTGCTTAAAAACAGCAGGGAAGCAACCAGTAGACAGAGAGATTGAAAACTAGTGAGAGTAGGAAGGGATAGAAGGAAGATGCTAGAGAAGATGAGATGAAATAAGATCACTTTTGTCGAGGAGTTTCTCTTGGCAAGGGGAAGGATCACTCCTTCCTGTAAGGTGAGTGAAGGAAGAGATTGTGGAGAAGGTATCTGAAGGGTGTGAAATGAAGAGGTGTTGAGAATAATGAATGGCCTCCGTTTCTTTAGGGAAATATCAGGCAAGTTCTCAGCCATAAGGATTGGAGTTGGGGGTAGTTAGGGACTATGACAGGTTTGAGGAGGGATAAAAAGTTTTGGAAAAGCTAGTACGGTGAGTGGGATAGTGAATCCCACTATTAGGATTAGGGAGGTATAAAAGGATTAGCTTGCTAGAGTTAGTGCCTGTTTGAGATTATGCAACAGAAATATATAGTAGACGCAGTCACCATGGTTCTCTCTAGCTTCATTTAGCAGCCCGTGAATAGGAACAAAAGGACTGTAGATATTGTGTTCTAACTCAAGATCATATAAATTTCTTTGTATCATAAGCATGTACGAGGGGATATCTTAAGAACAGGAAGTAAAGAGCAGAGGGAATTATAGCTTCAAAAGATTGGAACCTATTCAAGTGATCTTCATATTAAGGAACCACAGGTAAAGTAGATTTTTAAGCTCTTAAGACATTCAAGAGAATAGCATATTAACACTATATAGGCCACAGCTTAAAAGCTTAACGGTCATTTTGTGTGCAAACATTTGGTTAATAATTGAGTATTTTGACTAAAGTGTTTCTGAATTTAATGTGTCAAAGTTGTACTTTGGGTGATTCTGTAAGTAAATGTTGGAATTTAATAAAAGCAATATATAAAAAAGAAAGTTTGGATAATACTCAGACATAAAATAGTAAACTCTGTATGTGTCCCTTTCCTACGAACTAAGGAACATGACATTCCATATTGAGCTGCCCTGGGTTTCTTTGTTGCAGTCCTAATGACATATTTTTCTGGTGGGATAGAGCTTTTTGTTGAGGCCTTGTATTTCCCAAGTCAAACTTAGGGGCTTCCCCAAGGTCAGAAATTATCCAAGTGGATTTTTTTTACAAATAAATACCTGCTGTAGGGGGTGATACTCTATTGAGAAGAATCTTCTATATCAATAAGAGAACAGACCCGTAGGATTACATGGTTACTTAAATCACCATATCATACTGACCTATATCTTATGTACTATGAGGAGGATGCTATTTCTACGATTCCTGATTTTATTTCTTCCTTGGCTTACAGCAACAAAACTTCAAGCAAAAGGTGGTGGCATTGTTGCGAAGGTTTAAAGTTTCTGATGAGGTAGGTCATCTGGATATTAAATTTTTCCTTCCATCTTAATGTTAATATTGTATTTGAGTTCGCTAAAACAAGCTCTTTTTCCATGGCCTCATTTTCTCTCTTCTTTGGGCCTGTGTTCTGTATCTTTCTTGACTTAACCATTTTGATGGAGTGTCTTCAAATTAAACAGCCAACTTGGTACAATACTGAAACCAGGTTTGTGATTCATTTTATTTTATTTTTATTGATATCCTTTATTCTTACATGTCATTCTTTCCTGAATGTATTGCCCCTTCTTCTACCCAAAAAACCATGTCTTCTTACAAAAAGGGGAAGAAAAGTTCAGCAAAATTAAAACATGATCTGCCTCTGGCAGTAAGCAGTCTTCTATACACATAGCCCCCACTTCAGCAGTGAAGGAAGGGGAAGTACGTTTTATTCTATTTTTCAAGGCCAAATTCAGTTATTATTATTATTATTATTATTATTTTACTACATATTATTGTGATTAATTTTAAAGCAATAATTTGGAACTCCTTTATTCTAGAAATAGCTTTATTAAATAAAAAGGTTTAGTTTTTTAAAAAGACACATTTTTTTATTATTTTTTTTATTTTTTTTAATTTTTTAATTTTTATTTTTTTTAAAGCAATTGGGGTTAAGTAACTTGCTCAAGGTTACACGGCTAGTCATTCTTTATGCGTGGGTGCTCATTTTCTGAGGCCGGATCTGATCTCGGGTCATCCCAACTCCGAGGCCGGCACTGCGCCACCTAGCCGCCCCTTTAGGGCAATTGGGGTTAAGTAACTTGCCCAAGGTTACACGGCTAGGTTTTTTTTTTTTTTGTTTGTGCTGATTAAGTGTTGGAGGCCAGCTCCGAACTCAGGTCCTTCTGATTCCAGGGCCGGCGCTCTACTCACTGCGCCACCTAGCCGCCCCAAAAAGACACATTTTTTTAAAAGCTTAAAATGGATACATGGGTTGTATAGTCTCCTAATTGATTACCTGTCAAGGATGATTACTGGCATAAAAATGTCCTGGGAGAAATAAGTTCTCACTTTGATTTTCCCATATACTAAGCTTCCAAAGTTGGCTAAACCATTTGGACTATATAAAAATGGCAGGTGAGTAGAAGCACTTGTCAAGGTAAGTGTCAAGGAAATGAACAGGAAATAAGTGAAACATGGCTGAAATTGGCCTAAATGTCATGGTTTAGCACAAAGATTATGACCAGAATAGATTTCACTAGAAATTTAGGGGTGGTTTAATATTAGGAAAACTGTAAACATAAATGACTTAATAAAAAAATAATAATTATGATTATATCAGTACGTACAGAATAAACTTTTTTAAAAGATACAACACTCTCTTTCCTTTCGTCTCTGGTCTTTGCGAGTGGCGCCATGGGTCACCAGCAGCTTTACTGGAGCCACCCTCGCAAATTCAGCCAGGGCTCTCGGTCGTGCCGCGTCTGTTCGAACCGGCATGGCCTGATACGCAAGTACGGCCTGAACATGTGCCGCCAGTGCTTCCGGCAGTATGCCAAAGACATCGGCTTCATCAAGCTGGACTAAGTTATATTTATGGATCTTGCTTCAGTGATTACATCAGTGACTACCATTTTACTGGATTCTGGACAACTATTTGATCTACCCACCTAAAGATCTGATCCTGTTGTACAGGCTGTGTTAATTTGCAAATATAATTTAAAAAGCTTGTCCTCAGTAAAAAAAAAAAAAAAAGATACAACACTCATTGCTCTAAAATAAAACACTAGAAGTCATAGGAATAAATGGAGTTTTCCTCAAAATTATATGTAAAACCAAGAGCCAGCATTATCTTATCCCCTTCCTCCCTACTTTCCTGTAGGGTAAGATACTCAATTGAGTGTTTATGTTATTTCCTCCTGAAGCCAAATTCAGTGAGAGTAAGGGAATCCTTTCGCCTTCCTGCTCTTCCCCTCCATTGTAGCAGTTTTCCCTTGCCTCTTTTATATGAGATCATTTACCCCACTCTGTCTCTCCCCATCTCCTCTCATTATATTCCTCTCTCACCTCTTAATTTTTTTAGATATCATCCCTTCCTCTTCAACTGATCCTGCATCCTTTATGTTTACCTGCATACATATATACACACGTTCACATATGTATTTATACGCACAGATACCCACCTTTATAAACATATATTCATGCATACATATATATATGTATATAAATATAAATATTCCCATCAACCATCCTCATATTGAGAAAGGTTTCATCAGTCACAGTTACCGTTTTTCCATGCAGGAATGTAAATAGTTCAGCTCTGATAAGTTCCTTATGGTTTCTTTTCCCTGTTTACCTTCTCAAGCTCCTCTTGCTTCTTATATTTGAATTTCACATTTTCTATTCAACTCTGGTTTTTTCATCAAGAATGCTTGAAAGTCCTTTATTTCATTGAATGACCATATTTTCCCCTGAAACATATCTGTTTTGCTGGGTAGGTCATTTTTTGTTTTAATCCCAGCTCCTTTGACCTCTGGAATATCATATTCCAAGCCCTTTGATCCCTCAGTGAAGAAGCTGCCAGATCCTGTGTTATCCTTGTGTTTCCACAATACTGAAATTGTTTCTTCCTGGCTGCTTGTAGTATTTTCTCCTTGATCTGGGGATTCTGGAACCTGGCTGTAATATTCCTAGGAGTTTTCTTTTGGGGATCTTTTTCAGGAGGTGATCTGTGGATTCTTTCAACCTCTATTTTGCCCTCTGGATCTAAAACATCAGGGCAATTTTCCTTGAGAATTTCTTGAAGGTGATTTCTAGGTTCTTTCTTTGATCATGGCTTTCAGGTAGTCCAATAATTTTTAAATTATCTCTCCTGGATCTGTTTTCCAGGTCAGTGGTTTTTCCCATGAGATATTTCACATTACCTTCTATTCTTTCATTTGTTTGGATCTGTTTAACAGCGTCTTGATTTCATATAAAGTCATTAGCTTCCATTTGCTCCAGTCTAAATCTGAAGGAATGAATCTCCTCAGTGAGCTTTTGAGATTCTTTTTCCATCTGGCAGTTTGGCTTTTTAAGGCATTCTTCTCCTCATTGCCCTTCTGGGCCTCCTTTGCCATTTGAGTTAGTCTGTTTTTTAAGGTGTTATTTTCCTGTCAGGCTGTTGATCCTCATTTCATACTTTTCCTGCATCCTTCTCATTTCTCTTCCCAATTTTTTCTCTACTTCTCTTATTTGTTTTTCAAAATCCTTCTTGAGATCCTCCATGGCATGTAACCAGTTCATTTTTTCCTTGGATGCTTTTGAATGCGGAAGTTCTGACTTCGTTGCCTTCCTGCCTTTCCATTCTTTGATCCTTTTTTTCCCAAAAAAAGGAATCTAAGGCTTGATTTCTGTACTTGCTTTCCTTCCTTTGCTTGCTCATGTTGCCAGTCAGTTACTTTATTTTTGAGCTCTTTGTCGTGATAGAAGTCTGCTTCCAGAGAGAAGAGCTTTGTCCCCAGTTGCTGGGGTTTTTGCAGCTGCTGAAGGTATTATTTGGGTGCCCTCTCTGCAGCCCCCATAAGCTCTGCCCCAGTGGGCCAGACACGCCAGGACCTGTACCCAAGACAGCATTCCAGATCCAAGCAGGTTAAAGCAAGAGCAATTACCCTCCGAATGGTCACTTCTTTCCCTTTCGATCTGCAAGCCAAGTGCTCTGAAGCAGCCATGCTGTGGCCAGCCACTGTGCCTCCTCCACTTCTTGCCCCGAGTGCAGGGGCAACTGGGCTCTTGGTTCCCCTCTTCCCACAGAGTTCCATACTGACCTATTACTTTGTCTTTGGCATTTATGGGCTGATAATTCTGGAAACTACCACAGCTGCTGGTGATCCATTTCCTGAAGTCAGTTCCAGCCACTTGTTGGGGCCGCCCTGAGGCTGAACCACAGGCTCACATGGGGCTAGGCTCAGCTCCTAGCATGCTTTCCTGTCCACCTTCGAGGCTGCCTTCAGCGGGAGATTTGCTTCTCTCTATCACTTTGTGGGTTCTATACCTCTTAAGATTTATGGTCATATTTTATAGGTATTTGAGGTGATTATGATGGAAGCTCATGGAGTTTTCCTTCTTGTGTACCACCATCTTGGCTCCTGGCCTGAAGCCATAATTCTTTATTAAAAAAAAACAAAACAATTTGGTACTGGGAAAGAAACAGAGAGGTTCATCAGTGGTATGTATTAAGTATACAGTATATAGAATTAAAAAGCACCGTGGCCTAGTATCTGATAAACCCAAACATCTCAGCTATTAGAGTAAGGCCTCACTATCTGACAAAAACTGTTGAAAAAATTGGAAAGCAGTCTGGCAGAAATTAGGTATCAATCGATTTATCGTACCGTATAACAGGGCAAGCTCCAAGTGGTTACACAATTTAGATATAAAAAAATGACATCATAATTAAATTAGAGGAACATGGAAGAAATTACCTGACAGATATATGGAGGGGGAGAATTCATGACCAAATGAGATAAGAAGATCACAGAAGATAGAATGGACAGTTTCTATTAAATGGGACTAAAGAGTTTGTAAACAGAACCATTGTAGCTAAAATCAGAAGAGAAGCAGGCAGATGGGAAAAACTTTTGCATCAAGTTTTTCTGATAAAGATTTCATTTCTAAGATACATGAGGAATAGGTTTAAATTTAGAAGAATTAATCATTCCTCATTTGATAAATGGTCAAAGTATATGAATAGGCAATGTCTAGATGATGAAATTCAAGCAATCAATAGCCATAATTTTTTTAAGTTTTCATTATTAACAATAATAGAAATGCAAATTAAACAGTTCTACTGTATCACCTCAGAATCATCAGGTGAACAAAATTGACAGGGAAAAGTAAATACTGGAAAGACTATTGCAAAGCAGCTACTGTTATCTAATGCATTGTAGGCAGAAGTATAAACTGGTCTAGCCATTCTTAAAAGTAATTTGGAACTTTGCCCCAAAAACTCTTGTGCCCCAAAAACTCTGTGCCCCAAAAAACTGTGCTTACTTCCTGACTCCACAGTATCACTACTAGGTCTGTGCCCCTAAAGAGATCAAAGAAAGAGAAAAGGGGCTCACATATACAAAAATATATGTAGCAGTTCTTTTCATGGTCAAAAAGAAGGGGAAACTGAGAGTATGCCTATCACTTGGTGAATGAATGAATAAGTTATGGTATATGTATGTGATGGAATACTATTGTAGTGTAAGAAATTATAAAGGGGATATTTTCAGAGAAACCTGAGAATACTCATGTAAATACTGATCCAAAGTGAACTGAGCAAAACCTAGAGAACAATTTATACCTTAATACAATACTATAAAGACAACTTTGAAATACACGGCAACTCTGATCAGCATGAGGGAACTAACCACAGTTCCGGTGGACTCAGGATAAAACATGATGTCCCTGTCCTTATAGAGAGCTTGTGGATTCAGAGTACAGATGGAAGCTTTGCGGTTGTGGGGTTTTTTGTGGGGGCTTTTTTGCTGGGGGGTCATGGCTAATGAATAAATTTGTTTTGTTTGACTTTAAAAATTTGTAATGGATTTTATTTTTCTTTCTCAGTGGGTAGGGGAGGGAGAGGATTTGAACTGAAAATAAGATAAAATTGAATTAAATAAAATCTGTGCTGATCAGTGACAAACTGTTCTTCCTTTTCATCTTTATCAGAATTGTTTTTCTTCGTGTCTTCAAAATCTCATTCTTGAGAGCTTCCTGTCCTTCCTTAGCTGACTTTCTCCAATGTAGTCCTAGAATCCTTTTTAGAAGGGTTTAGCAGAAAAGGTCTGTTGCACCTGGGTGAGAGTGGAGCACATAGTGCCAGTCACGTGGACCAGGAATTAGCAGTGGCAGTAGTAGCTGCTGCTTCTGCAGCTCTCAGCCAACAGGTGGTAAGCGGGTTGAACACCTGATCAGAAGGAGATTACAGGGGCAATTAGGTGCCACAGTGAGGAGAGCACTGGCCCTGACTGGAGTCAGGAGGATCTGAGTTCAGATCTGGCCTCAGACACTTAAACACTAACTGTGTGACCTTAGGCAAGCTCTTAATCCCAATTGCCCTACCTTGCCACCTCCAGAAAGACCAAAAAAAGAAAAATGATTGCAGGTGTCTATTTGCTAGCACCGAGGCAGGATTCTGTTGCTTTGTCCGTACACTGATTTGGGTAGCAGTCCCAGGGTAAGGAGGAGCACTAGAAGAGCAGAGCTTGTGGCCACGGTGCAGAGGGGACTTCCCTCACAATTCCAGGGCAGAAAAGATGACTTGTGGTCTCCCTCAGACCAAAGCACAGGCCAGGAGAGTAGTAACCACCACTTTGGAAGGACTGAAAACTTACAAGTCCCTAGAAGTAGCTCTGAAAACAGCCGCACAGAACCCCAGAAGTTTGGGACAGTGCGCATTCCACTCTAGAAGCAAAGCCCTACTTTAACAAAGACAATTTAGGCTGGGAAAGTTAGCAAACAATAGGGGGAAATAAAAACCTCTGACTATTGAAAGTTAGAATGTTGCAGGGAAAGATCAGGACACACACTCAGAAGACAAAAAGGTCAGAGCTCCTACATCAAAAGCCTCAAAAAAAATGTGAGATGATCTCAGGCCATGGAAGAGCTCAGGGAGGATTTTGAAAGTCAAGTGGGAGAGGTAGAGAAGGGATGAAAGTGATATAAGAAAATCATGAGGAACGTATTGACAGCTTGGTGGAAGAGACACAGGAAGATGCTGAGGAAAATAACAACTTAGAGGTCAGACTAGGCCGAATACTAAAAGAAGTCCAGGGTGCCAATGAAGAGAATGCCTTACAGAGCAGGATTGACCAGGTAGAAAAGGAGGTTCAAAAGCTCACTGAAGAAAATAATTCCTTAAAAATTAAGAAAAATGAGAATGCTCATTTTGAGAAGTCGTGTACTCTAGGGGCAGCTAGGTGGCGCAGTGAGTAGAGCGCCGGCCCTGGAGTCAGAAGGACCTGAGTTCGGATCCGGCCTCAGACACTTAATGCACACAAACAAAATCCTAGCCGTGTGACCTTGGGCAAGTTAATTAACCCCAATTGCCCCCCCCAAAAAAAAAAGAAGTCGTGTACTCTTCAGCTTTTCTCATGATTATATTTAGGAAATTTGTCTAGTTCCTATTTTTGATTTTTTTATTAGATGAAATAGGTAGAAGGAAACTTTATTGATCCATGTTTAGCTCTTTTCCTTAAAAGGGCTTCTTGGATAGAATGCATTTAAAAATTTTAAATAACAAAGGTAAGAGTAGAAAATATTTTTGTATTATTTGACTTCATAGTAACTCTTTTCCTCCCCTGCCCCATACACCCAATCTTGTTTCTTTAATACATAACCTTCCCTCTTGTCCTTCATGGTTTAATAGATGGGCTTACATTAAAATTACTTCAAAAATATTGAAATCATATTGATCTGGGTTGTTTACAAAATCTTTAATAGAACGACTTGTATATCAAATTTTAGTTTGCCATTTTTTTTATTTCTGAAGACCAAGTCAGCATTGTATCTTGGAAGCTTGTTTTGTTTACAACTACAGCAAGTCACTTACTTACATGTTTTATTGTTTCTATGATACCTGACCTTTCTTTAATTCTATGTTCTTCTTCCTTAAACATAGGTGCTAGACTCAGAGCAAGACCCAGCTGAGCATGTCCCAGAAGTTGAAGAGGACTTGGATCTTCTATATGATACCTTAGATATTGAGAATCCAAGTGACAGTGGCCCTGAAATGGAAGATGATGATAGTGTCCTTAGTACTCCTAAACCAAAATTAAGGTAAGGAGATTGATAGATGGAGGTTCACTGTAACCCAGCCAGATTCATCATCCCTATCAGCTGAGCTAAGAAATGTTCAGATACTCTTAATCCTTTGAAATTAGTTAAATTGCATCCTGTTTTTCCTTTTCATCATCAGAAAAAACAAGTCTATTAGTTCATGAATATTTTTCCTTCTTTTAAGAATCAGCCCTTCCCATGAATAGGTTGAAACTGAATAATGTTTTGTTTTTTAAAATTTATGAATAATAAATACTATATAGTCTCACTAAACAGAGCTTGTGATAGTTTTCCAGTTATGAGGCTGCTCATTAATAAGTTTCTTCTGGGAGAAGGCTATCAGGCTTGAGATCCTTCTAAATTTAGTTCGTTTTAGATACTCCAACTTCACTTTTCCATTAAATTTGGAATCTGCTGAGAATTTCTTTTTAGTTACTGCTTTCTTGGGGTAAATGAGATTTGTTTGAATAATTGACATAAAGCTACGAGTAAATGAGATTACTGTTTGTATATTCAAACTTCTTAGGCCCTATTTTGAAGGTTTATCACACTCCAGTTCTCAAACAGAAATTGGCAGCATCCACAGCATGAGAAGCCATAAGGAACCCTCAAGTCCAGTAAGTAAATGTTATTTAGGAAAAAATTGTATGTATAACAGTAATGTAAGTAGAAACTGCAGCCCAGAAACCTACTTCTAGCCCTTTAGTCTAAGTAAACCTATGTCTTAGAAGAAATTATTGTGTCACATTTAATATGTGAAAGTCCTAAGACTTCTTACAAGTTTATTATTCCCACCCTATTGGACAAATATTTATCCTGATCACTTTCTTGAATGTAGCTAGGTCTAAGTAGCTTTCTCTTATTCTTACTTTTTCTCACTTTTTCTATGGATTTTTTTATTAGTCTCAGAGCCCTTGATATGCCTTTCATCATTCAGTGTTAAGTGCTCCATGTTGGACTTTTCTTCTGACTGTTGCTGTCTTCTTCCAAGCAGACGGAAGTGCCTGAAAAGACGAGGAAGCATCAGGGAGACATTGTTTCTGACGCCGTATCTTATGTAAGTGGTTCAAACCATCTTTATCCTTGCTAACCATTTAGTAGTCCTTTGGCTGTTGTTCATTTCTATACCAGTAGTCCTCCTACTCAGCCTCTGGTGCACAGAAATTCAATATATCTTATCACCCAATTAGACATCTTGAGAAGGCGGAAATTCTTTCCAAAATCTGGCCACCAACTTTCCAGCCTTATCTCCCCCTATTTCTCTTCTTCAGCCTATCTTTTTAGCCATACTATACTATTCATGATCTTCACCTTGGGGTAGTAAACCATATATACACCCTTCCTGCCCATACCCACTTATCTAAGTCTTGTCCTTCCTTCAGAATTCAATCCTTATTCCTCCTCTTTTGTAGGCTTTCTCTCTTCTATAGTATGAGAAGCAGCCTAACCCACATTAGCTTCAGAGCTGAACCCGAAGTCAGAGTTGAATTCTCCTTCTGCCTATAGAGCTTATTACCTGGGGGCATGATCAGATCACTTATCTTTTCTGAACCACAGCTTCCTTATCTGAAAAATAGGGATAATAATAAAAAATAAACACTTATCAAGCACCTGCTCTTGCCAGTTACTGTACTAGGGATATAATTGCAAGTAAAAAACAAAACATAGTCTCTGCCCTCTGGGAGTTTATACTCTTTTTTTAATTGTAATTTTTATTTTTATTTTTTTTTTCAAAATGCTTTCTTAACTTCTGGTTTACATCATTCATTTCTGCCAGGTTTTGAGTTACAGTTTTTTCCCCATTTTTCTCCTACCCACCACCCCAGAATAGCAGTCCCACAGGATATCCCCTCTTCCAGTCTGCTCTCTCCCATATCTTCTCCTTGAGAATTTCCTTGAGAATTTCTTGAAGGATGATTTCTAGTTTTTTTTCTTTGATCGTGGCTTTCAGGTAGTCCAATAATTTTTAAATTATCTCTCCTGGATCTATTTTCCAGGTCAGTGGTTTTTCCAGTGAGATATTTCATATTGCCTTCTTTAATTTGTTTGGATCTGTTTAACAGCATCTTGATTTCTCATAAAGTTACTAGCTATTTGCTCCAGTCTAATTCTGAAGGAATGATTCTCCTCAGTGAGCTTTTGAGATTTTTTTTCCATCTGGCAAATTCGGCTTTTTAAGGCATTCCTCTCCTCATTGCCCTTTTTGAGCCTCTTTTGCCATTTTGAGTTAGTCTATTTTTAAGGTGTTTTTTTCCTCATTCAGACCGTTGACTCTCATTTCATAATTTTATTGCATCTTTCTCATTTCTCTTCCCAGTTTTTCCTCCACTTCTCTTATTTGCTTCTTAAGGTCCTCTATGGCCTGTAACCAGCTTGCATTTTCCTTTGAAGCTTTTGGTGCAGGATTTCTGACTTCACTGACTTCCTCCTATTCCATGCTTTGATCCTTTTTGTCACCAAAATAGGAGTGTAAAGTTGCAGTACTCTGTTTATTTTGCTTCCTTTGCCTACTTGTGTCACCACTCAGTCACTTCACCCCTGGACTTGTTGCCACAGTAAGACTCTGCCACCAGACAGGGGAGCTTCCATCCCAAACACTGGGGTTTTCTCAGCTGCCAGAGGTATTAGTTGGTTGCCCTCTCTGAAGCCTCCACACACTCTGGCAAGCTGGTCACACACCCCAAGACCTCCACCCTGGACCACAATCCAGGTCCAAGAAGGTTAAAGCAAGAATGATTACCCCCTAGACTGGTCACCCAGTCCCCCTACAGTCTGCAGGCCAGGAGCTGAAGCTGCCATGTGGCGCTGGCTGCACAGAGGCATCTCAGCGGCTTCTCACCCCAGGGGGAAGCGGCTGATGCACTCCCTACTAGTGGGTCCCAAAGTCCATAGTGCACTGACCTCTCACTTTGTCCGTGACATCTATGTGTTGATAATTCTGGAAACAGCCACAGCTGCTGGTATTCTGGAGTCCCTCCAGCTGGCTGCTGCTCAGGCCTACCCTGGGGCTAAAACCTAGGCTCCAGCTGGGATTGAGGTCGGCTTCCAGAGTGCTGCCCTGGCCACTTTCTGCCAGGCTGCTGGGCTGTCCTCAGCGGGAGGTTAGCTTCTCTGTATCATTTTGTGGGTTCTGCAGCTCTAAAGTTTTTTCAGAGTCCCCTTTTACATGGATTGGAAGTGATAGGAGCCAGAGCTGCGTGGAAGTGATGTTTCTACTCCACCATCTTGACCCGGCCCTGGGAGTTTATACTCTTAAGGGGAAAAGATAATACACACACAAAAAGCTGAAAATCAGGGAAGTCAGAACTGAATCACTGATAGCTATGGCAGCTTCTAGACTGTGGCAGTTTCAGCCCACAAAGGCCAAAGACAAAGTAAAATTTCAGTAGGGAAAATTCTGTTGTACTTGGGTGAGAGAAAAGCAGAGCCCCAGGGCAGTGGAGGTGGCAGCATCAACAGCTGCTTCTGGAGCTCCAGGCCCACAGATGGTTGGGGGATCAAGGGGCTGATCTGAGGGTAATTGCAGAGATATCTTTGCTGGCTCTGAGACAGGTTTCTCTTGCTTTGCCCTGCTTGGATCTGGGTCGCAGTCTTGGGTGGCAGTCCTGGTGTGAGGACTAGCGCTGGCATGACAGAGCTTGTGACGAGTGTGGAGAGGGAGTCTTCCTCACAGTTCTGAGGCAGAAAAGAGTACTTGTGGTCATTCACAGACCAGACCACAGGCCAAGAGAGGAGAAAACACCTCTCCTTTGATCATATTGCCTTAGAAGATCTTAAAATTTACAAATGCCTAGAAGTAGCTCTGACAACACTGTGCAAAACCCTGGAAACAGGACAGAGCACTCTCCACTCTGGAAGCAGAGTCCTGCCTTCACAAAGAGCTCAAAAGTTGGCTGGGAAAATGTACAGAGGAAAAAATCAGACTATAGAATCTTACTTTGGGGACAAAGAAGAACAAGACATACAACAAGACAAAGACAACAAAGTCAAAACTCCTACATCAAAAGCCACCAAGAAAAATATGAATTGGTTGAAAGCCATAGAGGAGCTCAAAAATTTTGAAAATCAAGTAAGAGACGTAGAGGAAAAAGTGGGAAGAGAAATGTGAGAGTAATGCAAGAAAATCATAAAAAACAAGTCAACAGCTTGCTAAAGGAGGTCTAAGGAGATACTGAAGAAAATAACACTTAAAAAAATATAGACTTAGCCAAATGGCAAAAGAGGTCCCAAAAGCCTTGTTATTTGTCCTTATTTCTCAAAGGAGACTATGACATCAGAGAAATGATGACATGACTTGCAACTGACTTGGATTTGAGTGAAGGAGGGCTGTGCTAGGTCACCAGCTTCCCTTTTCCTGCAGATCTATCTGGATACAGTGACCAGATATTTATCAGGACAACTAGAGATGACCCAGTATGCTTTGGCAGACCCTGGCCCTTGTAGGCTAAGGAATGTTCAGATTCTCACTTTAAGTGAGTTAGTGCCTATTCAGTGAATAGATAGACCTCTTTAAGAATTTAATCAAGAGATAGCCTCTTTAATCAAAAAGGAAAAAAAAACTGCAAGAAGACCCTCTCAGGGTTTCTGGCCAAAAGAGAAGCAGTTGCTATTTAGTATTTACATTCGCTGCCTTCTAGGAAGGCAGGGACCAATCTGTGGGCTCCAGAGTGAATTGGGTTTAAGGCTTGGTCTTTCAGAAAGAAATCTAGCCAGTCAACCCAAAGGAAAAAAGGCAACTTTTGGCCATTAAAAAGTATCATCCCCTGGGCAGAGCACCCCCCGGTAAATACAGAGAGGAGAGGGAAGAGGAGGCAAAGCTACACATAGGCTGTTTTGTCCTTCATTCTCAAGACCACTATGACATCAGAGAAATGATGGCAAGACTTGCCAACGCCTTTGTTCCAAAAAGCCAATGAGAAGAATGCCTTAAAAAGCAGAATTGACTAAATGGAAAAGGAAGTCCAAAAGCTCGCTGAAGAAAATAATTCCTTCAAAATTAGACTGGAGCAAATGGAAGCTAATAACTTTGTGAGAAATCAAGATATTATAAAACAGAACCAAAAGAATTAAAAAGTAGAAGACAACGTGAAAATCAGGGGAGTCCAGAGAAGTCCAAAAGCAGTGTAACTAGTGGGAAAAGGGGAGAAGATTATGCTGGGCCCCTTCATTATATAGATGGCATTGAGCACATGGCACTGCCTTTTTGTCATAGAGTCCAGTAAGAGGAGCAAAGAGTAATGAGATTCTCCAGTATTGAGTTTTCTTTGAAAAGAAAGGGCAAGGTCTGAGAGCCTTCTGTTAAGAGATATCCAGCTTTATCCTCTGAAGGGACAAAGGCCTTTGTTCTTTATCACCTGTGAAATGCTTTCCCCTAAGACTTTCTCCATGAGGTTGTCTGAAAAAAACAAAACCACCCATTCTGGTCTCCTTGTCCAAGTAGTTTCTTTGCCTCTTGTTGACAGAAGATTCTGGATTAAAACCCCTTAAGGACCAATTTTTCTTCTCTTTTTGTACTGTTGGACTTTATAAAACTAACAACCAAGTAGAGCTCTCTTCTCTCTAGTGTTGAAGGCCCTTCCCTAGTTAGCCATTCACAGGAGCAGTCTTCCTGATCCCAGGTATGCATAAGGCTATATGTAAGAGCTATTGGGACGTCTGATCAGAATGGTGCAGGGGTAGAGGGAGGAAGCTGGAAAGGCTGCTTTAGATTTTTCTGGGGAAAAGGCAATAAGGCATTAAGGAGCTGGAAGAGAGCTTTAGCTGCATGAGTTCATACACTAGATTAGCTGTTTCTTCATGTTATGATCCCACAATCCCACGTTATTACTGCTCCATTCATTCCATGATAATAGGGCATACCTAGTTAAAGAGGAACAAAAACGTGTAAATCCATGCTGGTGCTGCCCTTAAGAGAAAGGGGTAGGTTTGGAGTTCTGCAGAAGCCTAGCGTAGAAATCCTACTCCTAAAAAAACCAACAACCAAAAAAAAATCGCTATAAATTCTTGAGAACAAGGACTGCTTTTGTCTTCTCTTAATCTCCCCAGCCCTTAGCACAGTGCCCAACATATCATAACCTCTTTTTGTTTTTGTTTTTTGGGCAGTTGGGGGAAAGGCAGGGCAATCAGGGCTAAGTGACTTGCCCAAGGTCACACAGCTAGTGAGTGTTAAGTGTATGAGGCCAGATTTGACTCAGGTCCTTCTGACTCCAGGGCTGGAGCTTTATTTACTGAGCCACCTAGCCACCCCCTATAACCTCTTAGTAAATGTTTATCAATAAGGAGGGGAGGTGATGACAAGAAATACTGGTTCTGCTGATTGCTGCCTGTATGACTTCAAACCATTCAGCCAATTTTCTGGGT
This sequence comes from Gymnobelideus leadbeateri, assembly GCA_011680675.1. NCBI lineage: Eukaryota > Metazoa > Chordata > Mammalia > Diprotodontia > Petauridae > Gymnobelideus > Gymnobelideus leadbeateri. The sequence goes on along the minus strand of WOXC01003627.1, from coordinate 31,631 downwards.
CTCAGTTTTATTCTCTGCAAAATGAGGGACATCTCCAGATCTAAATCTATAATTCTAATTGATGAAATGACTAATTCTAAAATACACTATGTTACATGATAAATACTTGGAAGGTGGGGCAAAATAAAGTATTTTGTGAGGTCTCAGCAGGCAGGAGAGCTCAGTGCTAGCTTCCTAAAGGGCTATGTTGTGAGAGTGAAGTAGAAATCCAGGTAGAGAGGAGTGAAAGAGGTAGTATACCTACCTGTGTAAGATTCAATTGAAATATTATACATAGGCTTCACTCTACTTCTAGCTGAAGTCTGTTTGGGTCTTGGTGCTACTTGCATCATGGCCTCAGCCCCATGCTTTGGTGCTTAGGGACTGATGGGGGCCTGGAGCCTTTTTAGTCTTAGCTTCCTGGCTGTGGCAGAGCCTTGGGCTGTGGACAGTCTCTTTCCCCCCATTTCCTTCCATCCCACCTTTCCTTCTCATGGAAACCCAGCTGTCTGTAGAGCCTCTGCATGAGAGCTGCTTGGGACTTTTTGCCAGTTCATCACTAGCTGCAAAATGTTCCCTTTTGACATCATTGTCTTATCTGTATAACTTCCATAGACATTAACCATGGAAATCAGAGTTCTGGATATCTATCTAGAGAAATACCTGGATCACAGTCTTTCATGGCATCATCCAGAGAGCTAGATGTGCCTGCTATGGAGCACAGTACAGGTGGGCTTCTAGGCAAGATGTCCTTGCCAGTTGGACTGCATTGACCAGCATTCAGTTATGATGTTGTCCTGGAGGATCCCACACTGATGACTCCTCCTTCAGCTAACATGTGCAGTAAGGTTCTGTGGAAAAAGCCAGTCATCCCATATTGGAAGTACCAACAGCTTTCCAAAGTTGAGGAAGGAGAAAATAGTTTCTTCATAACCCCCCACCCCTTAGCTTCCAGTGACCAAATGAACAAGGTCCCAGTGGTGAAGGAGCCACACATCATCATAAATTCTCTAATTACAAAACAGACATAAGAGAACATCCAGCATTTTGAACAGCAGGCAGGATTAACAGATAGAGGATACACTCCCCATAAAGGCCTCACCACATAAGAAACCAAGTACCACCATGTGGCAGAGGCAGTCCATAAATTGAAGTTACAAAATGGAGAAATGACAAAAGAAGATAGACTCATTGCTTCAATCCAATCTTCTCCAAGTAGCAACCCTATTCTTCTCCCAGCAAAAGCCCAGAGACTGGTTTACTTGTGGTTCTTCTACTTCCTTACCTGGCATAGATGTCAGCAGCATGGACTCTGGAAATGGAGATGGAGACAAGCCCTCATCTGAAAAATGGAGCCCTTTTGGACCAAGAACCCTTCAGAGATCCTAATTCAGGTTTCAGTATCTAGTCTTCCAGAGATACTCAGAAGCTATCACTAATGGAGCTTGGGTACAGACTTGCAGAATTGCAGAAGACCCAGCAGCCTTCAAGCCACCTAAGATGGACCTTCCAGTGATGAAAGGAAAGAAACAACCTCCATGAACCCATTACATCAAACCAAGGGACATGAATGGGTTGACTTCTACAGGGTTCTAAAGCTCCCTTTTCATATGAGAAAAGTTGTGTTCCCTGGTGAACCCACTGTTATATAGAAAGAGTATCTTAGACTTTTCTTTCTTCCCATCCACCTTGCACTTGACATAGGAAAGATGTCATCCATTTACAGTTCTACTGCGGATGATATTCCTGGGGAGGTAGTGATTGTTTCTTTAAATATTTGTGCAAAGCTTTAATCTCTAATACAGGAAGACCTATTCTGTAATGTCCCAAAATTGTTCTGAATGATTTCTCCAAGTTCAGTTGACTACATCCAGTTATAGATTTATAGAACTAGGTTGAAATAATTAAAGGGAAATAATTAAAATCTAGTAGACTTTGTTCTGCATATTTAAGATGAATGGTTTGGTGCTTCTTTTCTTTGATAAAGAACATTCCTATTTTTCATCTTAGTTGCTGGAGCTAACAGCTTCATTTTACAGAACACTGCTACTCTAGAATCAAAGTACTGGTTCAGGAGCCAGTACTCCTACTTCCCTCCTGGCCAAGAATAGAGAAGGCAGTAGTCTAACAGGAAAAGTCTGTTGGAAATAGAGACTGCTATTGTCTTCTAACATTTATGTAAAAGATATTTAGAAGGTCCTTTGATTAAGGACTTAAAGCAAAAGATTTGGTCTGCCTTGCCCTACCAGCAGATTTTTCTTTTCAGAAAGACTGAAAAGACTGAATGCTAAGATTTATCTTTGAATGGTGAAATCATTGCTGCCTTCAGTAGATTAATAAATGGTCTTTGCTCACTTTTAGCAATAGGTAGCACACTAAGCTCACAAAGACTAATAACTGATTCTGTTAAACTCCTAAAGAAAATTCTGTACAATGTTTTGTGCTGTAAAGTAACAGCTGAAATACTTATTTTTTAAAAGCTGAAGTAAAGTCTTTAGTGATCTGAGGTAAAATCATCCTGTGACTTTTAACTTCTTCCCAAGTATTGAGCTGAATCCCATCTTATTAGAAAAGGACGAGCTACTGGGAGAAATAAAAGCTTTTCTCTTTGAGAACTTAAAAACAAAGATCCCCTTATGCTCTCCCCAACCCCAACAGATGATAATAATTTTATTACTCTTTAAAAAAAAAGAAGAGGAAGATGGAGTGGGGGAAGTGGAGCCAAGATGGCAGCATAAAAACAGGAAAATTCCTTGACCTCCCCCACAACCACCTCAGATACCTATAAAATATGACCCTAAACAAATTGTAGAGCTACAGAATGCACAGTGACAGAGAGAAACAAATCTCTTGCTGAAGGCAGCCTGACAGGCCTATAGGAAGGGTTCATTGCATCATGCTGAGAACTGAGCACAACCTCCCATGAGCCATGGTTTTAGCCTTAGGGAGGTCACAACCAGCAGCATCCAGGGCAGACTTCAGGAGAATGAAGCACAAGCAACTGTGGCAGCTTCCAGGCTTATCAACTCGTAAACACCAAAGAGCAAGTAAAAAGTCAGTGTGGAACTCAGTTGGAACTGGGAGGGGACAGAGAAGCACAATCCAGCCCCTGTCCCTGGGGTGAGAAGTGGTGGAGGTACAGTGGCTGTGCAGCCACCACCTGGCTGCTTCCAGAGCTCCTTGCCTGCAGATTGTAGGGGAACCAAGTGACCACTGAGTGGGTAATCGCTCTTGCTTTAACCTGCTTGGATCTGGAATGCTGCCTTAGGTACAGGTCCTGGGGTATGTGGCCAGTGGGCCAGAGCTTGTGGGGGCTACAGAGAGGGCACCCAAATAATAGCTCCAGCAGCTGTGAAAACCCCAGCAATTGGGGACAAAACTCTCCTCTTTGGAAGCAGAGTTCTACTGTGGCAAAAAAAAAAAACCCTCAAAAGTAAAGTAATTGAGTGGCAACAAGAGTAAGCAAGCACAGTAATCAAACATTAGATTCCTATTTGGGGGACAAAAAGAATCAAAGTATGGAATGGGAGGAAGACAATGAAGTCAGAAGTCCTGCACCAAAAGCCTCCAAGAAAATATGAACTGGTTACAAGCCACAGAGGAGCTCAATAAGGATTTTGAAAATCAAGTAAGGGAAGTGGAGGAAAAAATGGGGGGAAAAAATGAGAATGAAGCAAGAAAATCATGAAAAGCAAGTCCAACAGCCTGACTGAAGAAAATAACACCTTAACAAATAGACTAACTCAAATGGCAAAAGAGGCCCAAAAAGCCAATGAGAAGAATGGCTTAAAAAGCCAAATTTGCCAGATGGAAGAAGGAATTTGAAAAGCTCACTGAAGATGTCAGAATAATTCCTTCAGAATTAGTTTAGAGCAAATGGAAGCTATTGACTTCATGAGAAATCAAGATACTATTAAATCGATCCAAACAAATGAAAAAATAGAAGGCAATGTGAGATATCTCATTGGAAAAGCCACTGACTTGGAAAATAGATCCAGGAGAGATCATTTAAAAATTATTGGACTACCTGAAAATCATGATCAAAAAAAGAACCTAGAAATCATCCTTCAGGAAATTCTCAAGGAAAAGTGCCCTGTGTTTTAGAACCAGAGAGTCAAATAGAAATTGAAAGAATTCACTGATCACCTCTTGAAAAAGATCCCAAAAAGAAAACTTCTAGGAATATTATGGCCAGGTTCCAGAGTTCCCAGATCAAGGAGAAAATATTACAAGCAGCCAGGAAGAAACAATTTAAATATTGTGGAAACACAATCAGGATAACACAGGATCTGGCAGCTTCTACATTAAAGGATCAAAGGGCTTGGAATATTATTTTCCAGAGGTCAAAGGAGCCAAGCTTAAAACCAAGAATCACCTACCCAGCAAAACTGAGTATAATGTTTCAAGGGAAAATATGGTCATTCAATGAAATAGAGGAGTTTCAAACATTCTTGATGAAAAGAGTTGAATAGAAAGAGTTGATTAGAAAATTTGACATTCAGATACAAGAAGCATGAGAAGGTAAACAGGGAAAAGAAATCATAAGGAACTTATCAGAGTTGAACTATTTACATGCCTGTATGGAAAAATGATCATTCTAACTTATGAAACTTTTCTCGGTATGAGTATAGTTGAATGGAATATAAATGTGTGTATATATATGTGTATACATATAAATATATGTCTATGTAGGAATATGTATTTGCGTATCAATACATATATGACTGTACACATGTATACATATATATACATGTATACATAGATAGAGGGCACAGGATCAGTTGAATACGAAGGGATGATATATAAAAAATAAAATTAAGGGGTGAGAGAGGAATATAATGAGAGGCAATAGGGAGAGACAGAATAGGATAAATTATCTCATATAAAAGAGGCAAGAGAAAACTGTTACAATGGAGGGGAAGAACAGGAAGGCAGAAGGGTTTGGGTCAACCTTACTCTCACTGAATTTGGCTTAAGGAGAGAACAACATACACACTCAATTGGGTATCTTACCCTACAGGAAAGTAGCGGGGAAGGGAATAAGAGGGGCATGATAGACGGGAGGGCAGATTGGGGGAGAGGGTAGTTAGAAGCATACACTTTTGAAAAGGGACAGGGTCAAAGTAGAAAATAGAACAAGTGGGGGGCAGGATAGGATAGAGGGAAATATAGTTAGTTTTTCACAATATATCCACTATGGAAATGTTTTGCGTAACTACACATGTACAAGTTATATTGAATTGCGTATCTTCCCAGTAAGGGTAGATGACTAGGGAAGAAGGGAAAGAATCTGGAATTCAGTTTTAAAATCAAATCAAAAAATTTTTTAACATGCAACTGGGAAATAAGATATATAGGCACTGGGGTATGGAGATACATCTTGCCCTGCTGGAAAGTCAGAAGGGGTATGGGGGACAATATAGGAGAGAGCAGATTGGGGGAGGGGGTATTCGGTGGGATCACTGTTTTGGGGTGGTGGTTAGGGGAAAGACAGGGAGAAAATTTGTAACTCAAAATCTTGTGGAAATGAATGTTGTAAACTAAAAATAAACAATAAAAAATTTTAAAAAAATTTTTTAAAAAGAAGAAATGCTATACATTAAAAGCACTTTGCATACTTTAAAGGTCTATATAAATATTAACTATTATTATGTCATCTCTCCTTTCACTGAACTCTGTTGATTCAGTTAACAGCATATGCTTTTTGTTACGTATGCTTTTCTTATCTCTTTAATAATAATATGCCTTATAATTATATAGCACTTTACAACTTTAAGATTCCATTTCAGTCATTTATTTGAATTTTCACTGCCACCTTATACAGTATGTGGGAAGGCATTATTATCCCCACTTTAGAGATAAGAAAACTGAGTCAGTGAATTTAAATGACTTGTCACATTTGCGTATATTAGAGAAAGAGCTGGAACTAGACCCTTGTCTTCTGATTCCTTACAGTGCTGTGTGCCACGCACAGTGTTGACAAGAATTGTATCTTTTTTAATCTATAGCATTTAACATAGTACATCATACTAAGTGATCAATAAATGCTTATTGATGATGAATTCATTCCTTCTTCAAGCAATTATGGAGCAATTACTATGTGCAAGTTGCTCAGTACACAAGACAAAGCACAACATTATTCCTGTTGGCAAAAACTATAAAATGTATAGTCTCGTTGGGAATAATAAAATGTAAGTAAAATATAAGGACAAGGGAGAGATTTAGACAAAAACTGTGAGTCAAGAGAGATGATTTTCAATTGGAGAGATAAGTGAAATACTGAAGGAGGTAGCGACTGAGCACAACTTTGAAAATAGAGAAATGTGAGTTGTGATGTTCAGCTCTGTGCCTGATACAAAGAAAGGGCTGTAAGAGAAGGCTTATTTAATATGGTTTGTTTTCTGGTTCTTTTAAGCTGGGTGCCAGTTCTTTCCCTTGATACCATTTTTCTTCATGGTGAATATACAAATTCCTACTGCATAGTGATAAATCCTCTACATCTGAGAAGGCAGGAGACTCTGTCAATGGGTGTTTTTTCTATGCTATACCCAGCATCCACTTCACAAAACAGTTATGTGTGAAACAAAAAAAATCTTTTATGCTCCAGTTGCCTATATAAGGTATAAGAATACTGGAAATGTAAGAGGGGGCTAGTTTATAAAGAACTATTAATGCCAGAGGATTTTGTATATGATCCTGAAGGTGATAGGGAGCCACTCAAGTTTATTGAGTAGGGGGTAACATGGTCAGACTTGTGCTTTAGGAAAATCACTTTAATTGTTGATGTAATGGTTCCTCTCCTCTGAATTCTTTCTACCTTTTGTTAACCAAAAAAAAAAAATATATCAGGTCCATGAGATATTGCATTGCAACTAGTTTTATCATAAGAGAAATGAACACGCAGTGCCTGTGGAACCCTAAGCCAGGGCAAAGAATTTATAATACAGACCAAAGTTTGCATTTTCATGACATTGCAACTAAGAGAAGGAGGGGAAACAACCCTCCACCTAAATGGGAGTGTCAAAGGAGGTGAAATCATAGATAGTTAAATTGGCTAGACCAGCTTTCTTTTTCCTTGGGAACTAATGATCCACTTATCTACAAGGCTTCCAGCTGTACAAGCAGTTTTCCATTCTAATACAGACTGAGTGGTGCCTGTCTTGACTCCCAAGGATTCACAGGGAGTCCAGTTTGGGTGCAAACAACAAATTATGTCAGCTCAGTGTGGGTTTCATCTTTGACAGGTTCAGGGCCTCTTGCATACTCCGGGTCCAGGGTTTTTGGAAAATATAGCAACTCAGACAGACAAGTTCAGGGAACCCCTTAACATTCCTTAACACTTATCAATGTCCTTCTTAAGCTGTATTGCCCAGGATGTGAATACTATACTCTGGGTGAGGTCTAACAAGGGCAGGGTACATAGTGAGACTATCACTTCCCTAAATCTGAAAATTGTGCCTCTCAACATACTCCAATTTAGCATTAGATTTTTTAACTGCTACTTCACAGTTCTGATTTATATTGAGCTTACAGTCCACAAAAATCTTCAGATTTTTTTGAGGATAACTTTTTTTATTCATGCTTGCTTCTTCTATTTGTGAAGTTTATTTTTTTTAAAGCTACTGCAGTATCTTATTAAATGAAGGTCGGTGTTCTAATCTGTAAAGATCTTTTTACATCTTGATGCCATCATTATAAACTCAGCTTTGTTCAATGAGAGCATGTCATCTAAGCCTTCATTGAAGTCATTAATAAGTGTTAACTTTCATAGGGCAAAGAACAGATTTCTGAGATACTGGACTGTAGGCCTTCTACCACATTGGTAGTGAGCCATTAATAACTTTGAGTCTTGCTATTCACCCAATTTTGAATTCATCTGATTGTACTGATTGAATTCATCTGGTTGATTTTCTAATCCATATCTTTTCATCCCTATAAAAATAATATAGGATACTTTATTTGAGCTTTGCTAAAATCTATATACTCAGCATTCCCTTTATCTACCAATTTAATAATCCCATAAAAAAAGACATAAACATAATCTGGTGTGGCCTGTTCTCATAACATGGCTTCAGTCATTCCTGCTCTTTGTAATTGCTAATCCTCATTGTAGATATTTAACTACCATCTCTTCAGAAATATGTTCTAGAATTTTCCTAGGAATTAAACTTAGTTTCAAATCATTTATAGTTAGAACTGTTCTCTCTCTTCCTCCTTTTCATTGGGATATCACTTGTAATTCTCTAATCTTGTGGTACCTCTTTGTTTTATCATAATCTTTCATTTAAATTTTTTTTTCATTCTGAACTTAACCGAAAAAAGAGCACTTCCTTATATACAGCACAAAAACAGTATCTATATATCAAATCTTCACATCACTTACTTTTTTGGAAAAGCATATATACTTCTACATATTACTTTAAAAACTGTCCTATTTACTCATACTTCCTTTTGAAATTACTTCTGTTATCTTCTGTGCATTTAAAAATTTTTTTCAATGATCCTTTTTGGGGGGAGAGGGGTGCCTCTCTTGCTAATCCTCTACTTTATCCCCTATTTAAAAATCAAGGGAAAGAAAAACCCTCATAACAAATAAGCATAGTCAAGCAAAACAAATCCACACAGTGACCATATTCAGAAATGCATGTCTGTTTTTGAACCTTGAGTCCATTAGCACTCTTTCTGAAGATAGGTAACATTATAAGTGATTTGGAAATATGGCTAATCATTGCACTGATGATAGTTCTTGGGTCTTTCAAAGTTATTTTTCTTTAAATGTCCTGGACATTGGATTCTCTTAAATTGTCTCTTTTGTTCTTTTTTATAGTGTGGTATTATACTAAATTCATATATCATAGTTTGTTCAACAAATGGTATTCCCCAAGACTCTTGTTCTTCTCTTTTCTTTTTTCCCTTTTAATCCCCACTTTAGCATCAGGAAGTTTATTTTACTTGCTATCCATTCCCTCCCTGTGATTATCCTTTTTCCTAAACCTGCCCCCAGCCATGTCCCAGTTTGCTTCCCTTTTGAGTATGGCTCCATGTGATTACATTCGACCTATTAGTGGGCAGGGAAGATCTTCAAATTCCCATTACCATTACATTCAGATCTGTCATGTCCCATACATAGTAACAATACATTTCATTACATAGGTTAATGGGGGTTTAGGGGTAAGTAGTCGGGTAACAGGTAACAATAGAATATAACAGGGATAACAGAAAATAAGAATATAAAACAATATCTTAGGGTTTGGGCTTGGGTACAAGCATCCCATCATTCTGACCTCGAATGATGGGGCTCAGAATCTTGGGGTAAGGGGTGAAGGTCTGTTTTCCCATAGCTACTTCCTACTGAAATTGGACGTAGAACTTTCCCTTCCCCAAGAGGTCCCATATGAGAGGTTGGTTCTTTAGCTGGCATCTGGAGCTTGGTCAATGCCAGGTCCAGGAGGACTAATTTGAAAGGTTAGTTCTTTAGCTGGCATCTGGAACATGGTTGATGCCAGGTCCAGGGGTGACATCTAGCTTAAGCAATTAGGCATCTTCAGGTGGAAGGTACTAAGCCTGTAAGAAACAAATCTCGCAAACAAGTTTAACAGAGAAAAAGCCAAAAAGAAACAAATATAGGGTCAGCCTTGCTTCTGGAGTCCATGAACCCCCTATCATAGCAATGGTTCAGGAAGATCTGTAAGGGCAATTCTTAGTTCTCTATTCCATCTAACATGAAGCCCCTTTTCTCAATACATTTTGTATGGTATATTAGTTGGAATACCATCTATTCTTCCATTCTTTTCTGAGCCAAACACACTCCTACCACATGAGATTCTCCAGCTTGTTCTTCTGAAGGAGAGCTCAAATGCTGTGACACAGAAATTTTCTCATTCAGAACAGCTGGTTACTTTTCCATCTGAGTTTTTTCTTATAGCCTTATCTCTGCTTTACCATATAAAACCCGGCCTCTTCTACACACCCCTTCCAGTTCTCTCCCTGGCTTTATTGGTATGCCTTGCAAACATGTTTCTAAATCTCTGGGTTCTCCCTTCTGTAACCTTACTTCCCAGTTTTCACAGAGCCCTGTTCTTTTAGCCCACTCCATTGCCAGGGAGGAATAAGGTAAATCTTCCCATCCTGACATGTCCATTTCTTCTTCTAAATCCCTTCTGCCTCCAAAGAGAAGTTAGATATTTCACAATCCCATCCTCATCACCAAATGTAGTACCAATGCAATATTCACAGCGCCAAAGGTAACTGTAATTATGCCAGAATAGTTCTCAATCACAAAATATAACAGACTTTCCATATAGAAGATAAAAGTAAAACATATATACAGACACTAGTAAACCAAATCCCAACGCCAAGAAACCAAATCCATCATAGCAACATAGAAGTTATTACAGCATAACACAGCAGAGACCCACACCATCCGTTAGCCTTCCCACAAACCAGTATTCACAAGCCTGTCTCCATGACTGCATTCTTTCTCTTCTACTGCCTAGCTGCTCTGACTTACAGTCTCCTATGGGCTCTGCTCCACCCTTCAGCAAACTCCTCCCACCACAGGCTCTATATGATTACATTCGACCTATTAAGAGGCAGGGAAGATCTTCAAATTACTATTACAGTAATCCTTATTACAGTATCCTTACTTAATTTACATGTTTGCCAGAAAAGGTTCTGGTATACCCCAATTGCATTGCTTACCTTTGGTTTTAGACAGATACTTTTTATAATATTGAAAAATTATTCGGGGGGTAGAGTCAAGATGGCAGAGTAGAAACAGGACTTCCGTGGGGCTCTGGCTCCCACCTCCTCCGATTCTTGTAAAAGGTGCCTGAAGAAACTTTGGAGCTATAGAACCCACAAAACAACACAGAGAAGCTAACCTCCCACTGAGGACAGGCAGGCAGGAAGCAGCTAGTGCGGTGTTCTGGGAGCCGAGCCTACCTCCATGTGAACCGGAGGTTTTATGCTCAGTATGGGCCTGACCAGCCACCAGCTAGAGGGACTTCAGATCACCAGCAGCTGTGGCAGTTTCCAGAAATAGCAACACATAGATGCTAAGGACAAAGTAAGAGGTCAGTGCAGTGTGGACTTTGGGATCCAGTAGTTCGGGAGTGAGGTTGGCCTTTGCCCCCAGGGCAAGAAGCAGCTGAGGCGCCGCAGCCGCAGCCACCTGGCAGCTTCAGCTCCTGGCCTGCAGATTGTAGGGGGACCAAGCAACCAGTCTGAGAGCTAATCACTCTTGCTTTAACCTGCCTGGATCTGGATTGCGGTCTAGGGTGGAGGTCCTGGGGTGTGCAACTGGCTTGCCAGAGCTGATGAAATTAAGAGGTGAGAGAGGAATATAAAGAGAGGAGATGGAGAGAGACAGAATGGAGTAAACTATCTCATATAGAAGAGGCAAGGGAAAGTGGTTATAATGGAGGGGGAGAACAGGAAGCCAAAAGGGAATGGGTCAACCTTATTCTCATTGAATTCGGCTTAGGGAGGGAATGACATACATAGTAAATAAGATATCTCTCCCTACAGGAGAGTAGGGGGGAAGGGGATGAGAGGGGGCATGACAGAAGAGAGGGCAGGCTGAGGGGAGGGAAATTAGAAGCACCCACTTTTGAAAAGGGACAGGATCAAAGTAGAGAATAGAATAAGTAGGAGGTGGAATAGGAGGGAGGGAAATATAGTCAGTCTTTTACAGTATATCCACTATGGAAATTTTTTGCATAGCAACACATGTACAACCTATACTGAATTGCTTATCTTCCCCATAAGTGTGGGTGACAAGGAAGTAAGGGAATGAATCTTGAATTCAAAGCTTTAAAATCAAATGTTTAAACATATATATTATTAATATTATTTTACATGTAACTGGGAAATAAGCTATACAGCCACTGGGGCATAGAGATCCACCATGCCCTACTGGAAAGTCGGAGTGGGGATGGGAGAAGATATGGGAGAGAGCAGATTGGAGGAGGGGATATCCAGTGGGATCGCTATTTTGGTGTGGTGAGTAAGGGGAAAAACTGGGAGAAAATGTGTAGCTCAAAATCTTGTGGAAATGAATTATGTAAACTAGAAGTTACTAAAGCATTCGATAGAAAATACTCCTTTATATTCATAATTTGTAACACTCTTTAGCTTTACAGATGACTGTTATATTATGAAGCCCTTTTCCTAACCTATTGAAATTATCCGTTGGTTTTGGATATTATATTTTTAAATTGTTTTTAGGGTGATTAATTATGTTGATTGTTGACCCATCCTTGCATCCCTGATACAGTTCCATTTTGGTCATAATGAATGCTTTCTTGACTAAATCACTATAATATGTTTACTAAGATTTTATTAAAATTTTTTGAATCAATATGCATCAGTAATATTGGTCTATAGTTGTCCTGAATTTTATCCTTTCCTGGATTAAATATTAGAACTATATTTCTCAGAAGTTTCTGGTATGGTGTTTTCTTTCTCAGTTTTAAAGAATAATTTGTATAGTATTGGAACTAAACGTTCTTTAAAAGTATAATAGAATTCTCCAATAAATCTATTAGCACTAATTTTTGTCTTTGGTGATTACTTTAATGCTTGTTCTGTTGCCTTTCCTGAGACTGGATTACTTAAGATTGCTGTTTGATCCTCTCACAGTTTGGATCTTGTATATTTTTTAAGGTATTCCTCTTTCTGTGTGTGATGTTGGTTTTGTTAGCATATAACAGTGTATAAAAGGCTCTGATCATTCTTTTTATTTCTTCTGGATTGGGTGTGTTTTCACTTTGTTCACTTGCTCTTGGGTTGATTTGATTTTCTGCTTTAGGCAAATCAAATTGGCTAAAGATTTATCAATTTTATTGATCATATGAAAGAATGAAAAATGTGTTCCTAAATTTTTTGAAGTACTTATTTTAGGTTCCCTTTCCTAAATAATTTCTGTTATTGCCTTGTCCCCTTGTCCCCTGCCCCCATTTTTCTGTTGTTTCTTTCTCTTCTAAATATTATCTGCAAATGACAGAAAGGATTTGTCCCAAGGTAGGGATCTCGCTACAGCCCTGATTATACAGGTAATTATTGGCCTTTGCCCCCCCCCCAGGTTCCCTAGAAATATCTTTCCTTGGTCCATGCCTGACACTTTTCTGGGTGTCAGTAGCCCCCAGGAGCTTTTATGCCTCTTCACCTGAAGAGTGATCTTCCTAAGCCCCAGATCCCTGCAGATAAAACCCATTATAAGATTCCTATCACCTTTTATAAGAATATTACTCTTCTCACATAGAAGCATTCACTGGGGGGAACTCCTTCTTCAGTCCTTCCCTCTGCTCCTTACTCGTTCTCCTGTGGGTTCTCTTCTTCCCTTCACCATTAGCCTTTGACTTGCTCAGAGTATATCACATTTTCCCTTTATCTTTTTCCTCTCATTGCACCTCCCTTCACTTTGTAATTTAGTAGCACAAAAAAATGTTCATTCACCTGTGGGCAAGGTGTTAGGAGGTCTGGTCTATGTTTAGGCTTTTTTTTCCACCATCACTTTTATTTTAATTCTGCTTTTCTCATTTTTTCCTCATGTATATTTAGGAAAAAATCTTTTAATGGTTTTTGTATTTTTATTTTATTATTATTGTCCTTGGTTTGTTTACCTTTCTTGTACTTGTATTATATGAAGTATTTGAGAAACAAATAATTTTCTTCCTCCCAAAATCTTTAGCAGTTTCAGTCTTTTTTTTCCTATCATTTTCTCTCCTTTATCACTTTCTGACTTCTTCTCCTTTGATGACAGTTTCCCTAGTGTCTAGATTTCAAAGATGTCTCAGTTTTCTCAGTTTTCAGTAGGCAATTCACAATTTACCAGCCCAGGTCTCTGTTCCAGGTACATTCTAGGGGGATAGAACTGGCACCAGCTGGAGGCTGGGTTCTTTCTTTAAGACTTAGTGGAGTCAGGGGAAGAGCCAAAATGGAGGTGTAGAAGCAGGAAAACTCCATGTGCTCCCCCCATAACCACCTCAAATACCTATAAAAATGACTCTAAACCAACTTAAGGGCTACAGAACCCACACAGTGATGGAGAAAAATAAATCTCCCACTGAAGGCAGCCTGGCAGGTGGATAGGAAGGTTCCATCACAGCACACTGGGAACAGAGCCCAGCCCTGGGTGAGTCTGCAGTTTTAGTTTCAGGGTAGCCATGACCAGCCCCCTGCTGGAGGGACTTTGGGAGAGTGGATCACCAGCAGCTGTGGCAATTTCCAGAATTGTCAACCCAGAAGTTCCAAAGACAAAGTGAGAGTTCAGTGTGGACTTTGGGAACAGGGGGTCTGGAAAGTGCGATCCAGCCTCTGCTCCCAGAGGGAGAAGCAGCTGAGGTGTGACAGCCATCACCTCGTGGCTGCTTCAGAGGTCCTGGCCTGCACATTGTAGGGGGACCAAGTGACCAGTCTGAGGGGTAATCACTCTTGATTTAACTTGCTTGGATCTGGATTTCTGTCTAGGGTGGAGGTCCTGGGGTGTGAGACCAGGTGCCAGAGCCTGTGGGGGCTTCAAAGAGGGCACCCAACTAATAGCTCCAGCAGCTGTGAAAACCCCAGCAATTTGGGACAAAGCTCTCCTCTCTGAAAGCAGAGTTCTACTGTGACCAAAAAAAAAAAAAACAACTCAAAAGTCAAGTAATTGAGTGGCAATGTAAGGAAGCAAAGCTAACAGCAGTCCAACTTTAGATTTCCTGTTTTGGGGACAAAAAGGATCAAAGCATGGCACAGGAGGTACCAAAAGCTTCCAAGAAAAATATAGTCTGGTTACAAGCCATAGAGGAGCTTAAGAAGGATTTTGAAAACCAAATAAGAGAAGTAGAGGAAAAACTGAAAAGAAGAAGAAGAATGAGGTACAAGAGGAAGAACTGACACAGAGGAATTAGATGGGGGAGGAGGGCTGGTAGTTCTAGAATCCTGCTTTCATCTAGAATGGGTTTAAAAGGGAACAGTACATACCTGTGTACATACATACATACATATAATCCAGAAAGGTATAAAAGTTTTCTGAATTCAGAAAAAATAAATGCGAAGGGGGAAAGAATAAGGGAGAGATTTTTAGAGGAGAGAGTGAAGAAATGGGGTAATGGGGGCTATAGAAGGCTGTTTATATTAATGGGAATAGGAAAACAAGGGAGTGATCCTTGGAGGGGTAGGGACAGGTCTTAACCTTAATAGGAAGGCAGGGTAGCAGGAGGAGAGAGGTCATGAGGGATAGGAAATAAGAGATGAGCACCACATATAAAATAAAGATTGTGATTTTGGACAAAGTTAAGGCTAAAATA
Organism: Gymnobelideus leadbeateri; assembly: GCA_011680675.1. Classification (NCBI taxonomy): domain Eukaryota; kingdom Metazoa; phylum Chordata; class Mammalia; order Diprotodontia; family Petauridae; genus Gymnobelideus; species Gymnobelideus leadbeateri. The sequence continues at coordinate 16,359 of WOXC01003627.1, read as the reverse complement.
GATTTAATCAAAAAAGAAAAATTGAGGAACCACACTAGATGTCAGGCATGTTAATCAGTCTTGTTTTGGACTGTCTAACATTACTAGATAGTATAAGGTTGTAATATTACTGTTGTAAGAAATGACAAGTTGGTGGACTTGGAAAAATACAGAAAGACTTGTATTTATAAAGGAAAAGGTTATCCACCCTGAGAGAAACAGGACAAATAAGTATAGCATGGTCTTACATAGATGCATATGAGTGTGTGTCTATGAGTATGATTATAGATGCCTAAGTATATTATGTGTAAGTGTATTTATGTAGATAAATATGTATCTTTATGTGTGTATATGTATGTATGTATATATGGATGTATATGTATATATGTTTGTCTATGTATGTATAAATATATCTGGGCTTAATTGTATCCTTCTTTTGGGTGGGGGTGGAAGAGGAAGGGGGAAAAATAACGAAGTAAAAAAAGTGCATAGCAGAGAGCAAAAAAAACCTTACAAGGAAGCAAAGAAATTATGGACAGCTCTGAACACAGTGCATAGTATTTATTATATAGGCTTTCTTGAAAAGGGAATTTGTTGCTATATATTTTGAATCCTCTCATATTCTGCTGTGTACATGACAGTGGTTTTTTCTCTTATTTTGTATTTGTTTCAATATTTAAGTTTTTAAAATGTTTATTTTTCTTATTGTGTGTTTAAATTTTACTATTTATGTTTAAAATTAATTTTTTTAAAAAGTGATCACTTTGCATTTGCTCCTCTGACTGCTTTCAAGGTCAAGGTCCAAGATGCCCCTCCCAGGATAAGTTTATCATTTCTAATCTCATCGCCATGCTGTTAACTCAGGCCTTAACTGGCACCCTCTTCCTTCTGATCAGAAGGCTCAAGGGTAGAGTACCAAAGTCCTTCTAGTCCCTTCCTTTAGAGAGGGCAGAAACTGGACTTAGCTCACCCTTCTTTGCATCTGCTACTCTTTCTGGTTTCAGCTCCATTGTACAAGATGCCCTTCTGCTGGGGCCCCATGGTGTCCACCACTTTCCATCCCCCACTTTTCTGACTCTTTTTGTGTGTTGTATTCCATCTTTATTTTGTAAGGTTCTTGAGGGCAGGGACTATCTTTCTTTTTACTAATTGTATCCCCAACACTTTGCACAATGCCAGGCACATAGACACTTAATAAATGTTTATTGGATTAGCTTGGAAAAAGAAGTCAAGGAATACCTAGTTATGCAAAATGACTGTCATAGAAATCATGAAGGGGATGTAGGAAATGGAAACGAGATTGAAAAAATAGATTAAAGATGATGATAAATTTTGTACAAAACCTGTATTAACCTGGTATTTTGTTTGTGATTCAGAATGTGAATAAATTCTCATGTGAAGGTTGTATAGTATATTGGATAGACTGGTAGGCTTGGAAATGAGATTATCTTGGTAACTCCCACCTCTGGAACATACCTGTTTGGTGCTGGGCAAATCACTTAATCCTTCAGTGCTTTTTAGCAACTTCCTAAGACTATAAAATAAGGTGCTCACTTGCATTGGTAGAGGGAATTTCCCCATCTGGGAATTTGCCATACAAATTAAATAACAGATCCAGTCCCTATCCCTGTATTCAAAGTACTTACTATACAAATATGAAAAAACACAGTTCCTTCCCTTAAGGAACTTATACTTTAGTGGAATGAAACATTACACAAATATAATTCAAGTTAAAATGAGAAAAGAGTATATTAAAAGTGTATCAGAGAGACGTAAAATATAGGAGAAGGGGAATTTTCATTTAGTTGGGAGGATCAAAAAAGCTGTGTCAATAGAAGTGACCAAAGTGTTTCTCACCTGGCTTGGAGAGAGGGAGGCATAGAAGGAAAAAGAGAGAAAAAAGTCAGAGAGAAAGAGACAGAAAATCGATGAATACAAGAAAACAAGATAATCCCTACTGTCAGTGTTCCTTCGTTCTGATAGGAGAGTCAACATAAAGGGAAATGGGCAAGTGTGCCTTCAAGAAGGCAAGGTAGCAAGCAAGATAGAGCAATCTAAAGATCAAGTTGAACTGGAAATTTCCTTATGATTTTTTTTGAGGTCTCTAAATGTTCTCTTCACCTTCACAAAGGGAATTTTAGTCACACTTTGGTCACATTCTCTAAGAAGCAACCTAAACAGGGATAACTGATGAATTTTATGAAACTTTAAGAGGAGGGCACTTTTACTGATACGTGATGTGACGCTTACGACATTGTTCCTTCTAGCTATTGGCTTCTTTAAGTAGTATTAAGCTTCTTTAAGGAATCTGTACATTTGCATACTCTTTCTTTAGTAGATATTCTACAGATTTTCTCATTGTCCCTCCACCTATTGCACAGAGAGGTAACCTGATCACTCTCTCGAATTAATTTTTTTTAAGATTTTGCTACCTTTGTCCTGTATATGATGAAGCCGTTCTCCTACCAAACTAGGTGTTTCTATAATTCTTAGTTCCCATAAGGCATCAGACTTTTAAGTTAAAGGGTAAATAAAAGGAAAATGTTTTAATTCACGTAAACCTCTCTAAGTGACTATTAATTTGTGGACTGGTTGGCTAAAAGATGTGTGTGTGTGTGTGTGTGTGTGTGTGTGTGTGTGTAACAAAGAGACATAAAGAAAGGAAAGAATCCAGTATACCTTTATGAATAAAGAGGTATAAACTAGTGATATTCAAGAATGATTTTTCCTTGTGCCAGAATCTAATTCCACAAGAGGCCACCCAGCAAGAAGACAGCCAGGAAACCGAACTTTCCACGCAGGATGTGTTCATTGAGAAACTTCCACCAAGTGGGAAGATTACCAAGACAGAGTCTTTGATTATTCCTTCTACCAGGTAACATCCCTAATTACTGTTCATTACAGAGCCTATTCCTGACAAGTCAACCCCAGAGTAGAAATATATACAATGATAACAAAAAACTTGACATTGAAACCTATCTGGCATCCACAATGACACATGTGTTCCTAAAGTGAGTAATACCATCCCTTACAAGGTGCTGGAATAATCCAGGGGGTCAGTAGGAGCCTCAGGTGTGATTGTGGGGGCATTAAATAAAAATAAGGGGGTGATGGAAGCATAAGGAAAGAAGAGAAAATTTTGAAAAACCATTTTTAAAGTCATAGTGATTTACATTATTTGCCAAATAAACATACAAAATGCAAGATACAGCCAGTCAGTGGTCAAGTCCACCAACAAGTCTTAACAAGCCAGTGTTGGCAGGTGAGCATGTTGCACATTGTCAGGAAATCCAGCATACAACCACAGGAATATGTGCATGTAATGACTTTTTTATAGCATGAACATATTTTTATAGAATATGGTTACATGATGCAATATTATATCATCAGAATTTCAATGCAGCAAAAGAAGGACACATTTACAATGAATTATTAAATTCAGGATGCATCACTTTTTTAAATTAATTTTTTAATGATGTAAATTTCACAAAAGAAAAACTATTAGATGGCTAAAGAAAGTAGATTTCCATAGGGACGCTGAGTATTTTTTTTAAGGGAGCAGTCAGCCAAATAAGTTTGGAAATCTCTGCTTTACATAATACTGATTTTGTATGTTTTGCTTCAGTGAGATGTTATTAGACTTATTTTATGTTGCATGTTTAAGATTTTTTTTATCATTGTTGTAACTTGAAGATAGAACATTTAACCCCACCCAGGGGAAGTTCCCGTGTCATCTAGAAAGAGCATCCAAAACACAACTATTTATGATGACATATATTTATATTTATGACACATATTATGATGGTTTATAATTATGGTTTTTGGTATTTTAACTGCTCAAGATGAAAAAATTTTTAAGTAGGCAAAAATAAGCTATAGGAAGAGAGTAAAAAAGGACTAGAAAGGAGACAAGGAATATTTAAAAGTGTATTATATTTATCTAAATCTTTATTTTCAAACTTTACCACTGTTTTGGACAGCAACTTATTGTGTGCCAGTAAGTTACTTTTTTTTTTTTTTTTAAGCAATTGGGGTTAAGTAACTTGCTCAAGGTTACACGGCTAGTCATTATTTATGCGTGGGTGCTCATTTTCTGAGGCCGGATCTGATCTCGGGTCATCCCAACTCCCAGGCCGGCGCTCTTACTCACTGCGCCACCTAGCCGCCCCTTTAGGGCAATTGGGGTTAAGTTAACTTGCCCAAGGTCACACAGCTAGGTTTTTGTTTGTGTGGATTAAGTGTCGGAGGCCGGCTCCGAACTCAGGTCCTTCTGACTCCAGGGCCGGCGCTCTACTCACTGCGCCACCTAGCCGCCCCAGTAAGTTACTTTATACTCTATAAGTAAATCTGTCAATAGATACTGTGCCGGGGGCCTTATCTACGGCACCGGCGGCAGGTTGATCTGTAACTATTATATCCCCGTCCTCTCTACTCACCTATCCCCATGGCGAGTCTTCGATCGTCACCGGCCTCCGAAGAGGAATTAACCCAGACAGAGCACCCGAGGTTTCAGGGGTTGTTTATTCACGGCTGGTCACATCCCAGAGAGAGATGCTTCCGCATACAGCATCTTATATACATTAAACCACGCCCTCATATGGAAATTAGCACAGTAAAGGCAAAGCCTATCCCCGCCCCCAACATCTCCCCCTTTTTGTTTTATCAGGGCTGTGGCGCCCGGTGCAGCCTTGCTAAACATTAGCCATCATCTAAGCTTATGGCTTCGCCGGGAGCGGGGTGCCCTGGCTTGGGTCGTCTCCTCAATCCCTGAAACCTTACCCGTCCTAGGGACCCAACACCTTCGGGCACTGTCTTAGGTGGCTGGGTGGGAGAAGTTGCCCGTCGTGGGGCTTGCCCCGTCTTACCCCAAGGTGTTACATGTCTTCCATGGCGGCGAGCCAAACTGAAGGATCTTGTCCTTCTCTTATAGCAAAGATGGCTTGTTGGGTAAGTAACATATAGCCCTTATGCCGGGTGGATGCATGGCATATGCACCAAAATAAAAGCCCAATAAGTAATAAGAGGAGACCCAGAGAGGCACCCAACCCGCCCCAAGAGGCCCCCATCGAGGCGTCGCGAGTCCGGGGGTGGGGTGTTCTATCGCCGTTCCACACATCAGGATTCCCAGGATGGTGGGCCATGTCCCTACAAAGGAAAAGAGAGGGAACTCCTCATCCCGATAATCGCGTTGGGTTCATTCAAGATCTCTAGCTCTATGTACAGGTATCCATTTTTCGGGGAGACTAGAATTCTCATTTGGATAAAAGGATAAATGGCCTGGTCTCCTTGCAACCACTGTGACCGGCCCATGCCACTTTCTTTCTTCATCCCTCCACATTATCTTAGTTCCTGGTAGGGCCCTTGTGGGGGGTGGCAACTCTATGTGTTTGGTCGCAGTTTTTCCAAAAAATCTCTGTGCGGCCGAGGTGCCATCATCTCTAAATTGGAGAAAGTTCATGGTAAAGACAGCTTGTGCCAATTCCTTTTGGGTTATTCCCCTGCATACTCCCCCTTTTTGTTTATAGAGGGTTGTTTTCAGGTTGCGATTTGCTCGCTCCACCATGGCTTGGCCTGTGGGGTTATAGGGGATACCCATAGTATGATTGATAGAAAATTCTAGGCAGAATTCTGTAAAGGCCCTAGAGGTATATGCTGGCCCATTATCAGTCTTTAGGGCTTCTGGCACACCTAAGGTGGCCATTTGAGTGTACAAATGTGATATTACATGTCTTACAGTCTCGCCGGGTTGCAATGTAGCAAAGGTAAAGGAAGAAAAGGTATCTACTGATACATGTATATGTTTCTGTCCTAAATGTGTGACATCCATAATGGCAAATAACTCATTCTTCTGGGTGGAGGTATATGGGGTATAAAATACCCACGTGGCTGGTTGTGACGGGTTGTGAACTACAGCACGGCCATTCTTAGTGGCATCTGTAAATATATTTGGTCCGGCCACTGGATCGGATACCACTACAGGCGTGTGGCGTTTGAGAATGAATTCACTATACATCCGGACCACTGGGGGAGGTGTGACTTTCGCAATATTCATACTAGTCAACACTGTGGCCCACAGCAGGGAATTTTCTGCAAATGTATGACTGAGCTCTCCTGATAGATCTAAATTAAGAAAAGGTTTGCACCCAAATGCGCGTTGACAGCGCTCAGAGGCTTGCAAACAAAACCAAGCTAGGGTCTCCCATTTATCTTGTATAATCTTTTTTGGAATTTTTGGATATAACCATTCTAAACATCCATGTCTTTGAAAGAGGCATCCCCAAAATCGCCCTGTATCTCTTAATATTTGAAAATATATAGGTTCATCTGGGGCTTGGCGACTCAAAACAGAGGCTTTTTGAAAAATCTGTTCCAATGCCTGTTCTGCCTTGGGGGTCCATGTCCTAGGGGAGGTCAACTGTGACGCCCCTTTTAGAATCTCATATAATGGCTGCATAAGTGACTGTGGTATAGGGATTGCCGAGCGAATCCACTGAATTGCCCCCACCAACCTTTGAAAATCATTCAATGTCCTATATTGGGACTTATCAATGCCAGGAATATCTTTAACAACCTGTTCGGGAAGAACCTTTTGACCTAAATATTCATAAGGATATGACTTTTGCACCTTCTCAGGGGCTAGCAGCAATCCTTTACCTTGCAACAACTCGGTTATTAGGGCCAAACAACTCTCTGCCAGCTGCAGCTGTGGTGCAGCGATCAATATATCATCCATATAATGTATAATCATAAGACTTATATTTTTCCCTAGCTGGCCTTAACAACTCTGCCACATATAACTGACACAAGGTTGGGCTATTTGCCATTCCCTGGGGCAAAACCCTAAACTGATATCTCTCAGAAGGTGCCTGGAAGTTAACGCTGGGAACAGAAAAGGCAAACTTCTCTTTATCATTTGGGTGAAGAGGGATACTGTAAAAACAATCCTTAATATCAATCACTATTATCTCCCAATTCCTTTGGATGGCTGCCGGCGTGGGTAGTCCAGGTTGGAGGGCTCCCATTGGTAACATGGCAGCGTTAACTGCTCTGAGGTCAACTAGCATCCTCCATTTTACATTTTTCTTTTTGATGACAAATACTGGGGAATTAAAGGGACTAAGAGATTTCTCTATTTTCCCCTCTAATAATAAAGTATCTACAATCATCCTAAGCGCTGTGAGCTTCTCTTGGGACAGGGGCCACTGTTCTACCCATATTGGTTTCTTATCAATCCAAGTGATCTGCGGGGAGAAACTCCCTTCGGCAGTGGTCCCCACTAATTTCCCAGCAGACTGTCTGGAGTGGCCAAAGAAAGATTCAATTGGGAGAGGAGATCACGCCCCCAGAGGGCGTATGGGAGCCCTGGTAGGAAGAGAGGTTTAAACAGTCCTGTCTTGCCTGTCACAGCCCACTTCAGGGCCCTTGCTGCCTTAGGGGCAGTCTGTCTCCCTCCTACCCCCATTACTGGCTGCCCTCCCACCCACAGTGGCCATTCAGGCTTCCACTGGCCTCCATTTATCACGGAGCAATCCGCCCCAGTATCCATAAATGGCACTGGGGTGTACTGCCGCTGCCCCGTAAGGGGGTCGGCGATCAGCGGATATATTCCCCAGTCATCCCAATCTACCATCTCTCCTTGCTCAAGGGCCTGGGCAGCACTGGCTGCGAGTAGGCTTGGGGGCCCTGGCCCTGTTCTTCCTTCCTCTTTTTTGAGGGTTGCTAAACTGCCTGGGGGCGGCGCGGCAGGCGTGGTCTCGTCTGGGGGAACGGCTAGCCACACCTCCAGACCGCGCGGGAGGAGCCCCGTCCCACTTCCTTTTCTCTTCTTGTCTGGGCCACTCCCATTCTTCTATTTCTTCCTGCCTAGGCTCACTCAGAGGAGCTCCACCCCGTTCCTCTTTCTCTTCCTGCCTGAACTCACTCGACACCTCAGGCGCGTCTGCACCACCATCCTTCCGGTTCGTGTTCCGTGAAGAACGCGGAAGTGTCGCGTTGTCGCCATCTTTTTCGCGGCTTTCCCCTCTAGCCCTCCTTAACTCTTCCCAGGGGTACACGGGAGGGGGGCCCTCATCCTCCCCCCCATCCTCCCCTTCATCCTCCTCTTGTGGCCCCACACCGTGACTTTCCTCCTCTTCACCCGACCCTTCTATGAATGCTCGGCAGGTTTTTAGGGGGATTTTATACCCCTTCTTAGCGCACAGCTTATACAGCTGGGCGGCTACAACCCCTTTCTCCTCGGGTCGAAATTCAGGTATGCTATTCAATCCTCCCATCTCGTCCTTCTTATGAGATGAGGCTGTCTGGGGGGAGTCCGTCCAGCGGACTCAGACGGTCCCTACAGATCTCAGTCCCTGTTCAGGCGCCACTGCCGGGGGCCTTATCTACGGCACCGGCGGCGGGTTGATCTGTAACTATTATATCCCCGTCCTCTCTACTCACCTATCCCCATGGCGAGTCTTCGATCGTCACCGGCCTCCGAAGAGGAATTAACCCAGACAGAGCACCCGAGGTTTCAGGGGTTGTTTATTCACGGCTGGTCACATCCCCAGAGAGAGATGCTTCCTCGTACAGCATCTTATATACAATTAAACCACGCCCTTATATGGAAATTAGCACAGTAAAAGCAAAGCCTATCCCCGCCCCCAACAATACTGTGCACAGAGAATGAGAATTTTTCCCTTCAACATTTGTCATGTATTTTAGAAAAGAATTATGCTTTGTAAAGTAATGAAAATAATTTAAGGAAATAAGTGATAAGATAGAACAAATACGAAGCATCCACTATGTGCCAAGTACTTTGCTATGCACTAGGGATAGAGATATAAGCAAAGAAGTTGATTCCTGCCTTCAGTGAGTTTACAAAGATCCAAATGAAAGGTAAGCAATAAATACTAGATAAGTTCAGAGGGAAAAAAAGATTACTATCCAGATAAAATGATCAAGGAAATGTTTAAAGAAGCAAGATCTGGGGTAGGTAGTATTTTGATCGACAGAAAGTAATGGGAGGGTAGAGCAAAGATTACAAAGTAAAGGCAGGGACTCACCTGAGCTCTCCTCCAAACCCCTCTAAATACCTTTAAAAAAATTACTCTAAACAAATTTGAGAGCAGCAGAACCCACAAAAAAAAAAAAAACAGAGTAAAACAAATTCCCAACCGAAGGTAACTTGGAAGCTCAGCAGGAAAGGTCTGTTGTACCAGGTTGAAAGAAGAATGCAGACCCTGCCAGGGTAGACCAGGCCCCAACAAACCCAGAGCAGGCCTGGGGAAACGGAATCACGGACAGTGGTGATTTCCAGACGTCTCAGCCCACAGAAGCCAAAGACAACATAAGCCAGCAGGGAAGATCTGTCACACTTGAGTACCTGAGAGAGAATGTTACATAAGCTGTGGCAGCACACCCCCAGCCCCAGCAAACTAGGGGCAGACCTTGGGAGCCACTGAATCAGCGGCAGCAACGGCTGCTTCTGGAGCTCTGAGATGGTAAGAGGGTCAAACAGCTGATCAGAAGGAAATTAGAGGAGTCTTTTTGCTAGCACTGAGGCAGGACTCTGTTGTTTTGTCCATACTCTGATCCAGGTCACATTCCTGGGTGGAAGTCCCAGAGAGAGGAGCCACTGACATAGCAGAACTTGTGATCACAGTGGAGGGGGGACCCTCCTCACAGTTTCAGGGCAGAAAAGAGTGGACACTCAGAAACCAGACCAGGAAAGTAGTAAAGTAGCGAAACGAAGTAGTCAACACCTCTCCTTAGAACACACAGCTTGGAAGAACTGAAAACGTGTAGGTCCCTGGAGGTATCTGTGAAAACGGCTGCACAAAACCCCTGAAACATCAGGCAGTGCGACCTGCACCCTGGAAGCAGAGACCTACTTTAACAGAGTTAAAATTCAACTAATAGGCTGGGAAATGAGCAAACAATGGGAAAAAATTGGCTTTTGAGAGTTACTGTGGTGGCAGGGAAGATCAAAACACACTCAGAAAATAATAAAGGCAAAGCTCCTCCATCCAAAACCTCCTAGAAAAGTATGAATTGGTTTCAGGCCATGGAAAACCTTAAAAAGGGTTTTGAGGGGCAGCTAGGTGGCACAGTGAATAGAGCACCAGCCCTAGAGTCAGGAGAACTTGAGTTCAAATCTAGACTCAGTCACAACACTTACTAGCCTTGTGACCTTGGGCAAGTCACTTAACCCCAATTGCCTTTGCCCCTCAAAAAAAAATCTTTCCTTCCTCTAAGACCCTAGTGTTCAGCCACTACCTGCTTTAAAAAAAAGAGAGAGAGAGAAGTAGAGGAAAAATTGGGAAGAGAAATGAGTGGTGCAGAAAAAATTATGAAAAATGAGTCAATAGGGGAATGCTGAGGAAAAGAGCGCCTTAAAAACAGACTGGGCCACATGGTAAAAGCCAATAAGGAGAAGAATGCCTTAAAAAGCAGAATTGGCCAGATGGAAGAGAAGGTCCAAAAGCTCCCTGAGGAGAATCATTCCTTAAAAATTAGAACAGAGCTAATGACTTTATGAGGAATCAAGAAACAACAAAATAAAACCAAAAGGATGAAAAATAGAAGAAAATGTGAAATGTTTTTCATTGGAAAAACCACTGACCTGGAAAGTAGATCCAGGAGAGATCATTTTAAAATCATTGGTCTGCCTGAAAGGCACAATCAAAAAAAGAGCCTAGACATCATCTTTCAAGAAATTACCAAGGAAAACCATCCTGATGTTCTTGAACCACAGGGCAAACTAGAAATTCAGGGAGTCCACCAATCCTTCCTGAAAGAGATCCCAAAAGGAAAACTTCTAGGAATATTGTAGCCAAATTCCCAAGTTCCCAGGTCAAGGAGAAGATACTGCAAGAAGCCAGAAAGAAACAATTCAGTTATCATGGCGCCACAGTCAGGATAATACAAGATGTAGCACCTTCTACATTAAATTATTGCAGGGCATAGAATATGCTATTCCAGAGGGCAAAGGAAATAGTATTAGAACTAAGAATCATCTCAGCAAAACTGAGTATAATCCTTCAGGGGAAAAAATGGACATTCAGTAAGATAGGGGAGTTTCAAGCATTATTGATGAAAAGAGCATAACTAAATAGAGATTTAGACTTTCAAATACAAGATTTGTGAGGCATAAAAAGGCAAACAATGAAAGGAAATCATAAGGGACTTAACGTTTAAATTGTTTACATTCTTACATGGGAAGATGATTTGTGTAGCTTATAAGACCTTTCTCATTATTAGGGTAGTTAGAAGGAGTATATATATAAACATAGGTGTGAGATGCCTGTGATAGGACGATGTCTAAAAAAAGAAATTAAAGGGTGAGAGAGGAAAGTACTGGGAGAAAGAGGAAGGGAGAGGTAGAATGGGATAAATTATCTCACATAAAAGAGGCAAGAAAAAGCTTTTATAGTGGACGGGAAGATGGGAGAGGTAAGTGAACTTTACTGTCATTACTACACATGCAATTGGATATAGAAATCAATATTATCCTACAAGAAATTAGAAAGGGAAATGGATGGGGGGAAGGGAGAGAGGGTTGATTGGGGAAAGAGATAATCAAAAGCAAAACACCTGAGGGATGGGGTGAAAGGAGAGAAGTAGAATAAATGGGGGTCAATGGGGAGTATAGCATGGAGGGAAATGCAGTCAGCAATAGTAACTGAAAACGATTCAAACAAGGCTCTCGGACAAAGGCCTCGCTTCTCAAACATGGAGAGCTGTGTCAGATTTATTTTTTAAAAAGCCATTCCCCTATTAATAAATGATCAAAAGATATGATCAGTTCTCAGATGGAGTAATCATAGCTATATGGAAAAAACACTCTAATGCACTATCGATTTGAAAACTGCAAATTAAAGTGACTCTGAGGTGCTATCTGATACCTGTTAGATTGGTTAATAGGACGGAAAAAGTAAATGACAGATATAGGAGGATACATAGGAATAATGAGATTTTAATGCACTTGTGGTGGAGTTAAGAATTGATTTAACTATTTTGTAGAACAATTTGGCACTATGCCCAAAGGGCTATAAAAGCATGAATACCCTTTGAACTAGCAGAACCACCACTAAGTCTGTATCCCAAAAGAGATAAAAAAAGGCAAAGGGACCTAGATGTACAAAATGATTTATTGCACCTCTTTTCTGGGAGTAAAGAATTATAAATTGTGGAGATGCCTATTAATTAGGTAAGTGGCTGAATAAACTGTGGTAAGGGATTATGATGGAATACTGTTGTGCTATAAGACATATTAAAGGAGATGTTCTCAGAAAAACCTGGAAGGATTTGGCATGGGCTCATGCAAAGGGAAATGTGCTGTGTGTGTACAGGGATCCAAGACAGCTCTGAAGAACTTATGTTGGAAATGTGATACATCCCCAGAGAAAGAGCTTCTGAATACAGATGGAGGGACATTTTTTTTAACTTTCTTTTTCTTGAGGGTTTTTTTGCGTGTTTTCTTTCACAGCATGACTCCTATTGATATGTTTTACCTGACTACACATGTATAACCTATATCAAATTGCTTGTATTCTCAATTGGGGGTGGGGAGGAAGAAAGGGAGAGAATTTGCAACTCAAAGTTTTGAAAGCAAATACGAAAAGTTGTTTTTTTAAATAGCTGGGGGAAAATAAAATACTAAATAAAAGCTTTAAAAAGTCACAAAGGAAAAAGAGTAATGGAAAGTACTTTTTGGTTAAGGAAATAATGTTAGCTAAGACATGGAGCAAAAATTATAAGACAGGTTTCAGCAACTGTGAGTGAGTCATCTTGGCTGGAGGTGAGAGTTTCATAAAAGATTTGTGGTAGATAAGGTTGGAAAGATAGGTTGAAGCTTTTGAACCCAGAGAATTTCTAATAAAAAAGACTCCTTTGAGCTAGCAGCTTATGGATAAAGGATGCAGAATAAGGAATAATAATGATGATGGTCGTGGTGCTGATGATAATATTAGCATTCATATAGTCTCACAACAACCCAATGAGGTACGTGCTTTTATTATCCACATATTATGGATGAGAATGCTAAGGCTTAGGGAGATTAAGTGACTTTTCCAGTCACACAGCTAAAAGGTGTCTGGGGCAGGATTCAAAATCAGATTGTCCTGAATACACATCCACTTCTCTATACACTGTCTTACCTACCTGCCTCAACCATTACCAGTACATTTTCAAACATCATCAGTGTGTCAGTTTTTTTACTTGGAAAGCAACTTGGATGAGATTGTTCCAGCCAATGGAAACTGCATATACCTATTGCTAATTTCTGTCTTTTTCTTTTAGAAGATTAAAAAAACATCATAATTAGTGTCCCACATTATTATTAAGTACCTATTTTGTGATATTCACTGTGGTAGGCACTGGGGTATAAGTAAAAAGAATGAAACAATTCCTGCTTAAGTTGGATAGAGTGGGGAAAGCAAACTTAATCATAACTATGAATGTGTATGGGATTGAACTCACACATAAAATAGAAAAAAATGACAAAATGAATTAAAAAGCAAAATCCAACAATTTACTGTACGCAAGAAAGCCTTCAATATGCAAAAATTTTTATAAAATTAATAATAAAGTGTTGGAGTAGAATTTATTCTGTCTCAGCTGCATAAAAAGAGATAGAGATTCATATTTTCAAGCAAGCTACACATATATATGTATATATACACACATACATATATACACACACACATACACAGTTAAGAGAGAGAAGCAGGAAAACTATTTGCTTAAAGATTACGTGGAAAATGAAATGATCAGTATTAAATCTACATTTATTTATTGGCATATCTAAATGTTTTAAAAATGTTAATTGAATTAAAGAATGGTCTAGATTCTAAGACAAATAGTTTGTTGCCTTTTTTAGACTTAGATAACACTCACACAGTTAAATAAGAAATGTAGTATCTAACTTCAATTAAATCTGAATCTCACTAAACAGCTAGAAATGAACTTGATTATTGAATTAAAATTTAAGTAAAATAGCTATTTTTTTCAGTCTTATATTTCTGACTTTCATTACATTACAAAAAGTGAAAATATTTTAGAGCATAAGGAACTTATAAACAAATGCTAAAGTCCTTATATTTAAAAATATCTTTAACAGACTATAATACAGTTAAAGCCATTAATGAGGTAAATATGAACAAACAATTCATACTTAAAGATTACATAGTTATCCTAAGCAATTAGCATGTTAGGGGATAAATTACTGAAACAAATAATTATTTAAATAGTAAAAATAAGGCAATGTGTCAAAACAATCCTCACAGGCAAATTTTTTACCCTGTACACTTATATATAAAAAAGAAAGAGAAGACCAATGAATATTGGATACATGCAACTAAAAAGAAGGTAGAAACAATTAAATATCCACAAAAAAGTACATACTTCTAAAAATCAAAGGAAGTAATCACAGTTGAAAACAAACACAAAAAACTATAGACTTCAGGAAACTAAGAGCTGCATTTTGAAAAGTTCAATAAAATTAGAAAGCAATATTTTTTAGGTAGTCCAATAATTTTTAAATTGTCTCTCCTGGATCTATTCTCCAGGTCAGTGGTTTTTCCCATGAGATATTTCACATTGCCTTCTAATCTTTCGTTTGTTTGGATCTGCTTAACAGCATCTTGATTTCTCATAAAGTCACTAGCTTCCATTTGCTCCAGTCTAACTCTGAAGGAATGAATCTCCTCAGTGAACTTTGAGATTCTTTTTCCATCTGGCAAATTCGAATTTTTAAGGCATTCTTTTCCTCATTGCCTTTTGGGCCTCCTTTGCCATTTGAGCTAGTCTATTTTTTAAGGTGTTGTTTTCCTCAGTCAGGCTGTTGACCCTCATTTCATACTTTTCCTGCATCCTTCTCATTTCTCTTTCTAATTTTTCCTCCACTTCTCTTATTTGATTTTGAAAGTCCTTCTTAAGGTCCTCTATGGCCTGCAACCCGTTCATGTTTTCCCCTGGGGCTTTTGGAGCAGGACTTCTGACCTCACAGTCCTTTTCCCGCTCTATGCCCCCAAAATAGGAGTCTAGGTTGCATTTTTCTGTTTCCTTTGCCTTGGCATGTTGCCACTTAATTGCTTAACTTTTGGGCTTGTTGCCACACTATGGCTTTAAGGCCAGCTAGAGGAATTTTCGTCCCGAACGTGTGGGGGCAACTTCCGTTTCTGGCAAGCTGTAAACCCACCCACAACTTCCACCCTAGATCACAATCCAGATCCAGGGAGTTTAAAGCAAGAGCGATTACCCCCCAAGACTGATCGCTGGATCTCCCCACAATTTGTAGGCTGGGAGCCAGAGCTGCCTCTGAAAACTACAAAATGGCGTGTCTCCTCAGCGGCTTCTAGCCCTCAGGGGAGGGAGCTGACGCATTCCCCAAATACAGGTCCCAAAGTCCATAGGACACTAACCTCTTACTTTGTCCTAGGCATGTCTATGTTGATAATTCTGGAGTTGCCACAGCTCCTGGTGTTCTGGGGTTCCCCCAGCTGGCTGCTGGCCCTGCCGCCCTGGGGCTAAAACCTCGGCTCACGTGGACCTGGGCTCGGCTCGGCTCGGCTCCTGTGCTCTGCGAGCTGCCGGCTCCCAGACCACTGCGCTGGTCCTTCCTGCAGGGTGCTGGGCTGTACTCAGCGGGAGGTTAGCTTCTCTGTGTCGTTCTGTGGGTGCTGGGGCTCCAGAAGTTTTTCAGAGTCCTTTTTTACATAGTTTGTGGAGAGTCTGGGGGCAGAGAGGCTTGGACGAGCTGTTTCTACTCCGCCATCTTGGCTCCGCCCCCCGAAAGCAATATTTTTTAAAGCAGAGAAAAAGCTGATTGCCAAAAATAAATGAATTTAAAAGGAGAATGCATGTCTGAGGGAGAGGAAATAAAGAAAATTATCAGAAACTAATGATTATTCATTACATTTATGTGGTATTTTTAAGATTGTCCAGTACTCCATACACTTCATCTCATTTTAATCTCACAATAGGTGCTAGAGTTGTTTTATTCCTGATTCAAAGATGTTCAGAGTAGTTGAGTGACCAAGTTTTTTTTTTTTTACACAAGTAGTAATTTTTAGAGTCAATATTTTCCGATCTTTTTTTTTTTTAAAGCAATTGGGGTTAAGTAACTTGCTCAAGGTTACACGGCTAGTCATTTTTTATGCGTGGGTGCTCATTTCCTGAGGCCGGATCTGATCTCGGGTCATCCAAACTCCGAGACCGGCGCTCTTACTCACTGCGCCACCTAGCCGCCCCTTTAGGGCAATTGGGGTTAAGTAACTTGCCCAAGGTTACACGGCTAGGTTTTTTTGTTCGTATGGATTAAGTGTCAGAGGCCGGCTCCGAACTCAGGGCCTTCTGATTCCAGGGCCGGCTCTCTATTCACTGCGCCACCTAGCCGCC